>CM050323.1:9852830-9952830 GCA_027475135.1 Bactrocera correcta | reverse complement strand
ATATATTCGTGATCTGGAGAATCTCCACTATCCGACCATACCCATTTTATTCCCGAAATCCTGGGATGGTATACTAAATTCTTCCCCTATAAATAAGCTAATTTCCTTACTTTTAATATTTTCACGGTGTAATTTTTTTAAATTAGTAAAGATATTAGTATTGAAATGCGGCAACTATGTACTTATCATTTATCAGAAAGACAACAAACATTTAAGTGAGATGGGACAACTAGTAGGACATCCACAATCAACCATTCAAACAATAATTACAAAGCAAGCCGAGGAACAGTCGACCGTCCAAGCTTTCATCACGAGCAAAGCGTAAAATTTTGGCAGCAGTTCAGGAAAATCCTCAGGTATCGGCTATAGAAATTGGGAAAACCTTGGAAAACTCAGATATTGCTTCAGTACATCCAGAAACTTTTAGGAAGTGTTTAGGAGATAGTGGATTTCATAGCAGTGCACCCAGAAAGAAGCCGTTATTAATACAATAAATAAATAAATGTATGTATATTGAATGAGATGAATGTTTTTGGACCAATGTCATGTTTAGCGATGAAAACAAGTTCTACGTGTTTGGCTGTGTTGGAAAACAAAACGTATGCCACAAGAACAGAGAAGCTCTGTTGTCAAAAAACTTGCTTTTTACAGTCAAACATGCAGGCGATTCTATAGTGGTGTGGAGTTGCACGTGAGCGTCTGGTGTGGGAAATTTAGTTTTTATCGAAACAACAATGGATAGTATGGTATATTTGAATGTACTAAAAGACAATCTGAATCTAGTATGTACTTCCAACAGGACAATGACCCAAAGCATACAGCATGTATTATTAAGGAATGACTGCTATATAACGTCCCTCACCAACCCCTCCCCTCTTCAGTCTCTTGATTTGAACCCCATAGATCATTTATGTAAAAGTTTATATACATATGTACGTACTAAAATAAATCTGCAGCGGTACTCTTTGTTAAATATAAGAATTTAAGCATTTAAACTAATTTTGTATTGAAGAGTATTTATAATCTTTCGTTTAAAGTTATAAAAACCAGCACAATAGTGCAATATACTTACATACTTATATAATAGTAAGTATTTTGATATTTATAATAAAACTAGCGTTGTTTTGCGTGAAATTAAGTATGTGTGTTGAAATGAAAAAAAGTTTGATGTAATAAGGGTATTCGTTTAAACGTGTACAAGCCCCGTAAACCTCTTAAACCGTGTATATCTACGAACGCGTAAAAATCTGGCAGCAACTTATATGGAAATTCATTTAAACACATTACGCACCAATGTCCGTGTGTAAAGAACGCTTGTAAATTTACGATATTGCAAAAGCAACCCTTCCAAACGACCAGCCGATGAATATTATTCTGAGAATTAAAATGGAAAAGGTAAGAATGAAACTCGGAACATAAATTTTATTTAATTGCTGCAAATTTTATATTTCAGGATAAAAAGTTAAAGCAAAAGCGCTTACGGTTGAAACCGTCCCATCGCTGGACAGAGTCGCAGTCCCTGCAGCTGTTGCAAGCAGTATCCTACGCAATTAAAGATAGTCCTGAATCTTTTGAGGTAAGGGTTTTAGAAAAGTGAGAATGTTTAGGTACATATGTTTGTTTTAACACAAATTTACGCATATCTTCCAGAAACCGACCTCCCAAAGGTTTTACGAAAAATTGCAGCAAAATACACCGGCACTTCAATGTATCCTTTGCGTAGCTATGAAAAGCAAAATGAGGTATCTCAAAGCGTCGTACGTTGCCGCGGCAGCCTGGAAAAACAAAACTGGGCTTGGACTTCTCGCTAATGGTGACGAGTCAAGCGTATCAACGCATGTCAACAAAACTTGTCCCAACTTTGACTTACTGGAAGTTATCTTCGGGCAACGCAAAAATGTAAATCCCGGAGTAATTTTTGAAAGCACTGACAGCATTGAAGTACTGACTGATTCCCCTTATGCTGATAGTTCGTTAAACGATACCATCGATTCCTACGACTTGTGTGCGCTCGATTGTGAGGATTTACCAATATTATCTATAAGTAGCGATTGCAGTGCCGCCGCCGCGGGAACTTCTACACCACAAAGTTCGTTGGACTTTAGAAGTTCAACAAAAAAACCAAAAAGAAAGGGTGAAGCCCCCGTTTAATAACCTGATTTTTATTCAGGAGAAAAGGCTGGAATTAGAAGAAGAAGAAAATAGAGTTAGAAAAAAAAAGAAAAGAATGAGGTCGAGTTGAAAAGAATTGAACTGAATAATCAATTAGAAATGAAAAGAATTGAAACTGAATCAGAAAAAGAAACCAAACTGAAAATTGAAAAACTGAAACTTGCTAGTAAAGAACGCATTAAAATGTTTGAAATAGAGTTAAAGTTAAAATCAAAATAAATATAAAACCTTAAAAGATTTCACATGGTACTTTTTTCGCAAAATTTAAAAGATCTCATAGCAAAATACATACATATGTATATTTGAATGTAACTAAATGTTAATAGGCACAGAAGCACTTTTTATTTTTCTTGTAAATGAAAGCATATGTATATTAATGGATTTTAAAGATATGTATGTAAACATGAGTTTCAATACTTTATTTTTAAGTTTCCATTAGTGATAACAATGAAAGACGCTTAGATACACCTTCAATTGTTGGTAAGTTTTGTTTCCCAGGCTCGTCGGCTTCACTGTTTTCACTAATGCTTTCTTCGTCAACATCAAAACTACCGTCGTTTTCTTTTAATATAATATTGTGCAATATCGCACAAACTAATATCCACCGGCATGCAAACTTTACCGAATTATTACTCTTTATTTGAATTTTGAGTTCTTTCAAGCTATTAAAACGTTCTTTCAATAAACCAAAGCAATGCTCAATTCTTATTCGGTACTGGCTGAACGATCTGTTGAACAGAATTCGTTGATTCAAGGTGCCTTCCGTTGCGTTTATTTTAAAGGGAGTAGTAAGGCTCGAAGTTAATTTATATGCACTGTCTGCAGCTAACCACTCTGATCCTGTTAGCATTTCAGTGGCGTTTGTGGACAGCTCGCAATTGTTGTATATCCTAGCGTCGTGAACACTACCGGGATACCCCAATACCATATGATGAATTACGAGTTTGTGGTCACACACACATTGAATATAATATATATATTGAAATGAATATATATGCTTGCAAGAAAAATATGCTTCACAATCTACAGTGGGTTTTTCCGCCAATTTTATCTCCGTTCCATCTACGTAGCCAACACAATGTGGTAGCTCACTGAGTGTTTGAACAACTAAAGCTCTATACTCTAGAGGGTCCGGCCAAAACAGGAACTGAGTTTTCCTTTTAATAATTGCATCAAATACTCTGTTGGTCATGACCGATTGAGAAATTTAAAATGCAGCTGTAACAAAAATTTTAACCGATACATATGTAAATAGCTCACCTGTATTACTCCACCATCGCTATTACCAAACAAACTAGCAATTTTAGTAATTGTTGCTCCTTCTCCACATGAACCCAGTCGGTACATTACTACAGCCAATTGAATTTCGATAGGGAACTCTTTGCATGAACGTGGACCATTGAACACTTCGTCATCCTTTATCAGATCAATGATAAAATCAAATGTGGTTTTGCTGACTCGCACAATTTCTCGAAACCTGTTTTCATCCAAATGCGGTAATACATCTATTAAAAAGTTGGGTAATTTTGGGACAGAATGATGAACAAATATAGATCCATATCTAAAATATGCAGCAGCAGAGCTAAAGTCTTCCATAATTTCATCTTCCTTTTTGCGTTGGATTTCTGAAATCATTTACATATTTATGTATATATGCGCCTTTAAAAAATTTAACATTGACGCAAAACAATAACTGTCATGTTTTCCAAACAGCTCCAAAATTCACAATTCAAATACTAGTGCTTTTTCCGAAAGTTGAATAAATTTTGCCTTTTCGCTAACTTTCGGCATTTTAATACGCTGTTTAATACATAATTGGCATTTACACAAGGAATTTGAGGTACGTTCATGTAACACACTGCGTATTTGCATAAATTTATGCGATGGGTAAAATTATACGTTTAAACGAATACCCTTAATGTATTTTGTGTTTAAATCATTTATTTGCGATTTTTCTAGATTTTTTTTCAATGCAGTGCAGCTTGATAAACAACATTTTTTGGTTTCTGTTCCGGTGCGTAAATGTAGAGAAGATGGGTTTTCTAACTCATGAACACGCCACGTATAGCAGGCAGTGTGAAAAACATAGCTTTTCCAGATTTATGGTTCACACTTCTAGCGACTATCCTTGTGTCCTGTTGATTGTCATTTCAAATGCAATTTTGCCTGAAAACTGTATAGGTTTGAACTGAAATGGCAAATCGTTGGAACTCAAAGGAATTCATAGAATCAAGCATTCGGCTTCCTTGCATTCGATAGGGTACCATTACACAGTTTCGGCGCATGAAGATTGTGGAACATAATAAAGACAGATCCAACTTTGAGACGCAAATGATGCGGCGGCATACCAGGCCTCTCCAAAGAATTCAGAAATTCCATTTAGTTAACAGCTTCGTCTTCATTGTCAAGACGATCCGAATTTGGCCATTTCATTTAATTCTTAGCGAATACGATGTAAAATGTCTTCGGCAATGTCAGTTTTGTTTGTATCCCACAATTGATGGAAATATGAAGATTGATATGTTGAAATTATCATCGCGAAAACTTCAGTGGCATGGGTAGTAGCTATCGCATCGTTTGATTCCAGGGACTACCAGTTTCCAGCAATTATAATTGCTGGCATGATTTTCAAAAAGTTGCACACACCGTACCATTCACAGTACGCAATGACTGAAATGAAATTGAACCGCGTACATAAATCAATATCAACCGAAGGTAGAAGCAATCGTCGTTTTTCTGGTTGATTGTATAAATTAGTTCTAATGCATTAGTTGAGAATACACCTAGATGTCTATCTACTGGTTGACCTTGTTTCCTGTGTAAACATCTCTTCGACGATGCATTCTATGTATGTACATACATATAATATCAAGGCATTTCCGAATAGAACAATTTTTTCGCAAACAAATTACTGACGCAAGTCGAGAAAATACTCGTCAATGTCAATTTTGTTTTTGGCGGTATTTCCGTTGACTGTACTGTATTCTCTGGATTGAAATGCACACTTTGGTCTTCTCCAAATGAACTGCGAGATGCACAGCAGTAGGAAAAGGTTCATAAATTGCAAAAGTAAATATCCTACAAAGCTCTTCATTGCAGTTTATGTATATTCTCATTTGATAATGTCTCGTTCAAGGCCAGCAAACCCCATGTTGCTTTCGTTGGTGACGTACTTGCAAACGTATTTGATCGATTACATCAAACAGCAATACTCAACACTGTTTGATATGAAGTGGGATTGTGGTATCCGCAAGGCTCATGAACCATATTGGTTTTCATCACTTTTTATAATACTGGATTTTCCTCTGCATCAGGAAATGATTTCATCAATTTGATCTGGTGTAACCACCATCCACCATCCAAAGAAGAATGTGTGCGTGGGGCAAACTTCTCTTTTGCGACTCAACAGAGTATCTACATCTAGCATCACCAACACCACATACATATGTACATACATATGTATACGATGCTTCAAGATAAAGTCCATCAAACGTCGCAGCTGTTGTTTCAAAAGTCGTGCTTTAATATCGTGATGATCGCTTGCTGATTGGTAGCTATCCATAATTCCACACGTACATATGTATGTATGTATGTATGTCATCGCATCCTGGGAATACTCGTTCATGTGTCTTGGGCTGCCATACGTTGATGGCAAAAAAACGCCGACCGATATTAGCGCGATCTCTTCGTGGCTTCGTAGTAAATTTCAATCTGTAATTGATGACTTTGTGTGAAATAGACATAAAGATTTCACTGAATACTTTTCAATAATTTTTCTATTGAAAATCCGGAATAAAAAAAAAATAAAAAATTGAACAGTTCAAATAATTTTGAGGAAAAAAGTTAATATTTGGAATTGTCCAATTTGGAAACTAGATAGCCAATTCTCAGATCTACTGAATACGCATATAAGATTTGGTAAAAATCGGTAAAGCCGTTTCGGAGGAGGACGGTAACTAACATTATGACATGGAAATTTTATACATATGTATATTAAACTAAAGTTTTATGGTCGTATGTAAAGTTTTGTAAGACTGTGTAGATCGTCGCATCAGAAAAATGACAATAAAAAAACAGGACCTTAAAAACGTGCTACTCCAAGAATGGGATCTTATTTCTAAAGATCGTACAAAAAAATTATTTTTTTCAATAAAAAACAGATTAAATGCTGTACTTCAGAGCAAAGGTGGTCCATCTAAATATGGATTTAATTGTTATTATTACGTGTCATTTTGTTGAAAATACGATTTTGATAGGAGTATGTAGACTTTTCTGCACACTTTTCTGTGATATGAAAGTGCTTTTTTGTTGGAATGGTACTTGTATATTGGCGCCAAAACCAACGTTAAAAAGAGAAGTACGCCCTAGATTTAAAAAAATACATACATATGTACATATGTATGTACGTATATTATATGCAAGTAGTTAGACTTTTTTAATTGTAAGTTTTAATAGGGGAATTTCACCAAAATTGAAGCTAAACAGAACATTTTCGACGGAATTTTAGTTTTAAAATAACTTCGACGCGCGAAGATTAATTCGTTTCCGTTCGCGTTAAAGAAAATTTTTGCAAATTAAAAAAATGTCGCAAGAAAGAATGTGTGGTGATCGCGAGTGCATTTCCGCAGCTAATCAACATTTTTCTTTCCCAAGGGATGAAGAACAATAAAACAAATTTGGCGAAAAACCTGAGGACCCCACTACCGCTGGTTTTACCCACACACAATGCATCCGGTTGCATTTCTAGCCAAGTGCAGTCGGCGTGAAGAAATTGACGGCAAATGCTGTGCCAACACCCTCAACCTTGGTGAGAACTTTTTTTAATAATTAAAACTTAAATCTGCAAAAGGTAAAAGTACCATTTTTCCATTAAAATTTAGAGTTAAAATTGTTGGTATAATAATATTTCCTGTCATCTTTTGGATTACCAAACTTTTGTCTTTACATAATTTAGGTGGATTGAAACTACACTCATCCCTCGATAATTTTCTTTTCATGTTCATCAAGAACAGTATCGAATGATTTAAAATACATCCATTCACCCGAGTGCAACAGTTAATTAATTTCGTCGACTTCTATACATACATATGTTTAGCCAATATAGGTACTCCACTTAGCTTGTGATTTTAAATATGTACATTGTTTGAAAATATGAATTTTATTGAATTTTAACAAAAAAAAAGATCTTATGTCCTTCCCCTGGTTCTATTATATACTTATGTATACATATATTTTTTTAGTACTTGTAAATTTAAAAGTGAACGCAATATATTGGGAAGCATATACACCACCCACGCACAATATAATTGTTCAAAAGAAAATGTCGTATCTGGTTTAGGTGTATTTACAATTTATTTAATTTAATGTTATTTATGTATGTAAGTATATTAGTTTTACACAAGTATATTGATTATTAGTAAAAATACGGATGCCGATATTAAAACTGAATTACAAATAAATATCAAAATGGTTCTTTTTAATACCATTAGAAATACGTGTATAATTTTCTGAATATTGTGATATTATTATTGCGTGACCTGTGCACATTCAGATTGTTGTAGTACACTTTAAATGTAAAACCTTGGCTATTCGTTGTATCGAGGTGTTCACTATTTAGAGTGGGGTGTGGCACCGATAATTGTAATCTTGAATATTATACATAAAAAATATGTATTATATTTACACCCCTATTCTGTGCACTTGCCAAATTAATAAAATACTGAAAATTAACTCAAATTTTTATCAAGCGAGAAATATTTTGGTTTCTGTAGCAGTCTTGATAAAAGTAAGAGCTGATTTCTATTCAAATTATTCGTTAAAATGAACTCTTCTGCAACGTAAGTTTTCAAGTTCTAATTATTAACAAAATTTATAATTTAACTTTTATTTGATTGTAAACCAAAACACGGTATATGTTTTATTTTGCCAAGCACACCCAGAAATGGGTACGGGGAAAAATTGCCCAAAAAAGCCTCACAAGCCTTATGGCAACAGCTGGCAGATGTATGTACATATGTACTTAATTCTTATAGAGGACCAATACAAAATGCTGCAAAATGGAAAGAGGTACCATTTTAGTTTATGTTGATACATTTATTCGTTTATTTATTACATTACGTTAATTTGAACGTTAGGAGCTTGGAAAAGCTAACTGCGCACTCATGCAAGGCGGTTAAAAATGAGTCAAAGGCTTACGGGTGGAAGTGTAAGCTCCAAGCCGATGACCGACTTTGAAGAAAAGGCTTTACCTACATTTGGTTCAGTTGCTGTAGATGGGATAAAAAATGTTCAACGCCTTGGTTTAACGCCAATAGAGCAAACGGTTGAATGCGCAGTTTCATCACCAACTATGCAGTCCCGTAGAAGCAACCCCAAATCCCGAAAACCATCCAGCAAGTCCATCGACACCATCTACGTTCATTACTTAGCTTTTAAAACCAGGTGAGTTTTCATTATGATATAATTACAAAATATATAATTTTTTTTTTGCATTTTCTTATTACGTTTTTTCTTTTAGGATGCTTCAACTACGGTGCTAACACGAAGTCCACGAAATAAACTCATCAGCACTTTGATAGCTGATATACCCAAAAAGAATGCTGCTGAAGAAGAGAGGCGACGGGAGCATCGTAAAAAGATGCAGGCCATTCAAGGCCTAACTAATTCCATAACGGAACTATTAAAATCGTATAATAATAATATAAAATAATTTCTAAAGTTTAACTAAAAGATTGATAACTTAAGTATTTATAATACTTTTATTTAATTAAAAAGGGTAAATAAACAAACAAATAATGCAAGTAGTGTATTTTGAAAGTCAAATTGTGAGAATATTTAAACATATATGTATGTATGTACATATGTACATATATGGATTGACTTCTGTATATACATATGTACATACATATTACTAAAGAGCTGATATACATATGTACATATGTATGTATATCTTGATCTTATCTTTTCACCTTCGCGCATGTACTGTGAACAGTCAAAATCATTAATTGAAAAATCATTCTGCACCCCGTCATCTATGTATTTCGTTCAACGCAATGCCTGTTTTCGCCATAATATAGGGTGGGTCATCTAACGTTTTAAATTTGAATTATCTATATTTCGACATTGGAAACGTCGAATACCATTCGGAAAGTGGCAGATGTCAGTAAAACGTCTAAAATTTACGAAATGTGTCGCTATTTACTATTCTACAGTTCGCAGATTGGGCAGAAGATCGTTTGACCGAGGATGGTAAATTTTACCGAAAAATCATATTTTTGGACGAGGCTCATTTCCACCGCACGTAATCGTCGAGAAGCCAGTGCACTCAGCACGAATCACTGTGTGGTGCGGATTTTGGTCTGGTGGAATCATCGGCTTATTTTTATTCGAAAATGAAGAAGGAACTGCAACCATCAATGGTGAGCGATATCACGCAATGTTAACCGAATTTTTCTTGAAGCAAATTGAAAAGGAAGACTTGGACAACATTTGGTTCCAGCAGGACGGCGCTACGTACCATACAGCAAACGCTGCACTTAATCTTTTACGCCCTATCTTCGAAATTTAAAATTTTATATGGCCCACCCTATATTATGCAATATAACGCAAGTACTAACCCACAAAAGCGAAAGTTTCGTGGGAATAATGAAGAACTCGGTGCTTCAACAAACATCTGAAGCGAAATTTCAAAACACCAAATGCTTTTTGTGCAGTTTCTTGCAAAACCATATCAGTTGTTGTATTTTTGTTCTTAATGAGTATTAGGTACATTGGCATATAAGTAACGGGTGATTTTTTTGAGGTTAGGATTTTCATGCAGTAGTATTTGACAGATCACGTGGGATGTCAGACATGGTGTCAAAGAGAAAGATGCTCAGTATGCTTTGACATTTCATCATGAATAGACTTACTAACGAGCAACGCTTGCAAATCATTGAATTTTATTACCAAAATCAGTGTTCGGTTCGAAATGTGTTTCGCGTCCGTGTCCGATGAGCGATGAGGCTCATTTCTGGTTGAATGGCTACGTAAATAAGCAAAATTGCCGCATTTGGGGTGAAGAGCAACCAGAAGCCGTTCAAGAACTGCCCATGCATCCCGAAAAATGCACTGTTTGGTGTGGTTTGTACGCTGGTGGAATCATTGGACCGTATTTTTTCAAAGATGCTGTTGGACGCAACGTTACGGTGAATGGCGATCGCTATCGTTCGATGCTAACAAACTTTTTGTTGCCAAAAATGGAAGAACTGAACTTGGTTGACATGTGGTTTCAACAAGATGGCGCTACATGCCACACAGCTCGCGATTCTATGGCCATTTTGAGGGAAAACTTCGGACAACAATTCATCTCAAGAAATGGACCCGTAAGTTGGCCACCAAGATCATGCGATTTAACGCCTTTAGACTATTTTTTGTGGGGCTACGTCAAGTCTAAAGTCTACAGAAATAAGCCAGCAACTATTCCAGCTTTGGAAGACAACATTTCCGAAGAAATTCGGGCTATTCCGGCCGAAATGCTCGAAAAAGTTGCCCAAAATTGGACTTTCCGAATGGACCACCTAAGACGCAGCCGCGGTCAACATTTAAATGAAATTATCTTCAAAAAGTAAATGTCATGAACCAATCTAACGTTTCAAATAAAGAACCGATGAGATTTTGCAAATTTTATGCGTTTTTTTTTTTAAAAAAGTTATCAAGCTCTTAAAAAATCACCCTATATGTATGTGCACGCAACAACAAAACTTACAGCTTCAACATTGATACTGTAGAACCCTTTTCTATTTAAATATAAATTAAGAGAACGTTCGACATTGGTTGATGGTGGAGCAATGATAGCAATACGCGTGCAGTCAATTGCTCCTATGGTGCTTTTTATTCAAAATTTTCTAAAAAATCTGGAATGTATTTTAAACAATTAGCTTAAATTAGCATATTATTATTTTTTTTAGAATAATAAATTTCTTCCTCTGTTGAACTGGGAAACTTTATTTCTCCTCCCTTCACCTTTCCAATAAGTTTTGCTACAGCTCGCTCATTTGTCGAAAGGGACGACTGACTCATGGGCAAGTTGACGTTGTTACCTACACATTTTTGGGATGAGCCATGTCCAAAGAAGTTCAAAGCTGCTAGAACCCTTACAGTTAAAGATAATGACGTTTTCTGATTATCGTGTGGGGCCAGTTCATCAATTAGGCGACGGCGAATTTCACGAGTTAATCGAAAATTTTTCATTCTCTTTGAAAGAAAATGGATTGCTATCGCCGCGCACATATTAAATTCCACGCGATTCCTATTCTCACACCATAACATAAAAAAATATGCTTAAGGATATTATAATGCAGGAATGGGGAAAAATTGCGCCAGAAGATACAGCGAAACTTGTGGATTCAATGCCCAGGCGTCTTATAGAGGTACTAAAGAGAAAAGAATATCCCACTAGATAATAGAGAGTCGTAGGACATTAATTTCCTTAATAATGCCTTTATGTACGCATACTTTTGCAGTTGCTTTTTTCATATTGTTTTCAAATAAAATGAATTTAAACTACAATTATCTGAATAAAATAAAATTTATATTGTTATTTACTTACTGAAATCAATAAATAATGAACTGAAATCAAGCTTGGTTAGGTACGTGTCAGATTTCCTGAGAAATTCGCGTTTAAAGCTAGTTTTTTAGCGCTGTACGCAGAGTTATTCGGGCAAGTGTATGTATTTATACTTTTGTTCAGTATATATCGGCCAATATGTGAATTATCACAATGAAAATGAGCTAGTGTGTTTAACTCATAACAGTGCATCTTTGTTCCTAAAATACATACATATGTAGATAAATTGGAACAAAAAGTTGGCTTAGCTCCCATATAACTAATATCAGGATTTTCGAACATCCCACCGTCTTTATTCTACATACATACATGTACATATATTATTAGTTTTTTAGTATGTGGCATGTTAATAGTATGTGATATTGAAAAAAATAGATAAAATCTGCTCGATACTATCCCAACTCCCGTCGGCATTTCTATTTCTCATGCTTCATGTGCAATGTTTCAAACATAGTATAGAAAACACATTTGTATGTTGTCGAATGTAAGTCGTTCGGACCGACAATGTGTGTTTTCGATGAGTTTTCACTGACAACTATCAATACGGGGATTCTCTTGCTCTTGCAAGATGACACAAAAATCCCATACCGAAATATGCAATGCCAAGAGAGCACCCATTGCAGAATCTATTTATATGTATATGACGGCACGAAAATAAACATGGGTTTTGGTCTGACATATTTTACAGCCATTTCAAATAAATTTTTACGTGTGTTTGTTGTGCCGTTGCACCAAGAAGAAAATTCTGCAATTAAGGTGCACCGTGCAAGGGTTTTGCAAGAACAAGAGAATCCCCTTAACAGTGAGCCGCTGTATTTGTATATGGAGTGTAAACAAATATCAAGTGACAATTTAGGGCCAGCAAAATATGTCTTCCAAAAAAATCGATTAAACTAGAGCAGGTACCGATTATAATGAGTGGAATGTAAGTTTTCAAGTAGTTTCAGCGAAAATTGTGTTTTCGTTTGACAGGTTTTACATGGACGAAAACACAACATGTTTTCAATGTCGGTCCGAACATAATATTAGTTTAGCGTTTTGCTGTCGGCATTTCCATATTGACATCTAAAAGTAATTATGTATTTCATTGTTTCGTTTTGGCTCAATTTCGTATATTAAGAAATTGTCAAGTGTCGATAATTGCGCCAAAATTAAATATATTATGTGCTCATTTGTAAATATGTTTTAAACTATACACAAAATTGAAGTGTCAATAATTGCGCCAATTTTCATAAAGTTTGTGATTTTGTGCGGTGAGGACGTAATTTTTTCAATCGAGTAATTTTAAATAGTGTAAAATGCCGAAAATTCGAAAATCTCGCGTGCACGGGTGTGAAAGCACCAGCGGTGGGGTAATCGGGTTATTTAGTTTCTTAAATGAATGGGAGCTGGCTGAAGAAATGGAAGGAGAACCTAAAAATTTTCCCGCTGACCACTATTTAAGCCACCAATCCATTCAATTGTGAGAAACATTTCAAAAAAGAGGCAATTGGCCCAAAAATTCTAAAAAGGGGAAAGCTGTACCAACATTGTATCTGGGTAAGTGCAGTTCTTTCTTTATCCAATGTGGGTGGGTTATCTAAGTCGCGAGTGAATTTATTACATTCCGGGTTTTCGGGGGCTTCATTTCCAAGACAATCAAGATTTGTTGGGGCCCCCTTTTATTCGAATCTAATCAGTTTAATCCCCTCAACGTTTGGGGTTCAAAATAAAGTCCATCGAAGATGTTGCTTGAAAAGTCTTTCTGTTTCATAATTCCGCACGTATGGCGTCGCATCCTGGGAGTACTCGGTCATGTGCCTTGGGCTGCTAATGTCATATGATGCCAAAAAGAACGCCGACCGATATTAAGGCGACCTCTTCGTGGCATCGTAGCAAATTTCAATCTGTAATTGATTACTTTATGTGCAACACACATAACATTTTCACTGAATAATTTTCAAAAACTTTTGAAACAAATGACAATTTGTAATGTTTTAAGTCGCACGGAAAATGAAGGCAGACTTGAAGCAAAAGGTGGAGGTGGCCGTAAGAAAAAGATTTGCGAACGGGATAACCGCCTAATCATGCGTAAGATCGACCAAAATCCTCGAATTTCTACCAGAACCCTTGCCAAAGAGCTGGAAAAAGTGTGGCACAGTCGTTTCACACGAAAGAGTACGCCAAACAATTCTGCGGCAAAAGTACACTTCAAGAGTTGCTCGAAAGAAACCGCTGCTTTCCCAGATAAATGTTGAAAAACGTTATACTTTTGCTGTTAACATGGCCAGCACGCCTGCAGATTATTGGGATGATGTCATTTTCTTTGACGAAACTAAAATCATGCTGTATTATAATGATGGACCAACCAGAGTATGGCGCAAGGCATTAACAGCGTGGGATCAGCGCAACATCATTCCGACTGTTAAATTTGGAAAATTGTCGGTTATGATTTGGGGATGCATCAGCAGCAAAGGCCTCGGAGAGCTGGCATTTATAGAAAATACTATGAATGCTGAGCAGTACCTCTCAATTCTCAAGACCCATTTGAAGCAGAGTGCCGAAAAAATTGGGTTTATTGCCGACAATAAGCCTAAATTTAAATTTTACCAAGATAATGACCCCAAGCATAAAGAGCTTAATGTGCGGACATGGCTCCTTTATAACTGCCAAAAGGTGATTAACACACCTCCCCAGAGCCCGGACCTTAACCCAATTGAAAATTTATGAACAAACGTGAAAAAAGTGGCAAAATGGCAGCCCAAAAATCGAACAGAGCTGAAAACGGTAGTGATTGAAGAGTGGCAAAAGATACCTTCTGAATATGACGTCCAAAAGCTAGCACGTACATACTTAGTTAATGCTAATGGGGGACCTACCAAATATTAAAATTAGATTAAGATAGTATAAGTTATTAAATATGTTTATTAAACCGTAGCTAAAGCACTTTGTGTAAAGAGTTTCTTGACAGTGTCAAAAATATGTAAACTACTATTCTGTTGAATTAGTATTTAACCTTGCAATATTTTGATTTTGTTTTTGCGCTTTATAATTAATCTTTCTCTATTTAATATTTCTACATTCAAAAAAATTGCAAAATTTTACAGGTGTTTTTTTTTTGTATGCAAAGTAGAAAAATGCAATAAATTTTCAGTGTGTAAAGAGTTTATTGACATACTGTATGTATGTATGTACATACATATAAGACGAGCTGACCCCGCAGACGTTGTCCTGCGTGAAATTATGTACATATGAGTTTTGAAATGAAAACAAACTTGAATTAAAGATTTAATTTTTTTTTTCAATGTAACGCAGCTTGATCAACAACATTTTTTGGTTTCTGTTCCGGAGTACAAAAAAGATGGGTTTCCAACTCGTGAGCACGCTACGTACATATATACATTGTATATCTGGCCGTGTGAAAAACATTGCATTTCCAAACACTATGCGTGTGCAATTTATATATACATACATATGTCAAATGCGATTTTCACTGGAAACGGAAGACGTTGGAACTACTACGTTGGACCACTGGATAATTCACGGCGCCGTCTTCATTGTCATGACGTTGAGTTCATCTTTTTTGAATTGATAAACGGCAGATGGAATTAATATCAAACAACCGGACGTATCAATCAGAATTGACCCATTTCCAATTCTTAGCGAATACGATATAAAATGCCTTCGGCAATGTCATTTTTGTTGGTATCCAATAATTGAGGCGGGTTTGAAGGCTGATATGTCAAAATGATCATCGCGAAAAGTGTGCGGCCTTCATTTGCATTCGAAGTAGCTACCGCATCGTACATCATTTGATTCCACTGATTTCCACTGTTCCAGCAATTGTATTTCCTGGTTTGCTTCTCCAAAACTGGCACACACACCCATTACAGTACGCAATGACTCAAATGAAGTTGAACCGCGTTCATTAATCAATAGCAATCGAAGGTAGAAGCAATCGTAGTTTTTTCGTGTGGATTGTGTAAATTGGCTCTAATACATTAGTTGAGAAGACACATGGATGTCCATCTACTTGTTAGCCTTGCTTTATGCGTAACTATTTCTTCGACGATGCATTCTATATTATACATAGAGGCAGATCCGAATAGAGCAATTTTCTCGCAAACAGATCAGTGACGAAATTTGAGAAAAAACTCGTCAATGTTAACTTTATTACTGACGGTGTTTCCACTGGCTGTACTGTATTCTCTGGGTTGAAATACAGTCTTTGGTCATTCTCCATATTAACTGCCAGACTCACAATAGTCGGAAAATCTTCGTGAATTGCAAAAGTAAGTATCCTACAAAGCGCTTTATTGCAGTTCACGTATCGACCGTATCGTTCAAGACCAATAACCGCATTGTTGCTTCCTATGGTGACGTAATTACAGACGTATGTACTTTATCGATTACACCAATCTGCAATACGCATCATTGACATGACTTTTGAATGTGAATTAGACAACAGTGGCGAATATGGTTGGATTCATGTGTTGTTAACTTCGATATTTACGCTTCTAAATTGAATGCTTAATTTTTGCCATTGTCGTCATCCATCATTTCTAGTTTGTGTTTCCGAAAGAAAAGCACGTGGATACGGTTTCGTGCATTTATTGTCAGACATACAAACCGAAGTGGGATTGTGGTGTCCGCAGGGTCCATGAACCTTATTGGTTTTCATCACTTCGTATAATACTGGATCTTTCTTTGCATCAGGAATTTTCGTATGATTGAATGATTTCATCAATTTGATCAGGTGTAACCACCATCCACCATCCAAAGAAGAATGTGTGCGTGAGGCAAACCTCTCTTTTGCCACTCAACAGAGTACATCTATCATCTAACAGCACCATATGCATATACTGTACGTTGCTTTAAGATAAAGTCCATCGAAGCTGTTGGTTGAAAAGTCTTGCTGTGACATCGTGACGATCGCTTGCTAATTGACCGCGATCCATAAAACCGCACGTATGGCATCGCATCCTAAGAATACTCGGTCATGTGCCTTGGGCTGCTAATGTAATGTGATGCCAAAAAGAACGCCGACCGATATTAACGCGACCTCTTCGTGGCATCGTAGCAAATTTCAATCTGTAATTGATCACTTTGTGTGCAACATTGCATATTGCATACATATATGCATACATATGTAGATAAGTATGTACGTATAGTAGAATATCGAAAAAGTTAACGAAAATGTCGCAAGAGTTTTTTAATATTTCGACAATAATTTTTTACAAAGAAATTCGGGGAAAACAACAATTATTTATCTTGCCAAACAAACGGTTGGGTTTGAAAAAAAAAAATAGATAAATTCAAAAAGGTTAACCTAAAGTTAACTTTTTAATGCAATCCATGAACGCTCAAAATCGGTAAACTTAGCCGAAGGTTTAACTTTCTCGCGGGTTTGCTCTTGCGCTGCTGCATTTTTTATCGTCAGATTTGGCGCAATTCCTCCATGAAAACATACATACATATGTATGTATATCAAAAAATTCTAATACGCAAACACTCTGCCAAAAACCACCTGCATACCATACATGCATTTGTGGTGCATTTTGGCGCAATTTTCCCGCAAAAACGTGTGTATATTTCATACAATGAGAAAAAATCTAACTACTTGCTTATTGCATACCTATACAAAATCTATGTAATTACAAGCATAGTGTATCAGAAAAGTCTCATATGCAAATCCTCAGCTAAAATGAGCATGCATATATTGTAAATCAGTGATCGGCATTTCTCAGCACAATTGTGCAAACTAACTTCACACGTACGCTTATGCTCTATCGTTCAGTCGTTGTCGAGCTAGCAACGAACTAACCATTGCATAAACCTACAAGTGCCCAGCAAAACCTGCGTGACCGAAACTCCCACACATTTACACAATTTTTACTTATTACTATCACACCCTCACAAATCATTTAATTGCGTAAAGAGTCTATCCGCTGTGCCTGTTTTATATTACAAGCTCTTCACACAACATCTTTTCTATAAAAACAAAACAAAAGAAGACAAACTGATTTCGGACTTGCCACTGTTTATGGAAAACGATGCATGTAAAAGTATACAACATGATAACATGATTGTTTACATTCGTTTATTCGTTGCGAAAATTCGAATTCAAAGAAAAAGAAATTCGGCACGCGTGTTAAATTGTGAAAAATTTGTATTCTAAATCAATTTGGTTATATTTTATGAAAAATCGATTAAAAACGTGATTATAAAAGTGGTACATATGTATATAATTTGAAAAGGTGAGTAAACGGAGTAAATTTTAATATGAAAAAAAAAATACATTTAGTGCTTACATGAGCCGAGAAAAAAAGGCTTTTAATGTCAGTGCCTTCAAATTTGCCAAAATATGTAGTATTAATGTGAATTCTGACAGTGATTCAAATGTGGAAGAATTGAGCTCCGTAGATATATCTTTAAATGATTATGGAAGCCAAGATACCATTGATAGTGATAGTGACAATGTGAATATTGTAGTGAAAAATGATAAATGCAAAGAAATAAAAGCTTGGGCTTTACGCAATAGAGTGTCCCACAATACAGTGACTGATTTGCTTCAAACCTTGCGAAAAATAGGTTTAGTGGATTTGCCCTTAACAGCAAAAAGTCTATTAGATACAAGTAGAAAAAAGGTTAATATTGAAACCATTCCAAGTGGCGCGTTTTTATATAGAGGAATTCAAAATTATTTTGAGAAAAATTCATTTCCTCACCTTGAAATAAAAGATAGCATTGTACTTGATATAGGAATAGATGGTCTTAGATTATTCAAAAATTCGAATAAGGTATTATGGACAATTTTAGAGTCCATCGTTGATTTTCCAAACGAATTGCCATTTACAGTAGCATGTTTTTCTGGAACAGAAAATCCCTGGAATATTAACGATTTCTTAAAAGACTTTTGTGAAGAAGTAGCTTATTTAAAAGAAAACGATGTTTAGGTAGGTTCTTCTTCCGTTAAAAGGAAATTTAACATTCGTTTATTTTGCTGTGATTCTCCCGCTCGAGCTTTTGTCACAGGTGTGTAATCGCACACTGGAAAAAACAGCTGTTCGAAATGCGATAAAATCGGAGAATACAAAGAGAGAAGAGTTTGTTTTTCAAAACGAGTTAATCACTTAAGAACTGACTTGTCTTTTAAAAATAGAATTGATAAATCACATCATATTAATCCATTTAAATTTAGAGAAAGCATTTTAGAATTAGCTAATTTCAATATGGTCTCCCAATTTCCATTAGACCCGACGCATCTTGTAGATCTTGGTGTATGTAAAAAGTTGCTTCAATTACTAATTAAAAAAGGGAATATAAATGTAAGCAAAATTAGCGAAAAAATAACTTTTCTCTCTAATTTAGTTCCTTCTGAGTTCGGCAGGATATGTAGAAGTTTAGATGAAATCAGCAATTGGAAAGCGACAGAGTTTAGGCAGTTTTTATTGTATATAGGGATATTTGTCCTAAAAGATTGTATTAGTAGGGACCATTACTACCATTTTTTATTATTGCACGCAGGAATAAAGCTGTTATCCTGTGAAAAATCATATAGTACTGAAGCTAACGTTGCCCAACGAATATTACAAGAATTCGTTGATTTGTTTGGGAATATATACGGAGTACTCTTGTAGAACCCCCAAAGGTGATCTAGTTACCGATGCCCAGAGCATACTTAAATTATGGAGGGAACACTTCTCCAGCCTGCTGAATGGCAGTGAACGCACAACACCAGGAGAAAGCGAACCCGATACCCCAATCGATGACGATGGAGCAGACGTTCCATTGCCCGACCATGAAGAAGTTCGAATAGCAATTGCCCGCCTGAAAAACAACAAAGCGGCAGGGGCCGATGGATTGCCGGCCGAGCTATTCAAACACGGCGGCGAAGAGCTGATAAGGTGCATGCATCAGCTTCTTTGCAAAATATGGTCGGACGAAAGTATGCCCAACGATTGGAATTTAAGTGTGCTATGCCCAATCCACAAAAAAGGAGACCCCACAATCTGCGCCAACTACCGTGGGATTAGCCTCCTCAATATCGCATATAAGGTTCTGTCGAGCGTATTGTGTGAAAGATTAAAGCCCACCGTCAACAAACTGATTGGACCTTATCAGTGTGGCTTTAGACCTGGTAAATCAACAACCGACCAGATATTCACGATGCGCCAAATCTTGGAAAAGACCCGTGAAAGGAGAATTGACACACACCACCTCTTCGTCGATTTCAAAGCTGCTTTCGACAGCACGAAAAGGAGCTGCCTTTATGCCGCGATGTCTGAATTTGGTATCCCCGCAAAACTAATACGGCTGTGTAAACTGACGTTGAGCAACACAAAAAGCTCCGTCAGAATCGGGAAGGACCTCTCCGAGCCGTTCGATACCAAACGAGGTTTCAGACAAGGCGATTCCCTATCGTGCGACTTTTTCAACCTGCTTTTGGAGAAAATAGTTCGAGCTGCAGAACTTAACAGAGAAGGTACCATCTTTTATAAGAGTGTACAACTGCTGGCGTATGCCGATGATATTGATATCATCGGCCTCAACACCCGCGCCGTTAGTTCTGCTTTCTCCAGACTGGACAAGGAAGCAAAAGAAATG
Organism: Bactrocera correcta; assembly: GCA_027475135.1. Lineage (NCBI taxonomy): Eukaryota > Metazoa > Arthropoda > Insecta > Diptera > Tephritidae > Bactrocera > Bactrocera correcta. The sequence goes on along the minus strand of CM050323.1, from coordinate 9,932,465 downwards.
GGTCTGGCAGTGAACGAGGGCAAGACGAAATATCTCCTGTCATCAAACAAACAGTCGTCGCACTCGCGACTTGGCACTCACGTCACTGTTGACAGTCATAACTTTGAAGTTGTAGATAATTTCGTCTATCTTGGAACCAGCGTAAACACCACCAACAATGTCAGCCTAGAAATCCAACGCAGGATAACTCTTGCCAACAGGAGCTACTTCGGACTAAGTAGGCAATTGAGAAGCAAAGTCCTCTCTCGACAAACAAAAACCAAACTCTATAAGTCTCTCATAATTCCCGTCCTCCTATATGGTGCAGAGGCTTGGACGATGACAACAACCGATGAGTTGACGTTGCGAGTTTTCGAGAGAAAGGTTCTGCGAAAGATTTATGGTCCTTTGCGCGTTGGCCACGGCGAATATCGCATTCGATGGAACGATGAGCTGTACGAGGTATACGACGACATTGACATAGTTCAGCGAATTAAAAGACAGCGGCTACGCTGGCTAGGTCATGTTGTCCGGATGGATGAAAACACTCCAGCTCTGAAAGTATTCGACGCAGTACCCGCCGCGGGAAGCAGAGGAAGAGGAAGACCTCCACTCCGTTGGAAGGACCAAGTAGAGAAGGACCTGGCCTCGCTTGGAATATCCAATTGGCGCCACGTAGCGAAGAGAAGAAACGACTGGCGCGCTGTTGTTGACTCGGCTATAATCGCGTAAGCGGTGTCTACGCCAGTAAAGAAGAAGAAGAAGATATACGGAGACCATTTAGTTAGTTATAACGTGGATAGTTTACTGCATTTAACTGACTGCACTAAGCAATTCGGTCCTCTGTTTGAAAACCATATGCAATATTTAAAAAAACTTATAAATAAACCGAATAAAATCCTTCAGCAATTGCATTTAAGACTTGATGAAATAACTAATACAAACATTGAACCCAACAAAACTTTAAAAATTAATTTGTTTAATATAGAATTTAAAAAAGAAAAAGATTCTTATTGTTTTAGTGAAAAATTAGGGCCCATAAAAGTAATAACTATGTCAGACGAAACTGGTTGCGTTATGGCATCTGCACATTGTTTTTTAGATGTTGAAAAGAACATCTTTTTTTATATATATATATAAATATATATATTTTGAAGAACCTTTAGAATCGTCATCGGGTTTAGGTATTTTAGTAGCGAAGAAATTAGATAAAAAGGTATTTAAAATCAAAAAAGACGACATAGTTTACAAATATTTCTCTATTCCACATGAGGGAAAGTTTCTCCTTATACCCATTCTACATCATTTATTTCATAAATTTTCAAATTAGGATTTTTAAGTATTTATGTACATATATTTTTCTCGGCTCATTTTATTACATTTTCTTAAATTTTTGTAAAAGAACTTTGATACTGCCAATTTTTATTTCTCAATTAGACGGAAAACATATTTGACGAAATTGACTTGGAGGATTGTCCAACAACGTCTTCAACTCCCGCAAAAGGTATATAAATAAATGTAAACTTACAAAATTTCGTTTCAATATATTGTTACGTTTTTGTTATTGTAGACCAATTACATTTAAAGCGGAAAAAGTTTAACACGTCTGGTTGCTACAATACAGAGGTCAGCATTTCAAAACGACCTGTGGAAGGAAACGGTAATCTAACATCCATATAGTTTATTTCTTTAAATTTGTTTAATTTAATATGTTTCCAACCTTTTTCCAGAGGTTATTGACATTTTAACCACTATTTCCAAACAGCTTGACGATTTGACGACGAGGGTATGCGATTTGCAAACTAAAATCGATAAGCATTTAAAAGAAAATGTAAGTGAACAGTTTTTATATGCATACATTATTATTTTTCTCTACATGTCTCTTTGTTTCTTTTAAGATTATTCATAAAAGTGAAGAAATGGCCCAGCAAAAAACGGTTCGTGAATGCAAGGTCCTCATCCGCAAAATTCATCAATCGGTATGCCGAATGACTGGTGAAGATGTCGACAACGTTCAAACCGAAATTGCTTCCACCCTACCATTAAATACGCTTGCTGCAGCTTTGGAAATGGACGAAAAATTGAAATGCGACGAATTTGCTGCTACAACGGTAAGGAATATATAAACTTTTTTCAATAAACAATTCAGTTTTTACATACTATTTTTATGTACAGAAACAATTCGTTTTGAGGATAAAAGGTACTTCAGATAGTGTACATAATGTGTTGCGAAGTCTGTACACTGATGAACTTCTTTATTTATGTAACTGGGACGGTAGGGGTGGGAAGCAACCTCTCTCCAAATTCCTGCTGGTTTCCAACATTTTATACGGTAAATTCTGTTTATTATTTAATTTTACTTACAATTATTTGTTTAATTTGCAATTTTCATTATGTTTTTTTTATAGATTCATTCATAACGTATGGATTGGCAATGTTCGAAAAACAAGTTCGAAAAGCCATTGAAATGAGCCACCATAGGCACAAACAAAGAATTTATAGGAAGAGGAAAACTGAGGAGTGAACCCTTTAAATATTTAATAAAAAGTTATATGTTTTTCTGATATTATTAAAAATAATTATTTTAATACATACTAGATTTTAAGAAAGCATTGCAAAGCAGGAATTGAATTAATAATGAAATATTTATTTTAATTTAATGTAATTTTTTTTTTAAATAATTTAAAAAAAAAAAAAAATTAAAAATTAAAGAAATTAAAAAAACAAATAAAAAATCTTTTATTTTAAGACTCGAACTCGAGTCTCACGGAATACCAAGCCGTGCGTTTAACCACTAGGCTAGTATAGCATGAATCGTCGCGCTTTCCTGGAACCAGTTTTCCCCGTTTGCCTTAAATTTAACTAAAGTGTGAGTAGCGAGGATATATGTAGTTTTGTTGTCGCAGAAAATGTGTGCTCAAGAAGGTGATAAAAAATCACATTGCATGTCACTAGGTAACATGACCGGCACTGTTCTAACTGGGTAACCAATCCTTCATTTTTCACTAACACATACGCAAAAATCTACTACAAATTAGGCACTTGGTACGTGTTGCCCCTAAATATTCTACTACAAATTAGTCACTTGGCACGGGTTGCCCCCAAATATTCTACTACCAAAACGTTCAAATGCTTAAATCTGCTATAGTGTGTTGCCGTGTTAGGTTTTAAAATTTTTATTAAATATTTAAATATTTTTCGATTATTTAAATTCCTAAATATTAAATTTAATCAGTTTTGTCCAAGATATTAATTATTGTATCAATATATTAGGTTGTCAAAAAAGTCTTGGCGGTATTTTCGCTAGTTGGCGCTGAGAGCGCGTAGTTCCAGTTTTATTCGTCGCATCGGGTCATACTATACCTTTTTTCAAAGCTGACTTCACGCGCTAACACGTGTTTGATTGATTGTCGTTTTTTTTTAAGTCGTTCGTGAGTTATAGCGTCGCAAACATTGAGCAAAATAAAGAGAAAATACGGCATATTTTACAGTACTACTACGATAAAGGCAAAAATGCATCTCAGCCGCCAATAAAATTTGTGCAGTTTATGGACCTGATACAGTTTTTATTTCCACCGCACAACGTTGGTTTCCACGCTTTCGTTCTGGTGTAGAGGTGGTCTAAGATGCACCACGCTCCGGAAGGCCTGTCGTCGAAAATTGCGATAAATCGCTGGATTGGTCGAAAGAGACCGGCATAGTCATCAAACCATTATAAACCATTTGAAGAAGCTTGGAGTCTCTAAGAAGCTCGATGTATGGGTGCCACGGAATAAAAATACCTCAGGACTTTTTTTGACAACCCATTATTATTAAATGTTTTCAATTTTATAAAAAAAATATTTATGTAATATTTGTGTAAAAACTATGTATTTCGTGCAACCGTGTAATGTGTCAAATCATTTCAACGGACATTTTTTTAAGCTTAAGAAGCTCGGGAAGATTTAAGTAGTTATTTTAAGTTATTCAAAGAGATATTCAGCGTATGTAAGTATAGTAACATTGATTAATTAAATTTGTTAATATTTATTGTTTGATTTTGTATAGGATGCCTTGCAGAAAGTGTGTTGCTGGTTGCAGTTTGGGGGTGCCCCTGTATCCCTTCCCATCAGAAGGGGAAATGCCCAGGTGAGTTTTATGTATCAAAATAATATAATAACATATGTATGTACATACATAATATTATCGTATGTATATACAAAAATATGTACATGATATTATCGTAAGTAAATAAATATGTAAAATTAGTGCAAATAAGTGAACAAGATGTGAACAGGATCGTCCTAAATCATGATTTTATAAAAAAAGTGAAGTTTTAAAATCGTGTTGTTAAATGTTAAAAAATTAATTTAAAAGTATTTGTTTATAGTGTATGTCAAAGTGTATTCAACAAAGTGAACTAAGTATTTGACTTACGCTTATTTGACAATAAAATAGTAAATAATTCATGTATTTATTTATATTAACCCGTGTGTTTTTATTTTTTTGATCTTGAACAATATAAAGCCACTTGCTTTATATACATATATGTATATTATATGATAAATATAAACGTAATAGAAATAGATAATAATAATTTATTTGTTCTAACGTTATAATGAATTCATATTTATTTTACAAACATATGTACGTGTATAAATACTACTACTATTTTATTGTCTGAATACCCCTTACATACTTATGTACGTCGTAACCAGTACCCCGCCAAACTATTAGAAACTGTATGCAGATGTTTAACCGACTCTTTAAATTATAATAGTTATTATAATTCTTTCATATAGTTCATTAAAAAGCATAAATCATATAAATCAAAAATTAAATTAATAGTTTTGTTTCTGATATTGTATTGTCGTTGTGATATTTTTGATGCAACTGTTTATTTTTAAATTGTTAGTTTACTAGTTTAGTTAATTTACGTATTTTTTGTTTAATTTCAATTAGGCGGCACGGATCAAGCTGTTGGACGTAACAAATCCAACGGCTAAATATTTATTTGCGTGCCAAAGACATTTTACGTTAAAGATGAGGAAGGGACTACTTATCTCCAGATCAGCTACACCAGATTTAAATTTAAAAGTAGTATCACCTGCAGTTAGAGTAGATAAGGCAATAAGTTGTAGTGGACACGTAGGTAGTGTCATTGACCAACACGAACAAGACATTATAGTATTACTTGGACCCACCCTTTAGCATATTTTTTTGTGCACAAAGCTTGCAAAGGAGATATTATGAAAAAATATATGTATATTCAAAGCCATAGGTCAACTCCAGGGTATTGGTTTGCGTCTCTGCCAAATAGTTAGCGACCAAGGGTCAAATTTTGTTAATTTTACTAGGTTATTAGGAGTATGTAAAGAAAGGCCTTATTTCGAAGTGAATGACTCGGAAGTCATTTACTTTGATTCTCCTCACCTTTTAAAAAGTACACGAAACTGCTTAGAAAATAAAAAAATAAAGTCGTTATAAATGAGCGTCCATGGTCGGATATCGTTCATATACATAAATATATGAAAATGGTACCCCAAACGACATTAGTTGCACCCATAAATTGACCTCGGCACAAATAGCCCCTAAACCCATTTAAAAATTTGCGTGTAGTTAGCTTCTCAAGTTTTTAGTCATTCTGTTGCAAATCCTATGTTCGCCATTTATGGCTCCGGGGAACTGAATACTTCTAATGCCCGGTTTCACAGTCCATACTTAAGTTGTGCCTTAATAAAATCTTAGCTAAGCATTGTTGCAAACTGAGTAGTCGTTTGCGTTTCACAGTCAATGCTTAATTTCTATAAAATTTTATTATGATATATGGCAACGTTATGGGCAACATATATTTTACAAATGTCGTTCATAAAAATATGTTTGAAATATTTAAATTATAACAGACAATACATAAATTTGCGAGGAAAATTATATCAAATATTGATGAAAACAACAAAAGAACCCCAAATGATGTGAGAATAACGCCGCAGCTTTTCTCATATCTTTTCAGACAAATCTGGGGCATAGGATATATTCGTTGTGTAGATAAAGGGAACTGCGAACTCTTGCCAGTTGACCAGTGTGAGTCATTTTCTAATAGCTCCCTCAAAAGCGCCTACAACGACGCTTTAGTTCAAAATACCTCTTGGCAAACTTTTTAAAGTTTACAAAGACCTACCAATTCTACCTCATTTCCAAATATACAAATCGAGGTAAATGTGGACGTAGATGAAAGCAGCTTTCTACATAAAAACGCTTATGTGTATTTTTGCGGTTATTTGTACTATAAATATTTTAGAAAACATAATTGTTTAATGCTCTTGCCAAGATTTGATGGTGGTATTACTGAAGAAATTTTTTCTTCACTTCAGAAAAGCAATATAGTAATTGCCAAATAGTCAAACCACGCTTGAGTTTATAGATTTTCTATCAAAAATCGAAGATACTTTTACACAACATTTTGATTCTACTTGCCATAGGATCGGGTTTTCCGAAATATTATTTGGAAAAATGGTTAACGTAGAACCGTCCTATTGTTGTGAAAATTGTAATTCTGATAATATAAATGTCTATATTCATTAGAATTAATAAAAAGTGATTTCAAAAACGTAAAGTTCTTGTGTGGTACACATAAATAGTAATCACGTCCGTTTGTCTGTCTATGTATATGAGTCGAAATTTATACGTATATATGTCTGTCAGTCTGAATTATTTTATATTTGTCAAAAAGTTTATCTGTCGAAGGCCGCATTTCTATAGTTACCTTGATCTGTAATTTTGAAATAAGAATTTTAGCAACTAGGTTTCTACGCTTATTATCAATATTTTTTTTGTTTTTTAAGTGTTTTCGTGTACCAGGTATAGGACCCTTCTTTCCACCACTATTCTTTGATAGGGTTTTTAATAAGTATTTCGCTGTGGGTGATTTAGAATATTTTGTAAATATTATTTATTACTTAGTAGATTGTTTTGAATATTATTGTTGTTGTTCCTGAATTGTATCTGATTTTTATATTATTTTTTTTTTGTTAAAATTAAAACAAGCCGATTGTTTTGACTTGTATTGTTAATGTTTACAATGGAATTGTACCCGATTTTTATACCCTGAACAATGTATCTTCACCAAATTTGGTACAGATTATTTTCTAGGGCAAAAATGTAATCTCCGAGAAAATTGATCAGATCGGTTAACTATAGCATATAGCTACCATACAAACTGAGCGATCGGAATCAAGTTCTTGTATGGACAACTTTCACACTTGACAAGATACATATATTCACGAAATTTGGGATGTACTATTTTCTAAGGCAACAATGTAATCTCCGAAGAAATTGTCCAGATCGGTTGACTATAACATATAGCTGCCATACATACAAACTGAACGATCGGAATCAAGTTCTTGTATGGACAACTTTCACATTTGACAAGATATATTCACGAAATTTGGTATAGATTATTTTTTAAGGCAACAATGTAATCTCTAAAAAACTTGTTCAGAACGGGTTACTATAGCATATAGTTACTAACAGAAATGCACCTGTGAAGGGTATTTAGCTTCGGTGCAACCGAAGTTAACGTTTTTAATATGCTTTTATTAGCTTCACTTGTATGTATGTATGCATGCATGTTTGTAACTTTTTTAAGTGGTACTGCAACCTAGAATACTTGAGCGACGCTGTAGGAAGGCGATAGTAAGTTTAAGCAGCTCACCAAAAAGATGTTCTTAAAAGTATGCAACATCTATATAAAACTAGTTTTGGTGACATTTGAATAGAAGCTGAATTGTGCTTCGACCGTTCATAAGATTCAAGGTTGTACAGGAGAACATGCAGTAATTTATCTGGGCTCTCAATTGTTTGCTGCTGGACAAGCTTATGTAGCACTTAGTCGTTATAAATCTTTGGACGGTATTCGAATTGAAGAACTAGACTGTTCAAAGTTGAGAGGTAAAACCCCATGTAACAGTGAAGCTTTAGAAGAAATGATTCGATTAAGAAGTAATAATTCGTAATAGAACTTGGTCGCAAATAATGTAACAATTAATCATGAAAGGTTACGAGTAGATATTAAATGCTGCCTAATTATCGATTTACTTAACCAATACTACATGTCATAGTTCATATTTTAACAAATTAGGGGTTTCTCACATCAAACCAAAAAAATCAGAAATAAATATAGTTTAAAAAAACACGCTTTTAAAGCATATCAAACTAAAAAGTGAAAAATAATTCTTTGTATAAACTAACAATAATAAAGAAGAAAAAATTCCTGCATTATTCTGAGAAGGGCCTGGAGTGCTTGTGAAATATTTTTCATATGTACATATGTATATCGAGCATGCCACGCTTTTCTCACAATAATGCAGGAATTTTTTCTTCTTTATTATTGTTAGTTTATACAAAGAATTATTTTTCACTTTTTAGTTTGATATGCTTTAAAAGTGTGTTTTTTAGTTTTTTTAAACTATGTTTATTTTTTTTCTTGTTTTTTATATTATTAATGTAATTAATATTCATGAATTGTACCTGACTTTATATATTAATTTTTGTCTAGTCATATTTTTTATAATAAGTAGATTGATTTAAAACTGTATATATAAAAAGGGTGAAAATAGGCCTCCTGGGGAACCGAACGCCCAAAAAAGATCGGTAGTACGCCTACATTGCAACCTCAGAGGTGGTGAGGAAGAGCAATAAATATCCAATAAACTGTGGTTTCAAAAATATTCTTGAAAGTTTTCATTAATGTTTTCCGTTACAAACATTTTTTCGCAAAATAGTTGATCTACTACATTTCTTTTAACTACAACTCTGTGTTTAAAAAAAGACAGATTTCGATCAGGTGATCTCAGCTGTGAAAAATTCTTGGAAAAGCTGAAAACAGCTGATTCTTTTGTTACTTGTAGGGTTATACAATGGAATTAACATCACGCTAGACTATAGCGTAAAACCAAATACTTATGTATGTCCTGCCAGAAATATTTTATGGTTCTAAATGCCTTTGGTGCCATGCAATGCCTTTTATGTTCCAAGTCTTTTAAAGATAATGGGGAATATACAGTCAGCGTCATATTTCATCGTACGGCACACAAATCATTTTTTCCGTTTTCAGTAGACTCAAATGAAAAAAGTTCTTCCACGAATTGATTAAAATAAAAAGCAAAATATATTTCATAATTCAGTTGCGCACATTTTTTCTCAAAATTAATGTAAAACTTGAAAGTATACTAAATGTTCAAAGCTGCTGCGTCATAATTCATCGTACGGCACTTTTTACCGTTAATTCTAAGTATTTTAATGCAAAACAAAATAACAGGCAGTGAAGTGGACAAGTGTAAATACTATATTATGTTATTTTTTCAATAATGGATAAAAGAAAAGAAACTTCTTCAGATTTTCGAAAAATAGTTATAAAATTACGAAAAGATGGAAAATCATTGAGTGAAATTGCTAAAACTACATCTAAATCTAAGTCTACTATACAGCATATAGTAAACTCGTTTGAAAAAAATAATACTTGCGAGTACAAAAAAGATCGGGACGCCCGCGAGAAAATCATTGAGTGAAATTGCTAAAACTACATCTAAATCTAAGTCTACTATACAGCATATAGTAAACTCGTTTGAAAAAAATAATACTTGCGAGTACAAAAAAGATCGGGACGCCCGCGAGAACTTAATGATAGAGATGAACGGGCTGTTGTGGATATGGTACGAAAAAATCCAGGTGTGAGTAGTTTGGAAATATGCAGCGAAATTGAAAGAGCTTCGGAAAAGTGTGTGAGCAAGTCTACAATTCTGAGAACATTACGACGTAACGGATATTCTTCACGAACAGCTCGTAGAAAACCGCTAATATCTGCAATAAATAAACAAAAACGCCTAGCTTTCGCAAATCAGCCTTTAAAGAAGGGTCTTGACTTTTGGCAGACAGTTCTTTTCACAGACGAAAGCAAATTCAATATTTTCGGATATGATGGACCTTCGAAAGTTTGGCGAAAACCGGGTACAGCTCTTGAGGCTAAAAATTTGCGATGTGCTGTAAAACATGGTGGAGTCAGCGTGATGGTTTGGGGTTGTATGGCAGCTTCTGGAGTTGGAAACATTTTTTAAATTTTAATATTTAGAAATTTTGAAGCAAAATTTAAAACAGTCGGTTGAAAAATTGGGTTTACCGGATGATTATGTTTTCCAACAGGACAACAACCCAAAACATACTGCGCATTTGGTTCGCGAATGGCTGCTATACAATACGCGAAAACAGCTCCACGCTCCTCAACAAAGCCCGGATTTGAATCCGATTGAACACGTATGGGATTATTTGAAAAATAATCTTAAAAACCATACAATTTCATCAGTGGCCCCTCTAAAAAAGGCCTTAATAGAAGAGTGGAACAGGATACCATCCTCATTTACAGTTAAATTGATCTCTTCGATGCCAAATAGAATGAAAGGCAGGAATAAAGGGATGTTCAACTTATTCCAGTGTGAGAGCGCCTCAAAATAAGCGTTTTTTATAACATTTTCCATTGTAGCCAGATCAGAAAAAAAGCTTATTTTTGGGCATTTTAAATAAAACACCCAATTCGCATTTTCCACACCACCTATGAGGTATGCAAAAGGGCGCGTTACCGAAGTTATTTTTGGGTGCTCGGTTCCCCAGTAGGCCTATATCACCCATTAAAAATTTATTTACATAAAAAAATGAAAATAAACAAAACAATAACAATTCATATATAACAGTATAAAAAAATAACAAAAACAATATCTCAGTATTTAATATTATACTTAAAACTATAAAAATAAACATACATACATATGTATATACAAATGCCAATATTTAAACACCAAATTCTAATTTGTTATCAAAAACTTTCTACCAAACGTTCTAACTTTAGAGCCTCTTAATGAGAATCTGCTTAAAAAATCTTATTTTAGTATAAAATATTTAGCTTATTGCAACCACTAAAAAAGAAATATAAAAACTACAAATGTGAAACACACAAAATTTTATTCTTAAAATTGGGTAAAGATAAATCTCTATTTAAAAATATCGTCACAAAATAAATTCTTATTCTAATAAATAGAGCAATAACTCCCTTTTGGGGTCACAGTCTTCACAACACAAGAAGGGCCTAATATCTTTTAGTTTAGCAAAAAGAATTGCTCCTAATCCTATTTTATGACAATTTCTGTCAAATTCCTCAACAAATTTTATTTCTAAATTATTAATAAATGCAACAAATTCTTGAGGCGGCTTCACTAAGTTGCATTTATCGATCTGGTTTTGATGTATGAAGATGAATTCATCAGAAGGAATTTCATCTCCTAAATAAGGTAATGGCAGGAGGCATGTGTGCATTTTAAAAATTTTTTAAATAAAGGTAGCCGCAAAAATAACTAAAAGCATTTTCCTTTAAAAAGTTAGTTTCTAAACTACTATCTAAAGAAATGGACCTAACAATGGAGTGTTCGGGTCGTGGTAAACCCTGGAAATCCTGCCAAGAAAGGTCACTTAAAACGGAATCATTGCACACATTAAGAAGAACATTATGGCTATGTTCTGAAATAACTGTGGCTTCGGGTTCTAAAGGCAGCTCACAGTTACCTTTTGTTACGATATTTACGTAACGTAAACCCCATGACTTCCTAAATAAACTAGAGAACATGAAAGGTGTAACTCTAGTACCTCCCCTACTTCTAATCTGACCAAAAAAATGCTCTAAGCTGTCCTGACATGGTCGTCTTGTCTTCAGGTAAGGAAATCCTGAGTGTGACAGCAATCGCCACAATCGTCTTAAACTATTAATATTAATTAACCACCCCTTTATAAAATTGAAATTACTTGTTGTGTTTTTCCTAACTCATCTACGACCCGAATTGTTTTCAAAACTTTTTCTGCCTCATCTAAAAACTGGTTTTGCTCTGGGGAACTTATAAAACCTTGTTTAGTGGGTACAATGGCCTCAGTGAAACTACTATTAAAAATATCGAATAATTTATTAAAAAAAGAAACGAAATCCGCAGTATTAATGAAGCTCATACTATTTGAGCTTAAGGCTCCGAGCTGTAAAGAGAAAGCATACCTGAAGCGACCGTATTACTTAAATTTTAAAATCCTATTCTTTTCTCTAAATTTTTTTTTTCCTATCTGTCCCTGCTGTCAGACCCCTACCTGTTTGCGCTGCTTTTTCGCTACTCTTTAGTAGTTCCTCCTCAAGAAGTGGCAGAGGCTCTAAAATATTTTCGCGGTCTTCCCTTTCTAAAAGCGGAAGCAGCTGCCTCGATGCACCGTTTGCATTTGAGGCAGATCCTTCCATTTGGGGGAAAAAATCTTCAACGCCTACTTCAATTATATTAGCAGAATTTGGGGCGTTGAATCTTGGCTCATTTATTAAATTTATGTCCGGAACGGCTCTCGGACGCAATTTTTTTGCGTTACGCATTTCATTTGAAAAATGCCGCTCGCACGCAAAAATGTGTTTAGGTGTTTTTTCACTTTGATCTTCAAAAACACCTAAACGCTTGAGCCAACATTTACGCCTATTAAAAGAAACAAAATTAAATACAAAATGTTATATATAATTATAAAATATGTATGCTAATAATAATAATAGTGCTAAATGTGCATATTTAATGAATATTTAGAAGTAAAATTATTTTTTATGACTACCATAAATATTCAATGATAAATCGTTACTTTAAAACAATTTATTTAGTTAATTAACGGCAATGACAATAAATTGACAGTTACGCTCTGAATAAGTAGAGCGCGACAGACTGCAAGCGACATTTGTGAAATATTAAAATACACATGTTCTTAAGGACAAAGTTATTGAGGCAGCTGCACGACTACATAACTGTGTCCATAAGAACGTGTGTATTTTAATATTTGACAGATGTCGTTTGCAGTTTGTCGCGCTCTACTTGTTCAGCACATCACATTTAAATTTAAACACGGAAATTAAATTTTATTATCCAAATTTACTATTTTTATCCCACAATCGAAACACTGATTTCATCCAAATTTTTCACAACCTCACAAACACTTTTTGCACTATTTACTGTTTTTCACTCACCGTTCGAGGTCCGTTCCACTGTTCGGAAAACTAAATGTTATTCCTCCCTCGTTGCAGCCAACAACACATTTCCTCCAACTGCTGGTTGTTTTCGGCATTTTATCTGCAAAATAAATAAAAAAGTATTAAATAAATGCAAGTTTATTTAATAAAAGTTAAATATATTCACATCCTTCAATTTACGTGCTCTTTCGCCTTCGCTATTCTTCGAACTAATGGCCGTTACAAGTGGAGACAAAAAAATGAAAAAATGTCTCCATTCGAATAATAATTTGGCGGGATTTCAATCTGGCCGTCCCTCTTTTCCAATTGCTAAACGTCAAAACCTCCTCAATCCAGTCAACTGTCAAAGTTTAGGTGGTTTTGACGTTTAGCAATTGTTCTCTCACTTCCAGTGAGAGAGGAGTTGGACATCTCATTATCTCTGATGAAAGACGTAGTAAATCTAAACGGTGGACCAACAAAATATTAAATTTTAAGTTTTGAAACAAATGCATCGCATATTAAATATTAATAATAGAAATTGATTACATAAATATGTAGCGTACGATGAAATATGACGCAAAAATTTTGTTCGGTTTTTACTGTTTTTTATTTAACATTTTCATTCTGAAATAAAATCAATTAATTTTCTTATGAATTATATAACTGAAAAGGATTCTTTTATTTATGGAAGAACTTTTTGCTTTTGAGTGGATTGAAAACGAAAAAATTGATTTTAGAGTGCCGTACGATGAAATATGACGCTGACTGTACATATCCTTAAAACACATTTTGTTAATTTTCATTATACTATTAATTATTTAGATGAAAAAAAACGAAAATGTCTTTTAAAAGAAAAAATATATAAAATTTGCTTAGTCTTAATTCCAATTTCTCAATGAGCGAGTTTTTTTCGTGCTCAGCAACACAGTGACAGATCCCCCCATGCCGACCACTGGTGCAAATACATTTTTATAGCTTTTACTTCACTGGCTGTCTCTTATTTGTATAAGTTAGTGGATCGACCCTCATCTCAACTCCCCTAAAGGCATCATTGAATCCGCTCGTGTCTTTTTCTTCATTATTACCATTCATTATCTAATTCCGCTTAGCTGTAGTAATTCTAAAAGAAAATCATATATGTAAATGACACCCTACAACAACAATTAGCAATTGATACTGCCCGAACATTTATTGCGGATGACCTTCACTGGAAAGGTATGATAATGGCATGCTGCGTTGGAAAGTTTGCACACGGCACGCTAAGCGACATCAACTTGCGGTAACTAAATCTATGGAAAGCGTCCGGTGATCGCATACCTGACACCATCAACAACAACCTGTTTTTCCATTTGGTATTTGCGTAGGCTTGGTAGGCTTAGTTTTTTAAGTAGAAGAAACTGTATCGATTCAGAAAAAATTCAGAATAAATGTGACTGCCGAAGTGAGCAAGTGTCTGGTCTTTTAATTTATGTATATAAGCATTACTTTTCCTATTTATCACCAAAAATGCTCTATTCTGCTGTTTTCGACGCTCCTGTTAAATGTTGGTGAAATCCGCTTATAGAAAAGGAACCCCTGATTTTGTGGTGAAATCCACTAATAGAAAAGAGTACCCCTCCAAAAAATGAAATATCGTAAAACTGGCAACGCGGTGAACCTTCTCTATATTATACGTTCTCTGATTTTGCTCCTACGCCGGTAAATTGCTATACAAAAATCAACTGAAATGCATGATAAAATAAAATAGACTATGAGGGCAATTAATTTTTTAAAAAGTTTATTGAAAATTAAATAAAAATGAAAATACATGTAAATTTTTTTAAATTTATTAAAAACTGAAATGAAAAATTAATTACTTTTATTAGAAATATAAGTATGTACACACATTAACTTATTAAGGGGTTATAATTTTAGTAAAACACGATTTTCAGAATTTGTCTACCTTCAACTACAAATTCTCACACAACCTAATCAATAAAGATTAGGTATTTTTCACCAGCTTTTTTTAAAACTTGGCTCGTGTACTACGTAACTACTTCTAAAACTAACAATAACTTATACTAAAACTACTACTACAAACTATTGACAACTTAATTCTACCCTGAAAGAAATAAACAGAACATTATTAGTTTTTGAAGAATCTTAAATGAGAGAAATGAGAAGAGAGAAATGTGTTTTAGTTATACCCAGCGGGATATGGTAGATATTGGTAAGCGAGCAAGGTAAACGATGCGGCATGATTGTATCGCTTACTCCGACCGATGAAAACTAACACGGCGATGTCCTACGAGAAGCAACAAATCACCTCTTTCGCTTACCATAGGAACGATGAATTCTTCGATGTCAAAGTTAACGAAGAAGTCTTCGATGCCTCAGTTAAAGATGAATTCTTCTATGCCAAGGTCAATATTTTTTTCTGCGTGCAGTCGTCACCGTGTACGGACGTATTTTTTTTCTGCTCCGCGCTTTATTATCTTATCTTTTTTAATGCCGTGTGTTTGCGGGCATAGAGTTGACCGTGCTCAGCCCAAGATAAATTGTAATAAATGCAATCAATTTTTCCACTTGACGTGTGTAAATTTGTCGCAGGCTGACGTGGATTTTTTGCAGAAATCAAAAAATTCTTTTTATTGTAAAGTGTGCGCGGCGGTTCGGAGAAATTCCATTCGGTCGCCGCCTGCGTCGCCATCAGTGCGCAATGCTCAGTGCACTCAAACTCCAAGTTCGCAACAACAAAATGATGAACACTCGAACAGTGTAATTACTGAACCTTTGTTGGAGCATAATAATCTTAATATTGTAAATTCAGTGCTTAATTCTCTGGTATTGGAAGTAAGTTCACTGAGAAGTGAACAAGCGAAGGCGCTCGCGTTAATACAACAATTATGTGATGATCGTAATTCGTTAATCGCTAAGTTAAACGAACTTAAATCAGAGATCGGCATTGTGCATAAGAAATTGTCCGATAATGGCAAGATCACTACACCAGCTTCGAATGTTATCTCTGCTGCTAACGTCTCTCTCGCTGCTGCGTCTACTGTTGGTACAAGTGACTCTACAATCGCTGCTCCGTCTATTGCCGCTGTCTCTGCTGATAACGAGTGTGGGAATTATCTCGCTCCCGCTACACCGAAGGAACTCTCTGCAGCTTCAGCTATTGCTAACTCTATCCTTACTTCTACGACTATTGTGGGTACAAATGCTCCGTCACCTAACGTTGTTGTTTCGGTTCCCACTGATAGCGTGAGTATGGATTATCTCGCTCCCGCTACTACGAAAGCAATCTCTGCCGCTCCGTCTGGTGCTGGCTTCACTCTCTCTATTGCTGCTGACAATAAAAACGCCAATACATATGCTGATGCTGTTGCTAGGAATATCAACACTCATTTGAAAGCCAATAACAATTCAACAGTTGCTGCTAAACCAGCTCGCAACCCTGTCGCTGTCAATGCTGCTCAATCTGTCGCCGTTGATGATTCTGTTAACCTGAACTCTTCTACTTCAGTTGCTGCTAATAGAAATTTGAAGGTAAAAGTGAGTACTAGGAACAAAAAATCCCCAGCCACTTCAACTGTCGTTGGTGTTAATGCCAATCGTGATCTTGATGTCGTCATACCCAAGAAATGGATTCACTTATCTGCATTTAAGAACTCAGTTACTGAGGAAGATATTATATCTTTTGTTGTTAAACATGCTAATGTTGATAGAGAGCATCTTCTATGTTATAAATTAATTAAGAAAGATACAGATATTAATAATCTTAAGAGGATAAACTTTAAGTTAGGTGTGTCCCCATCTTTTTTTAATGCCGTTTTCTCCTCTTCAGTGTGGCCTTCTGGCATTAAGTTACGTCCCTTTAAGTTTTTTCCAAAGGGAGGGGTAAACAGTGCTGCAGATTAGTTGATGCGCCTGTTAATCACGATTCTATTCATGCGTTTTCTGAACCTTTCTCAACTGGCTCTTGTCTTAAGGTATACTACCAAAATTTATCGGGCATTAGGTGTAAATCAAATATTATTCGCAATTTTTCTTCACATTTGGATTTCGATATTATCGTTATTGTTGAGACTTGGCTGAATTCTAGTTATTTTGATAGCGAATATTTTGACTCTAATCTCTATTATGTCTTCCGCAAAGACAGAGATCACGAAAAAACTGGCTGTCTAAGAGGGGGTGGAGTTCTCTTAGCAGTTCATCGCAAATATCGTCCTCGCTTAATTAAGCTTGATAACGAAGATTCTATTCTGGACCAACTATGTATCTGTATCAATGATGCTCTGTTCATTGCAGTCTCATACATCCCTCCTAATAGTCCTCTAGAGTTGTATAAGCTGCACGCAAATAATATATCCTCGCTGGTATTAGGTAAGGTGAAAGAGAATAATATCTGTGTTCTGGGTGACTTTAATTTAAGCAATATTGTCTGGTCTGGTTGTTCCTATAGTCCAGCTCTTATTCCTTCAAATTTTACATCAACTCAGGAGTTATTTCTCATTGATAGCTTGCTTAGTCTCAATCTGATTCAAATCAACTCATATTCAAATAGTCTCGATCGATTTCTAGACTTAGTCTTTCTCAGTGATAATTTAAAATTTAGGTTTCTTGATGGATTCTCTTCAATTACCCCAGCCACCATCCATCATTCCCCGCTAGCGTTTGAGGTGGATACTTACCTTTTCGCTCCTGTAAAACCTATTGATGGGCTGGGTTTTAATTTTGCATTTTGTGATTTTGAACGACTCAACAATCAGCTCTTGGGAATTAAATGGGATGATTTACTTTCGGGGCTAGATACAGCTAATAGTTTCTCCATTTTTAAGAAATCAATTCAGGAATTCTGTCATTATAACATCCCGCTAAAACACACACAACCATATAAGTTGCCTTGGTATACTAAGGACCTGAAACGTCTAAAAAATCTCAGAAATAAATACTATAGAAAATTCTCTTCAACTAAATCTCATGTTTCCTTTGTTCAATATCAGCACTACACAAAACTGTTTAATGAATTGGATAAGTCTCTCTATAAAAGGTTTATTAATAATACGGAGTCTACAATCAAGTCGAACCCTAAGTTCTTTTGGAACTTTGTAAAATCTAGAAGAGCGTGTTCGGCCATTCCTTCTGCTTTACGCTGGGGAGATAAGTCGGCATACACTCCGGTCGAAATCTCCAACTTGTTCGCTGAATTTTTCAAATCGAACTATGTTCAAGAGGATCCTGGTACTAGTTCCACTTTTTCAGCTAATGACTTCCCATCCATAAATTTTGGCTCACTGTGTCTTTCACAGGATGATATTGCCAAGGCTATCGGTGATATTAAGTCTTCTACCAAATTGGATTTGGATGGACTTCCGCCCGTACTAATAAAAAACTGTACTGCCTTAGTATATCCCCTCATGCTTATTTTCAATAAGTCTCTCTCCTCCGGGAATTTTATTTCTGACTGGAAATTGACATGCATTACCCCCATACTTAAAGGTGGTAGAAAGGACGTTATCTCCAATTACAGGCCTATTTCTAAACTGTCTACTATTTCAAAAATTTTTGAGTGTTCTGTTAAAAATAAATTATTTTTTGCAGTAAAATCAATAATTAATGTCAATCAGCACGGGTTTGTCTCTGGGCGCTCCACTGTGTCAAACTTAGCAGTTTTTAGTGACTATTGCATGTCTGCATTCTCCGCTGGATTTCAGGTAGATTGTGTCTACACAGATTTCTCTAAAGCCTTTGATAAAGTTTCACACAATATTCTAATTAAAAAATTATCATCTCTAGGATTTCACTCGGTCTTCCTGCAGTGGATTAAATCATATCTGCAAAACAGACGATGCGTTGTCAGTGTCGATGGAGTGTCATCTGATTCATTCATTGCGTCTTCGGGAGTCCCACAAGGAAGCGTCTTGGGTCCACTTCTCTTTGTGCTGTTTATCAATGACATTTCCTGTTGCTTCTCTTTCGCTAACTATCTGTTATATGCAGATGACCTAAAAATTTTTGCAATAATCAAAAACACACAAGATGTACTCAAACTTCAATGTGATATTGATACTTTTCATAATTGGTGCATGAAATCGAAGCTTTTTCTGAACCTCGATAAATGCTCACAGATCTCTTTTGGTAGGGGACGCAACATCCTATCTTCCAGCTACAATATTTCTAACTGCGTCCTAAAATGCGTTACTGAAATCAAAGATCTTGGGGTAATCTTTGACAACAGATTTTCTTTCAGTAATCACATCAACTATATCACTTCAAAAGCATTTTCTGTACTCGGCTTTGTCCGTCGAAATTCTACAAATTTTTCCGACCCCTACACGTTAAAATTACTGTACACATGTTTTGTGCGGTCCATTTTGGAGTATGCAGTGTTTATTTGGAGACCATATTGCATATCGTCAATTAACAGGATCGAGCGTGTCCAAAAGATCTTTCTTAAATACGCTCTCCGCTCCTTAAAGTTTGTTGACCCATTACCATCGTATACATCGCGTTTATTGCTGATACATCTTAAATTACTGGATAATCGAAGGTCCGTTCTCTCCCTTTCATTTGTCTTCAATGTAATTAACGGAGGTATTGACTGTCCCTATTTATTAGCGAAACTTAATTTCAATACTCCCCAGCGTTGTCTCAGGTCCATTTCCCCATTTTATTACAAAAAGGAAAGCACTAATTTTGCTGAATATGCTCCCCTCAAGAGGGCTATGCGTGAGTTTAACTCGATTTCCGAGAAAGTTCTTCTTGATTTCTCTCACACTAAGGATTCCTTCATTAATACCCTCAATTCTGTTTTTTAGTTTAAGTTATCTATTCATATTATTGTAATTTTAATTATTCTAGAATTCTAATATGCATCCTAGTTTTCATTAGTCTGTAAGAATTAATGTTCATAGACTTTACTAAATAAATAAATAATTACTCCCTCGGTATTAAACCGTTTTCCTCCGCAAAACGGACTCCTTGCTCATGCGTTCGCAGCTCGGTGCCAACACGCATAAGGCTCCACTTAACCCATGTGGATCGCGTTCCTAAAAAAAAAATAATATATTCCAATATTAGAATATCTTATTACTTATTATTATTACTCACCATCTGCAATTTCGCTCATTGTTTTAAAATATTTTTATTTTTATTAACGCCGAATGACACGGAAAACGTATTTTGCATAACGCCAAATTTTTAAATATGGGTAAACATATGAAAAGTACCGTTATGCTTCCCAGCACACATATTAGATGGTATATTGAAATCGTTAAGAAATATAAAGCCTTAAATTGTCTTATACTTAAATTTGTAAAATAATGCTTCACCGGGATTTCCTCCACAGTATTTTAGCATTTCATTCCTTTTCGCGTGGGAGGCCTTCGGCCGCGCTTCAAACAAAATAACCCTGGTCGGTCCAACACCGGGGTGTATCAGATTTTTTTTCGCATAGAACTCCTTTTTGCGTGGGCGGCCTTCGGCCGCGCTTTAAAAAATAACCTTGGCCGGTCCAACACCGGCTACGCCATCCACAGTATTTTAGCATTGAACACCTTTTCGCGTTCACTTCATACATTTATTGCTAACTGGGTTTAATTTATTCCCTTTTGTTCGTGCTTTCTCGGCAATTTTACAGTTCAAATTAGGCAGTCATTTTGGTTTTTCGCATTATTGAACTCAAGGCAGAAAAAGGTGTATTTTATTTAAAGATTTACAAAGAAGTTAACAATCAAAAGTAATTAAAAACATTACTAGTGGTTTTTATAATTCATAAGTAATATACAGTGACACACAAAAGTATTCGGAAAAATATTTTTCCGAAATAAGAGTATCAGCATTTTCTTTCTATTTACAGTTAATATTCAAAAACTATTTTAATTAGTTTATTATGGCTTATAGTTTTATTTAAAAGCAAAACATAAATTTTTTTCAAACGAAAACATAACCAAATAGAGCTTCAATTCAAAAACTAGGCAAATTCACATCACAAAAGTATTCGTAAAAAATTATTACACTGTATAAATTCCGTTATCCACGGCTTCGGTAAAACCCCGTTATCCACGTCAGCACACGTTATTACTGTCAGCTAGAATTTGTCTTTAATCGGAATTGAAATTTCAGTGAGTTTAGATATTTTGGTAGTGCTGTTTATTTAAAGTACGTGAAATTGAATACAATATGGGTCGAAAATCGAAAGAAAGCACTTACGAGGAAAGGAAAATAATATATAACCTACGAAAAGAGGGGAAAAAATTAAAAGAGATTGCGAAATATACTAATAAAAGTATTTCAACTGTCCACAGTATTTTACAAAGGAATTCACTGAAGTTGGGGCAGCGACCAGGGAGACCAGAAAAGCTTAAGCCCCGTGATAAAGCTGTTATAATAAGAAAAATCAAGGAACAACCACGAACTTCTGCTGCAGATATTAATCGGGGTCTCGCCGAAAGCCTTGGAATGCAAATCAGTGATGAAACCGTACGTAGAACGCTAAGGGCTGCTGGTTACAATGCGAGAACACCACGTATCAAGCCGTTGATTAGTGAGCAAAATCGAAAGAAGCGATTAGAATTCGCAAAGAAGTATATAAATAAAAACTCCGAGTTTTGGCAGAAAGTAATCTTTAGTGATAAAACTAAATTTAACATTTTTGGGCCTGACTGTGGTAATAAAGTATGGCGGAAAGCTAATACCGAAATGCAGCGAAAGAATACAAAATGTTCAGTTAAGCACGGAGGTGGCAACGTAATGTTATGGGGTTGCATGAGTGCAAACGGTGCCGGAAATTTGCAATTTATTAATGATAAAATGGATCACTACCAATACATTCAAATATTAAAGGATAATCTATGCTCTAGCGCTGACAAACTTGGACTTTCGGGTCGTTACATATTCCAGCAGGACAACGACCCAAAACATACAGCCCTTAATACAAAATTGTGGATACTATACAACACTCCAAATACTTTAAAAACACCTCCTCAATCGCCGGATCTTAATCCGATTGAGCACTTATGGGCAGATTTGGAGAGAACTATCAGGAAACACCCAATAACATCAAAAAATTCCCTCAGAGCAGCTATACTCAAGGAATGGGATAAAGTACCATCTGGGAGAACTCAAAAACTTGTGAACTCAATGCCGAGTAGATTAAGAGAAGTTATTAAGATGAAAGGGTATGCTACTAGATATTAATTACAAAACAAAATCAAATTTATTACATAAATATAATTTTTTACGAATACTTTTGTGATGTGAATTTGCCTAGTTTTTGAATTGAAGTGTTTTTTGGTTATGTTGTCGTTTGAAAAAAATTTATGTTTTGCTTTAAAATAAAACTATAAGCCATAATAAACTAATAAAAATAGTTTTTGAATATTAACTGTAAATAGAAAGAAAATGCTGATACTCTTATTTCGGAAAAATATTTTTCCGAATACTTTTGTGTGTCACTGTATGTGCGTGAAAATGTATCCATAATTGGTTTGCTACAATGCACAAAAGGTGAAAATACACAAGCATAATTTGCAAAAAATGGCAATTTTTAAAGTGAGTTTGTGCAAAAATTTGTGAACCGATTTTTATAAAATATGTTTTAAAATAAAGTTCGATAATTTAAGCACACATGCGTGTTTAAAATTTTCAATTTGGTTCTCTCGTTTAGGTACGGTCAGCGAAAATTAACCGGCGAGATACTAAACCCAACCCCACGCTAGTAACAGAATGAAAGTTTATTCAAAGCAACTTCTATGGTACACGAGTGAAACTTAATTTTACAAAAAATGGAAGAAACTTTAATTCAGTTCAAAACAGAATACTTATTTTTTTACTTCTAAAATACTAAAAATATTGCGTTCATTCGCGTAGGCACTGTTTGGACTAAAGTAGCACATTGAACGGGACTTATTTTTTACCACTCTGCCTGTATTATTTCCCATAAAGAGTCTTTGCTGCGAGGTTTTCGTTTAGCTGCGGCTCATTTCATAGTCCCCCATAGGTTTTCTATGGGGTTTAGGTCCGGACTTTGAGCTGGCCCATCCAGAATTTTAATATTTCGACTACGTATCCAAGTTTTAACGACCCGCGAGCAGTGTTTGGAGTCGTCATCGTGCTGGAAAATCCAAGCTACGGTAAATT
This sequence comes from Bactrocera correcta, assembly GCA_027475135.1. Lineage (NCBI taxonomy): Eukaryota > Metazoa > Arthropoda > Insecta > Diptera > Tephritidae > Bactrocera > Bactrocera correcta. Next base: position 9,909,322 of record CM050323.1, on the reverse strand, counting down.
GTCCACATAGTCACCATTTAAATTGTTCTCCAGTATTCCTTTGTACATTTCACCTGTCATTTTCCCGTATATTTTAACAATCGAGCCAACGCCTGATGACGTGAAGCAACCCCACACCATCACCGATGAAACACCATATTTTTAGTGTAGGGATTGAGTTCTTGCATAGGGGGTCATCTTACATATGGCTTCCCATCAATACCAAATACATTAATTTTGTATTCGTCACTCCAAACCACCAAATTCCAAAATTTAGAGTCCTTCCAGAGATGGTCTTTAGCAAACGCTTTTCGCTTTTCAATATTTTTTTTCGAAACGTTAGGTTTTCGTCTTGCTAAACGGCCATTCAATGAATTTTCTTGTAGTCGTCTTCGCACAGTTTGTGCAGATATTTGTACGCCATGATATTCCTCTAATTGAACACTAATTTCTGTGGAGCCAGCCAACCCATTAGAAACAGGGACAATTATTCATATAGTTTTGCGTTCAGAGTCAAATAAACCAAAAGTTATTACGATATGTGAATGCAATTTTTTGTATAATATTTAGGTATGTATTTGAAATATCATCTTTTCATAAAATTGAGAAAAACTTAAATTTTTTGGTATTTGGTTGGCAAACTTTTGTTTTTATTAACAGCCTTCACTATTAGAGGCATACTATTCAAACAAATATCATTATTTGTAAATCTGGATCATTTAGGTCTTTGAGTGGGGCTATTGTGGGATTTTTTCGGGAATATACCTTCGATTTAAGGAACGTCCAACAGTTTTCGGTGGGACTTAGGTCGGTTGAATTGCCCGCCTAAAGTACTATATTGATATCCAAGTTGTGAAGGACATCAGTCGTTCGTCGGGAGGTGTGGCAAGGGACCTCAGCGTGTGTATAAGTATATTGGGCTGCTGAAGGATTCAGTGTTGCCAAATATGGTACAAAACAGTCTTGAAGTGGCGGTTTTAAGATTTTTTTCTGAAAAGATGCGTTCACCTGTTCTTTGCGATATTTTTTTGTGGACATCATTTAGCTTCGTTTAAATATTTTTAGCTGGTTTGCTGCGCAATTACAGAGTGAACCTCATTATTTTACGTCGAATGCGCTCAGACATTTTCCTATTTTGGGCAGCATTTTGCATTTTTGAATGTGTGCACAATTTTTGCTACTCGAGTAACAGTAGCTGCACTCATTTAAATTTTTTTTTTATTATTTTTCTGTAGGATGTTCTTTTATCTTTTAAAAATGCAGCAATAGCCCTTTGGATTTTCTTTGAAATGTCCGATTTTCTACCTATTTCCTAAAAAGTACATTTTTTATTGCTTATATTATAATGCTCCAGAAAACTTAAAAAAAATACTTACCTATTAAATAAAACTCTAGAATCTCTAAAATAAAAGTCAAACACTTAAAAAAAAAAAAAATTCGGTTCCTCCCACTACGCCACTCAATTTATCTCTGATGAGTCAGAAATCACAAATGTTAACTCCAAGTGAAGTAAATATTTCAATATAATTTCGTATTTAAGTCCCGCTTATTGCAACGGTACATTTTTTTAATATTTGACACGTGGTAACATGTAGTGCACAGTCTACTTAATGCTTAAGCAGTGGAAAAAATTCAAATTTTTCGCCTAGCAAACTTTCCAAGAATGTAATTCGTAAATTTTTACATATATTTACCCTGTTTCTAATGGGTTGGCGGGGTACTGTACTAAGGCCCTATCCTCAGGACGGGTGGTCTTTCTTGGCTTTTTACGCGGTACATTTTCAAAAGTCTTATTTTTTTATAAAATTAATCAGCGTTATTAATTTTGCCTCCATAAAATCCTAAAACATCGGTAGCAATATTTTTCGCTTGAAGAGTGCATATTCTTGCCCATGACGACGATGACTATAAATTTTGATAAAAATAACTTAATTTAGCAAAGAAAAACAATATTGATGTATGTACATTGTGGCGAAAAAGTTTTAATTTACCCGTTTCAAACAGAATGACTTATGTAATTATGTGAGCACACTTTTATTGCCAAGAAATGGAAAATTGATTAAAACTCCCCCTAACGAAAATACTTGAATGCGATGTAAATCGGTGGCGATCCTAGAATAACGGAACTTTTTGCTCGCGCAATATTAGGAATGTTGCATAAAAAAATATACACTGTTTTTTTACATGTTGTAAAAAAGTACTGAATGACTTACAGTGGCGACAAAAAGTCCTTGGAAAAATGTATTTATACAGTTTTATTCTAACATTTATTATAAAAACAATTAACTAAAAAATCCGTTATTTAACACAAAACAACAAATTTATGGAAGAAAAACTGAAAAATTGCTTTGACAAAAGTCTACATTCAGTTCGAATCTAATACTTTGTACATTGTTATATTAACAGTAAGATACCGTTAGCCTTTTTGTTTTATTTCAGTATGTTTATTGTTTAACATTTATTGAATTTAGTTGTGGTTTAAACACTTCAATAGCTATAATGGCTCCGCGAAATGAAATATCAATTGATGTAAGAAATTTGGTGTTAAAACAAAGAAAATAAAAAAAGTCATATGGTAAAATTTCTAAAATTTTAACCCAGCAGGGACGATAACTATTTTTCTTTAGTAGGAAGATGAAATTTTGATGGCTTGTTAATGTTGTTAGAATGTATTAAAAAAATAAATTTTTGTGGTCATACTTTATCAGGTAACGGTACACTGACCAGTGACCGTATGGTAACGCGAGGACCTACAGGGTACAGGTTTACATTTACCTTAAAAATGTAATGTGCTATAAGAAAATAAATTAATTAAGCAAAGTAATGTGAATAAAATAATGAACTTTATTGAAATAGTTAAAAAAACATATTTATTTTTGGTTTTCGTTGTCAATATGGTACTGAGTGAAGCACTTGACGCATAAACCTACATTACATTTAATGCATCGAGTTCTCACAACACTTTTACAAGTTCCACCTAAGCAGCGACATCTATTTATGATTGTTCAATAAAATTATCAGTGTGATCAAATCGGATGTTTCTATATACGCCATCGTGCAGCCGGGGTCGTTTCGGGCCAGGTTGAACTGGCGGTTCGCCGTAATGTTTGCAATAAAATATTGCAATTTCACGTCTAAACTCTAATTGCGAAAGCTTCTTCGAACTCTGTTGAAGGTGCCAAGCATTGGATACTGCAACGTCAATAAGCCACGTAAATATTGAAGACCACCACATCTTTCCCCGGTATGCTATTCGGTAGAGCTTTATTCCAATATTTTCTATTGTAGCAGTTTCGAATGAACCTCTATTAAACTTTTTCATTGCCACTTTTAGTTTCAAAGGGCAGCTGGAAGGAATACGATTTTCTCTTACCGTTCCTGTTCCATTGTACCCCATCGTCTTCAGATAAGTCAGTAATGGAAAACTTATAAAAAGGTTGTCGAATAGAAAGAAAATGGTAAACTCCTTGTGTTTTCGTCAAAATCATTTATCATGTTTATGAGAGGTGCTGCACACTTTCCAAAGCACTGTTCGTATTCCGTGTTTGAACGTGGATTTCTATCTTGCTATATGTCGAAATTGACTAGGTATTCGGACGGAGTGCATAAAGACCAAACTTTGTAGCCGGGGTTTGCGGATAGGTTTGCCCTTTAGAAACTGCTTGCATCCGTGGCGACCGTAGTACGCAATCATACTCTCATCGAAAGACAGTTGTTGGCATTGATGGAAGTGCTTCAACATGTTGGCCTTTAAATGGTCTGTCATAGGTCTTAACTTCCAAAATTTGTCTTCATTATCATTAGGCGCAACCAGGTTAGTTTCAAAATGTAAGCACCTACAAATTTCTTTAAAACGGTCTCGACGCATGGCTTGTACAATTAGTTCGTTGCGTAAGTCCTCTGAGCTGTTCCTATACATCTTCACATTAGCAGCGGTGTTGTAGCCGGTTATTAAAAGTATACCAATGAATGTACGCAATTCTGTAAAAATGTAAATATGTATTAAAAGTCAAGAGGAAAAAGTGTATAAAGTTACTAACTCACCACGAATATTGATATTCAACACAGGTTTTTAAAATTTCTTTGTGGCATACAATGATGAACATTGCACGATATGCTCTAATAAAGCGTCATCAAAAAAAAAATTCAAACAACTCGTGAGGCTGCAAGCCACGACAATCATTGTAGTTTGCTTCCGGAAATAAAGGCATTGGATCATTTCTACAATCCTTCGACCAATTAAACACAGTGTCCTTATTTGCTAACGGAAGAGGTTTTTCAGACGGGGTACCTTCTACTCTTCTTAACCTGCTGGATACAGGCGCTATGGGAATATTTTCATCTGATAGCTATCGTTGTTTTCCTTCTGTACTTTCCTTGGTGGTCTGTGCGCTTATGGACTGTGAGCAGGTTGATTTCACATACTCGTTATGAGATCCATCACCTAATAGATTCGCTAGAGCTGCTTCAATATTTCCCTTCACGTCACATGAGTCCACCATTGAAGCAGAATCTACATGCGCACCATTTTTAAGCATAAGTTCACACCCTTCGTTCAATTGATTTTGACACACATTGTCAATAATTCACCGTCATCTTCGTTAGCATCGTCTTCGCCACTTAGTTCTCCATCTTCAATAGGTGGCTCAATATAAATTCCGTCTATTTGTTGGCCAAATGATGTGTCATCGTCGTCTAACTCATACAAATACTCTGCAATATCTTTTAACGTGAATTTTCTACAACAAAATGGCGAATTATTCAAAATTTTTCTCAAAATTAATATCGAACCAGTAGCACACTTGATTTGAAACTCATTTGCAAACCTGTACCCTGTAGGTCCTGACGTAACCATATGGTAACACATTTATTAAACCACCAAAAATAGATCTTAGATTTTTGGGATTATTTATGGAATATATTTACAAATAACATACATAGCAATGAAACTTACTTTCTGCCAGATGCCATTTTGTAACTTTTTGCTCCTTAAATAAAATGCACTATTGACGACCTCTCGCGACAAATTGCGTTTAAAAACTGAACAGCAATCGTTGCGAATTTCAAATTTGGAGCTTTAAGCTTCTAATAAAAGCTTTGGTTTCTACTGGGAAAACTTGAATGCCACAAACAGACGTTTTTTTCAAATTCATGTTCTGTGTTACCACACGGTAACGTCAGTCCCTCCTGGGTTAAACTTGAGTCGAGTAACAGTACAGACAATTGTAAAAAACTTTAAAAATAATGGTTCCAACCTCAGTATATACAGTAGACAACCTTTGCTTTGTTTACATACATACATACATACTCACCTCTAAGAAATCTTAGGGTGTTGTGTAACACTTTTTTTGCTACTTTCATGGTAATCAGGGTGTTGTGTTAGCATTTGAGCTACATATAAATTTTAAATTTTGATGATCAACACTTTAAAATATATTAAATAATGCAAGTGTTTACGTTATTTAAGTGATTATATTGAATTATTTTGAATCTCTGTTCAATTTTATTAGGATATTACTTGTTGTTTGATGTTAAATAAGTTGTTTTTTTTGGGTAATTTTTAAACACGCTTCAAGTATTTCTAAATTTTTGCATGCAGTAGGATACAATCCTGGGTGATAATTTGTCGTTTGACATACATACATATATGTGTACAAATTGACAATTCGTTAGCCGTTATAGGAAAACATAATTGGAAATTGAGTTTAAACACGAACGTATGTATGTTGAAGATTTAAACAATACATACTTATTAGTGTAAATTATAATATTATATTTTTTATATTGTGGATAAGTGTTGTTGCTGAAATAAAGCAAGATAAAGGTAAGGTGTATAAATATATTAGAAATATGTGGAAGTTTTTAATAGGTTTGTGTTTACAGAATAATGCCGAAATCTTGAGTGTGCGGATGTGCGGCAGCTGAATCATTTTACAAATTCCCATCGGAACGAGAATAAGCAAGGTATGAATTTATTTTGGAATATGTGTAAGGTATTTTATTGATACTTGGGTGAATTTTTATATATATTCGTATACATATAAAGTACATTCATCAAATATTTAAGGGGCTATACTAGTGTCACCCTTGGAAAATTAGGCGAAATTCGTGATTTTTTAAAGAAATCGAATATTTCGAAGTTCTTTGGACATAATAAGGTATATTTTCGGCTATATTTTAAGTTTTTTTTTTTACAAAAATATTGAATAAAAACGAAGTTATGTGCTGTCTTCGGAGGTTCCGCAAAAAGTATCGTTTTTAGGTAAACAACTGTCGTTTTTTTAATGGCAAATTGACAATTTTCAACCAATCAAAAAGATCATAGGTCGTTGTATAGTAAATAATGGTCAATATCTCGTTGAGTTATGATGTCAGCAATTTTGAAAATACCGTTTAAACTGTCAAAAAAAAAAAAAAAAAAAAAAACCGATTTTTTGAAAGTGTCACACTGGTATAGCCCGGTAATGCATATTAGTTCTTATGCATACATAAAAGTGTGCATTATAAAAATTTAAAATCTCTTTTTTATTAATTCAAAACCATTTTTTGCCACATGTCTATTATCTACAGGCAGGCTTTCCACCAATACAAACTACCCAAGTGAAGTGGTTATGTTTTTTTTCGGGAAAGCCTACGAAATACAGTTTTAGTTAAGAACTTTTTTTAAGTATGCATAATGAAAACTGTATTGGTTTAATTAGGTTAAAAAACAAATGGCTTACAAAATTTTTGTTACGAAAGTGTTTAATTATAAATATAATTCATTAAGTAATTATTATATTAACTTATAAGAGCGTAGTTGTACAAAATATGACTACAGTTACTTTTAAATTATCAATACCATAAATAGTATTAATTACTTAAGGTAATTCATTTTGTTAATCTTAAAAATTAGTATAGATAATATTATAGTTTTTAAAAGATAAGTTTTTCCTGAGTATAAATTTGTCATTTAAACAAGTTTAGGCAGCGTTATATAAATGAAGTGCACGTCTAATGTGTCTGGTCATTACAATGCATTCATTAAATAGCTTTTGCATTGCTTTCATCTATGTTTTGGCATATCAGAATATAATTTTGTTATTTAAAAAATAATAAAATTTTTGTCATTTTTTATATAATTTTTGATTTTATATTCTAAGGCATTTCATGTCTCCGAAGAATTTGATTTTTTAGGGAACGCAAAAACTGAACTGATTCTTTTTAAGCTTTCATTTACGGTACCATTACTGAAATTTTGTGCATGATTTAGCTAAAAATTTCCAAAAAACTTGTGCGATGATATCAAATTTCATATAATGACACTCCCTAGTTAATGGAACAAGTTAACAGGGATATTGATGCTAAACCCCAAAAGATTAAATTTAATTAATCAAAACATATCATTCAACATTATTTTAATTTTAAATTACAAACAACACCATAGTGTTAGTTTAATACGTAACATTACTTTTCCTACCTAGGTCGTCAGATGTGTTAAAATTATTATATAGCCGGATAAAAAAGCTTTTGGCTATGATATTGATTTATTGGTTTACAACCAACTTTAAAATGGCTATACAAAATTGCCAAGAAACTGGATGTCAATTTATAATTAATATTGAATTCTATTAAGAGAAGTAATTCAGGGATGTTGTGAAATTTATAATTGTCAAATCAAATTAAATTTGACAAATAAGGTATATGTAGGAATTTTAAGTATTGATTGGTTATGATATTGGAAACAGAATTTCACATCGTCTTTGGATAGCACAACTTATGTTTTTACTGTCAGATCAAGGATGGAAGAAATCCTGGTCTCAAAACCCGATTAAAGTGCATAGCTTTTATGAATCCAAGTTCTTTGTAATGTAGGGAATTATTGAATATGTTTATTAAGGATTGAGAACTAGGGAATAAAACGAAAGTCTTAAGTATATTGAGTCTTATCTAAAGATACAATTTTGTTAAATTTCGATATGGTTTAAGATGATAGGCCTTTTCTAGAGTCTTGTGAAAGAAATCCAATTTTCTTTTTTGGACTAGCTAAAACTGAAATGAAATTATTGAAGGAAATTTAGATTTTAGATATATTTAAACTTCAAAAACCATATACAATTTCGTCGGCATCCTGTAGATTGGAAAGATATAGTTCATTTCCTGAACAGGATTCACAACGTGATATTCGATGTGCGCAAAATTGACTTCCCCGGCAAAAAGTTACGAGCGCCCAAGTCTTCAGCAATACAGTTGCTAGCGCAATGTTAGCCATGTATACAACGGGCACTTAAATACTTTTCAGTCCCAAACCTTTTTAAATACCGCGGAGTTTGTATTGTTTTTCGACCAACTCTTCAATATTTTTAATAGCAAATGCCTCGGAACATTAAAAAAAATATGGTGAACCCTTTTCGGGCAGCTTAGATCAAATGAATTTTTTAGTAGAAGCCGAAGAAGCACTTAACTTTATCACCGTTTGTGATATGTTTGGTCGAGATATCACAAATACATTTTCGTTTATTAGAGGTTGGCTTCTTAACATTCGCAGTTTAAGACGATTGTGGCGCATATTGTCCCGGGAGGGATTTGAATATATCAATACAAGAAGACTTTGCCAAGACGAACTGGAACACTACTTCGGACAGATTAGGAAAGGGGGAGGATTGAACTCAAGAACAATTCCGTCTATGTTTTCTGACCTTTTCCGCCAATCTTGGGGCCTTAGACATGTCAAATTTGTGACACGTGGCAATTGTGAATCTCTGCAGGGTAGAGATTTAGAGCTATTTTCTTTCAATACCCTTGAAAGAGTATGTAATGACCCTTTGATTCAGTATAGTTCTTGGCAAACATTTCAAGGTTTGTCAAGACCGTTCTTAGATAGCCCCTATAGTGTTAGGAATTGTATTGAAATCGATGTAATTGAAAGCGATTTCCTACAGTGAAATTCATTTGCATACTTTCGTGGTTATATGTATTATGAATATTTTAAATTACATAATTGTTCCCAACCTTTGCCACTTTTTGAAAAAGATCAGATCCCTAAAGATGCATTCACTTTTGCAAAAGAAAAAGTGTACGATTCGTCAAATCTGGTTAAAGCTCCTGAACCCTTCATACATTTTTTGAAAAAACTTGATGCTATATTGAATGACAATTTTGATTCTTGTTGTCATCTTATAGGATTTTCAAAAAAATTACATAGTATGATGGGAGATGTAGAGCCTTTTTATTGCTGCGAAAATTCACAACCCAACGTTCTAAAATACCTTTTTATAAGAATTAGAACATATTTTTCTTTAAGAATTTTTAATAGGCAGGCAGCCAACCCTCATTTTCGGCACATCAAATTTTTGTGCATTTCACATAGGTAACTACCTCCCCCTTTTAGAAGTTAGTTTCGGTATTTTAACATATTTAGTAGAGTTATAGGATTTTGGATACATCTATTATGGGAGCTTAAAAATCTTATTAAATTATTTTGTACAATATTTTTATTTAAAGTATTAATTATGTTTATTTTAAGTTGTGAAGGTGAAAATAGGCCTACCGGGGAACCGAACACCTAAAAAAAAGTCGGTAACGCGCCTTATTGCAAACCTCAGGGGTGGTGTGAAAAATGCAAAACTTAAAGTTTCAAAAATAAATTCTTAAAAATATTTATAATGTTAATAAAATTTGTTTAATTTCGTTGGAGTAAAGAGTTTATGAGAAATACATATTGACTAAGCTTTATTAAAAATTTCGTTTACTATTACAAATTAAGTCCACAAATTTGCATTTTTTTACAATTATTTATTATCATGGTTCGTTTTCTTTTTTTGCCTTGAAATGTCTTTTAACAAAAGTCTCACCAACAATCATTGGCACTACTAAACTAGCTCCTGCATACACCTTAACTGGTGAAGCTTCTTTCTTTATTTTACACCAAGAAATAGCCTCATCATAATCGGCTCCATTTCTCATCAAATTCGCATTGCATATGTGATGCTTTATAATACCGCCACCAGTTTTAATCATTCCCGATTTGGTGGCTTTCACAGTCTAAACAAGACGTCGCAAATCGGACAAAATACCATTTGATGTTCAACGAGAAATCGTAATGTCCCCCGTAATCCCGACGACACTAGATTAGATGTGAATCCAAGGAATATTGTACAGCTATGTTTTCGTCTAATGAATTCATCCGTTTCATGCAAATCGGCTTCCTTCTGGTTTCATCGGCTGCTGCCTACAATCAAGCTAAGAATATTTTAAAATACTTAAACCTTTGCATAAAGAAATGGTTACATTACCATTAGATTGCCAATCCAAGATTAGTAGCTTGAAACTCCGTATTAACATACGACTCAAATAATTTTGAGTAATCAATTCCTTGATTCCAATAATAGCCCGTACAATTTAAATAAAATATTTTGTGACTTTATACAAACTAAACTTTGTTTTGATTTTATTTGAATGTTCGAATTTGGGAAGCTGCACCTTTTATGTTTTCTGGAGGTCAAATGTAAACAAATACATTCAGAAGAAAACTCACCACCGAGAAATCTAAAAACATGGCTGCTTTTTATTAATAAGAACTCACTACATAAAGAATATCTGATTATCAGTAAATATTTTTATGGGCGAAACATGACACACTATGACGTTTAAATCAAATAATAGTAAATATACATATGTCATTAATAAATAATTTCCTTTTATATTAAGCAACAATATTTATAGTTTTTGTTTTTTAATAGCATAAATTTGCTAAGTATTTACTACCTCAATATATACAGCACTGTGTAGCTACCTATTGCTACCTCTGAAAATCCAAGATGGCCGCTATTCACCCCTCAGAAAGCTACCACAAAAAGGTTATCTACTGTATATACTGTGGTTCCAACGAAAATAAACCACGCAGTGAACGCCCAAAAAAATTATCTCGTAGAGACGTTAGCCTGATTCTCAAAGAAGTAGACAAAAATCCAAAAGTAAATGCTCCAAATTTAGCCGAACGCATAGCAAGTACGTCACAAAAGAGTATTCACCCAAGAAAAAAAAAAAAACTCTAAACGATATCAGATTCCACACTAAAACTCCACGGAAGAAATCTTTTATTTCTGAAAAAACCGGAAACTTCGAGTAAAGTTCGCCAAAAAACACAAAGGAAAGGAAATAGATTTTTGGAAAAAAAGTTTTATTTATAGATGATTCTGATTTTACTCTTTTTGGTAGTGATGAAAGGGCTAAAATTTGGAGGAAAACTAACGCTATACTTGAACCGAAGATCTTAGTATCAATTGTGAAGTTCGGTGGCAGCAGCGTAATGTTTTGGGGAGCTGTTGCAACCTCTGGAGTTGGAAAGTTGGACTTTATTGAAGGTGAAATGGACGGTTATAAGTATAAGTCTCTGTCGGAACATAATTTGAAGCCTTTGGTGGATAATTTAGGGCTCGGTTCCGGTTGAATATTTCAACAAGATAACGATCCGATGCATACGGCGCAAATTGTTAAGGACTGGTTGCTTTATTATACTCCAAGGCAATTAAATACACCACCTCAAAGTCCAAATTTTAATATTATTGAACATGTCTGGGAGATCTTTGAGCGTAGAATTAGAAAGCACCAAATTTCTAGCTCTGCTATACTCTAAGAGCGCATTTAGAACCTTGGAGCAGCCTCACATTTGCAGCGTTGACAAATTCAGCATTCTATAAAGTTTTCTCACTGAACTAAGACATTTTTGTACTGTATGTAGACTTTTGTCAACACAATTTTTGAGTTTTTATTCCATAATGTTGTAGTTTTATATTAATTAATGGATTTTTTAAGGTTGTTATTATTAGAAAGAAGATTAGAATAAAGATGTATCAACACATTTTTCTAAAAAGTTCTTGTACTCTCACATCAAAGAAAGCAGGGGGTGTACATATGTATGTAGACTTTTGTCCGCCACTGTAATTATATGAGCACAAGGGTATATACATAAGTATTTCGTTATGAAAATAAGTATTTATGTATAAAAAGGAATGGTTTTATTTTAAGCTACGATATTTAAAGAAACAGCCTGTGGCAAGTCTGATGCTTTTTTGAGTTTGATGAGTATACTCCGATTCGGTGAAGCCTTCTTCTTTTACACATTCTACAAAAAAAGTTGAAACTGTATGTAATTATAAATTTCCATCAATGATAAAAACACGAAAAACTTAGCAAATAGTAAGGCATTAAAGTGTTTCAATTTCTTCATTTTTAATTAGTCTTCTCATATGCCTTTTCGAGAATATTCTTTTGTTTCTCTATTCAAAGTTTAAATACAAAATTAAACAAAATTTTTAATTAAAATAGCAGCTCACCTAAACATAACCAACTTTCTGCAAATTTTCTGAAAATGCTTGACGATTTAACGAAATAATGGAAATATTTGCTTATAAATTTTGTTTCATTAACTTGAATTTGTTGTTTACATATTGTATTGTAACGTTTTTCATGTACTTACTTGATTGTAAATATGAACACTGTAGAATTTAGCTACATAGCTTACTTTTTTGCATTACGAAGTATCGAAGAATTCTAACGAGGATTTTCTTCGAAGCAATCTTCAAAGAAAATTTGCGGTGAACCGTCATCCTGCTGGGTTTGACTAAAGTACTTTTGTTTCATATAAATAGTTCTTTTACCTTTTATAACACGGAAGTTGCTAGAAAAATTAAATATGGTTTCCTTCATTTTTCTCTTTCATTACATATAATATCTCGCCCTAACTTCATTTTTAAAAAGCTCTTTCTGTTGGTGTGCCAGCCATTTCGCATTTTTCACCCTGGAAAGTCATGCCTCGTCGTTTCGACGACGCGAGTGTTTATTTTACCGTTATTGCACTGTTCCATTGTTTGTACAGTGCCTCCTTTTTTTACAGCATTAGTCGCTGTTGAGCTGTTCATGTTTGCAGTTGGTTGGCTTCGTACGATCTGTGTAAGTATCTATTTTTTACACAGGCGTAGTCGAAAAGACGAACGATGAACTTTGTGTGAATTTTCGTTCCGAAGTTATTTTTCTTGTTTATTTATCTGTTTGGTTTGTACAGTTGTAATACAAGATGAGTGGCAGCAAAATTTATACTGACGAAGAAATTGAAAAATTTCTTGCAATGAGCGACGACGAGAATGGATTAGACGATGAGTTAGGGCATGCAAGTTCTTTAGAAGAAAGAACTGACGATGAGTTAGACAACAGCGAACTAGAATCTGATGCAGAAATCGAAGAAAACGAAAGCTTAGGGGATGCAAGTTCTTCAGAAGAATCAGCTGACCTAGATGAAGATAAAATACATTTACATTTATTGAGAGCCAAGTTAAATATTATTAATTTTAATAAATCTATTTTACGGGCAAAAATAAACATAAGTGGTCAACCAAATAGGGAAAATCTTATCGTTATGGTCTAAATGTAGTACATAAAAGTCCATCCTACTTGCAACTACAGAAGATGCATACATGAAGATGCCTTAATTAGACTCTTGGTACTAACAACAGTCAAGAAAGATCAGCACCTGTCTTCAGATGAATTGTTTGACAGATCTTATGGTGGAATAACATATATTTCGATAATGACAAAAGCAAGGTTCAAATTTCTTATGTCGTGTCTTCGATTCGACGATAAATCTGCACGCCTTCAAATAGTTGAAAACAAATTTGCCCCCATTAGAAAAATTTAGGAGATGTTCATTCAAAATTATACACCTAGAGAATACCTTACGATTGACGTTCAGGGGAAAATGTAGCTTCCGGATGTACGTTCTAAACAAGTCAGCAAAATATGGACTCAAAATGGTCATGGTATGTGATAGCGGTACAAAGTACATGGTTGATGCTATGCCGTATTTGGGGAAAGGATCAAACAAAACCTCCTTTCCACTTGGTGAGTACTACGTAAAAGAATTGACTAAAACTGTACATGGTTCAAATAGAAACGTTACAACGGACAACTGGTTTAGTTCGATTCCTCTTGCTAAATCACTGTTATGTTAAGCTGACAATGGTTGGAACTCTACGTTCTAATGAGCGAGAAATTTCGAGTGAAATGAAAAATGTAAAAGGTCGTAAGTGTAATACGGCAATGTTTTGCTATGATAATGAGCTGATGCTTCTTTCATATAAGCCGAAGCCGAGTAAGGTAATATATTTATTATCATCCTGTAATGAGGAAGGAGCAGTAAACCCCAAATCAAATAAACCCTACATGATTGAATTTTACAACAAAACGAAAGGAGGCGTTGATACCTTTGACCAAATGTGTAGTGTCATGAGCTGTTCACGCAAAACCAACTGATGGCCAATGTGTCAATTTTTTGGTATATTGAACATGGCTTTTATTAACAGCTACATTATTTATTCACACAACGTATTTCAAACAAATAAAAAACCTCTCAGTCGTTCTGCTTTTATGGAAAAATTGCATTCTGCCCTTATTCAAAGTAATTTGACAAACAGATTTGTCTACGTCGTTGCGATCAAATATTGAAAGTTGTGTTTCTTTTGATGAAAATGCCACAGATAATAACCGCCAAAAAAATGTAACAAAAAAGAGAAAGATTTGCGCAATTTGTCCGCCTGCTAAGAGGCGGATGACGAAATCATTTTGTGCAAAATGTAAAAAAAAAGTTTTTATGGGGAATTTTATGCTCCCTTTGTGCTTCATGTACAAAATGAGAACTTTCATTCCGTAAAGTATTTTATGTTTTCAGTTAATAGTATTATCTTTATGAAAAAATAGCATTCAGTGAAAATATGTTATTATATTGTTTAGTTTTTTTAAGTTTCTTAGTTTGTATTTTGTACAAAAGCCGAATGAATCAGAGCTGTGAAAATTTTATTTATTTAATAAAAGATTTAAGAAAAACTGTTTGATATTGTTTTAGAAGATACATATATAAGCCACGTAATGTGAATATATTGGTTTTAGTAGGTTTTGATAGGTAGGATAATATATTAAGGACTTTGAGTAATGCCGTCGTCGAATCGACGAGGGATGACCTCTACGTTATAAAAATAGCGATGACCTTCTAGGGTTAAACAGTAAAACTGTGATGAGGAAGTCTAAAAATTGATGCCTATGTTCGAGGCAATCTCCAGCCTCGCTATACCACTCTGGGTATTTCTGTTTTGTAATTGCAGTAATCTGGGCTAAAATAATCGATTTTATACCCACTCTGCATGAATTTTCTATAAAGAGTTCTTTATCACAGCTCATTTGAAAGCGGCTTGTTTCGAAGACTATATCATTGGGATTAACCAGCCTTAGGTCATCTACGCTTTTATAATTTTTAGACCTTATAAGAGCTTCCGATGAGTCTTCCAAAGAGTTATCACTCTTTCGCATTAAAGGGGCACATTTATCGCACTTAGGTCTACATAAAACCTTCTGGTATATAAGTAGCATATCCAGTGTAGTAGCGACGAACCTGTATCTAGGCTGGTTTTTCAGTCTCAGCAAAGTGCTCATCTGGAATACATATTTCTTCCACGGCAAATTGCTCAGATGGTTTTAAATTCTCTTTCAGGTCGTCTTCTTGAATAGTATTCCAGTCAAGTTTTATATCGTCGTCTTCTTCGCAATTGCTGCTAGTTTGCGAGAAGTTGCGTCGCAAAATGTGCATGGACAATAGTCTTGCAACAACATATTGCATCTCATGTGCGGATGGATGATTATTAACTCCTAACTTCGCTCTTATTTTATAAAAAAAGTTTTCCAAGGCACCTTGGTTCATCCTCCCTAAGAGTATAAATGATATATTCGAATATTCATTGAATATATTTTTATATTTTTTATGAAGTCGATGTGAGTTTTCAACCTGTCCATTTTTTCGATCTCTTTGCATTGGCCGTCTTCGTGGATTTGAATTGCAAAGCGTCTTACAACCCAGTTCGTCGAACAGATCATTCATCCTTTTCACCAGCAGTTGGGTTGCTTTAGCGCAATTTTTTAAGTGCTCATCGGAGCCCAATAAATTTTCGTTTATTGTCATCTCAATTGCCGCGGCGACCGAATTGCTAAATACTTGTGTCGCTCTTGACACTGAAATTTTTTCTAAGTTTCCGGGGTACACATGCGAATAGGTTAATTTAGGGCACATTTTAAAATTAACGTTCGCCTGGTCTATGGCATATATTTTTTGGACAACTTTAAAAGTTGTCAGCCCATCTTGGGTTTCAACGTCATACTTTAATAACATATTGCGCATGCATTTTATTAAATGACAATAGTCAAACATCATATATATTTTTCTTTCATTATGAAAGAAATATGGTTTTTCTAACGTAGCGCCTAATAGGTGCCTAAATTTGGTATTTGGTGTACCTTGGTCGCACACTATTGGTTTAATTTTAAACCCAATTTCTTCTGAGGCATTTATATTGCTCTTGAGCATATCTAACCATTTCTCACTTTTGGCGCCATCTTTTGACACGTAATAGGAAATAACATATTTCCATTTTGCGACTAAGCCTTTTAACATAAAAAAGCAACACTTATTGCCGATCACGCTTTCCCGGTGATCTTCTCCATTATCAACGAAGCCATCAATCACATCTCGTACTTTGTTATACGTCAGATGTTTTTTGATTGAGACTTCGTCGAAAATTAATTGGCATATGCGTTCTTCTGTTTTCATTTCTTGAACAATTTTTTTTAAATTGGACGCCAACGCAAGTGTTTTTTTATGGGGCAATGCAAACCCCAAATCGTCGCGCATAAAGTTATATGTCTTAGACGACATATAATTTATGTTTAATGCCATTACTTTCTCCTTTTCATCGTAGGAGTTTTTTTTTTCTTTAAAATCATATTTGCGAATGTTATCGCATGTTCATTTGCATCGCCTGTTATTATGACGTTGTTTTCCAGAGCTTTACAATTTTTTGTCAACATTAAAACTTTCTTTTTTAGCTCTTTCATTTTTTTTTTAATTTACCTCAAACAATTGCTTTGAAAATCCCTAACTACTCGGGCGTGAAGTGCTGAACACAATGGATTTTGGATTTGAATTTCCAATCTCTCCAAATGACATATCATTAGGTGGTGTATACTCGGTTTTAAAAACATCATATGTTTGTACAACCGGCGGCAAACCCCACTGCGATGATTGCTGACTAATTTCGTCGGCTTCAAATTTTAAATTTAGCACAGGAAGAGCTTCATTTAAAATGCGCCTTGACAATATACATACATATCTTTATTGTGAAAATGTCAATCACATACGATGCATATATGAGCATTTCCACAGAATCGTCAACCAGGACCAAAAATTAAAATGTTAATAAAGATACAATTTTTTTTAATAAGATTTTACAAAGATGTTTAAATTTTTTGAATATAATGTTTTCATAACCTCTCTTTGGTATTTTCATGAAAAATTTGACCGGAAACCTGAAAACTTATTTGTTTTTACTTTGAGCTATTCTAGAGGTGTTTTTTCCCTTGAGTTATTTTATATGAATAACTTATGTTATGGATGTTCTTTTCCACAAAATCTCTTTATTAATATCAAATAAAGAAGAGAAAAATGCAAAGAGGCCAAACAAAAGTCGAATAACTGTAAATTTTTATTTAGCTTATTATCTACGATCTAATCGTACGTTCGCGACCAAAAACGTAATTTATTGCTATTACTTCACTTTGAGTGCAAACAGGTGCCTAAAAAAACATGATTAAAGCAAGTTAAGCATCCGTAATCAAAAAACAAAATTACTTTAGGTAAACAGTACATCAAACTTTTTATTTCGATTTTCAAAATATCGTACGTTCGCGACCATAAGTACTAATTTTTTTCTAAACAAGCACATATTTATATTTATTAATAAAGATGAGTAAAACAAGTGCTAAATCGCAAAAGGTCAAACATCAGGTGTACTTAGACAAAATCAAAAGCGATCCCGAAAAGATAAAAAAATATCGTGAAAAAGCAGTTGAAAGAATGAGAAAACGCCGCTCAGAGCTATCGAAATTGCCAAAAAACAACAAGCTGTTAAAAGAGATGCGGGAAAAAGAACGTGAGAGGTTGAAAATATACCGCCAAAAAAAAAAATTACAGTAGCCAAGGAGAAGAACATACATATTACTTATACTTGCAAACAAACATTAGGGAAAGCCCTAAAGAAAGCTGAAAATGCATTGTCAAGAGATTTGGCAAAGAAAGTGGAAGTCATTGCTGCACTGCATAAAAAGTATATCGAACCAACAAATTATAAAGAAAAAAATACTCGTACATTTGAAAGTGATTTAGAAGCGGAGACAAAATTAAAATTGGCGAAAGAAATTTTTTTGCGTGAAGATATCAGCGTTCAGGCTGCAGGAAAAAGGGATACACTCATTGTTGATGGGAAAATTGTTGCTAAGCGTTTTATGCTCCTAACGATATCGGAAGCTTACGAGGTTTATAAAAAAGAAGCAATTGGGAAAAGCGTAAGCAAATCACGATTTTTCGAATGTCGCCCAAAAAATGTTCAACTTTCGAGCAAAATGCCACACAACATGTGTGTATGCATGCGTCACGCCAATTTCAGTTTTTTGTTAATTGGCTGTGCGATAGTTATTGAATGTTTTTCCGAAGGCTTCGAAAGTTTCTTAAAATTAGTTTGTTGCAATATCGAAAATGAAAATTGTATGATAAACGATTGCGAAAAGTGTACAAAAGATGTAAAAGATATTGTGCCGCTAAAATACTTGTCAAAAATGGACGCAAATGTTAAATGGCAGTACTGGAGGAAAGTGGGCGATCGTGTAATTTTGACTTGCACTGTTGCTGCGTTATCGGACTTGCTCCATGAACTACAAGTTCAACTGCCAATTTTCAAGCAACATTTCTTTGTAAAGCGAGCACAACAAAATAATTTTGAAAACGTAAGGAAAAATATCAGGCCCGGGGTACTTGTCCTACAAATAGATTTTGCGGAAAATTATAGGCTGGTGTGCCAAAATGAAATTCAAAGCGCACATTTCAACTATAATCAAGTTTCCATTTTTACTTGCGTAGCTTGGATGTTTAATGAAACTAAGTCGTTTGCAGTAATTAGTGATAGTTTAAATCACAGCAAAATCGATGTTTACGTTTTCATAACGAAGCTTATTCAAGAGATAAAAAAACAGCATGGCGAATTTGAAAGTATTTTCGTTTTCTCGGACGGAAGTAGCAGTCAATTTAAAAATAAGTTTATTGCTTGGAGTTTACTTGATTTACTGGCAGAATTTGGTTGTAAAAAACTTGAGTGGAACTATTTTGCAACGTCACATGGTAAAGGTGCAGTCGATGGCGTTGGAGCAGTTGTGAAAAGAAAAATCTGGCAAATTACGAAAACAAAATATATCGTTTTAAACGATGCGTTCTCTTTTTACAATTGTGCTCAAGAGCACATTACTGGAATTCAAATTTTATATGTTGGAGCTGATACAATATCCGAGATATCTCCAACTTTGTATCGAAAATGGAAGGATATACCGAATATTGCAGGTATCAGAATGGTGCATTCGATTTCCTACGACGAAAATCTTAAGCTACGAAATGCTCGTACGGCCTATTCAAAATATAACAATATTAAATAAATATTTCTTGTGCTTTATATATGTTTATATCTTTTCAATCAATAAAAGGAATATTAGTTTGCTTTATTTAAGAAAAGGTTTCCAAAATCCAAATAAAAACTTGTTGGAAAATCGTACGTTCGCGACCCGTACGTTCGCGTCCGGTACTCAACCTTATAAATAAAAAACCAATGGAAAAATTTCAGCGTGCAATTACTTAGGAGGAAGTTACTTTATTCCAATTTAATATAAATTAATCCTTTTAGAATAGATTGCTCCATTTCGCTATTTTTGCGTTTTTCTAGTTGCACCCAAAAGCAACTTCCATTATTCGTACGTTCGCGACCGCATGTTTGTCGCTAACATATTAAAAAATAAAAATCGAAAGATCCTACCTTTTGCACCAACGAAAGACCTAGCAAAATGCTATCGAAACATAAAAAAAAATTAAGACAAATTTATTTTTTCCTGGTTTTTTGAACTATAAATGCGTGCGAACGTACGGTTCGCGACCGTTGGAAATGCCCATATATATTTTTTTTCAGTGGTAACTGCAGCTTGAAGGCCTTTACCCAATTATTTCTAGCAAGTTCCGTTTGAGGAAACGTAAACAGTTTTGCTCCACCGGCGCAGTTGCTAACGCAGCAACTTTTGTTCGGGCACACCGGTTGAAATAATTGGGTTTGGGCCTCATATGTATAAAAAAATATAAATATAAAATATATATAATTAATACTAAATTTCAATATAAGTATATGTATATGTAAGAATATTAAAGATTATATGCACCCACAGGCAATTAAATTAAACACACACGCACGCACCAGAGAATGACTTTTCTTGTATGTGCACCCGCAACACTCCTGAAGCACAAAATAGTTTAGATTCCTTGTTACCAAACGAATATTATTTTTTTGCCACTGTCATTCGTCGTAAGTGAAATACGTTTAAAGGTTTCTAGTTACATTTTTGTTATTCATATCCATATCTAAATTCTATTACAGATATGTAGTTGGATGCTTCTCGATTATAAACCCCTTGCTTTGATGTCTTTTGTAAAGGTGTGTAAATGCTGGCTAGGCAAATTACCAAAACACACACACGCACTTAAATAAACACCCACAAGATAAAAACTAATGAAAAACTGAACTGCACTTACCCATATGTAATGTCGGTACAGCATTCTTTTTAAGTTTTTGGACCAATTGCCTCTTTTTCTAAATGTTTCTCACAAATGAATGACTTGGTGGCTGCTTCCACTTTTCAGCCAGCTTCCATTCATTTGGGAGACTAAATAGTCGTAATACCCCACCGTTGGTACAACAGCGGACGCGACATTTTCGAATTTTCGGCATTTTATTACAATTTTTAAAAATAACCCGATTGAAAAAATTCCATTCCCACTTCACAAAGTCACAAACTTTATAAAAATTGGCGCAATTATTGGTACTTTAGTTTTATATAAAAAATTTATTTTAAATTTATTTTATTTTGTCGCAATTATCAATTTGCCCAATATATTATTAGGAGAAAGAAGGATGGTTACTTTCATTTGGGAGTAAAGCTCAATACTTATTTACATATGATATATACAAAGAACATGTTGGAAGAAAACTTTTACTTAAGGCCAGATTCCTCTACACAATTTTGAAAAATCGAATTTTTTTTCATAAATTGCTGCTGTATACTAGTAGAAATAGTATAGAATTAGCCCCGAAGGTCAGCAAGACGAGAAGCAGGTATAAAAGCCGGCCGCTTGAACGCCTTTGGTAGCGGAAGCTATTGCGTGCCTTTGGCTTAAACCAGTGGTCGGCATTTCATAGCAAAATTTTGCAAACTAACTTCACACGTGCGATTACGCTCTATCGTTCAGTCGTTGTCGAGCATGGATAAATTGATACGAAACTCTTTGATTCGAGAGAGCGCTGTCAAAGTCCACATTTTTTTATAACATTTGCCAATGATGCCACTATGGAAGAAATGTGTTAGGGAATTTTTAGTAAATGTTTTGGGAAATTGTAATTTCCACACCACCGCGGTATACAAAAGGCGCGTTACCGAAGTTAGTTTTTGGTGCTCGGTTCCCTATAGGCCTATATCACCCATATAGGTACAAAATAAAATCACAAAAATAACAATATTTGTCGAAATTCAAAAATAATATAAAAATTAACAAAAACATCATTCAAAACAAAAAAATCTTAAAACTATACAAACAAAATATCACATTTCATTATTCTGTTTAACGGCAAATATTTGTAGCCAATAAATATGAATATAAAATAAGAAAATAAAAAAATACTTATATGAGAAAAAAATTAAAAAAATAAAGTTTACACACATATGCTTCCGTAGAACTTTGAAGATATTTTACCACCTACTGTACCTACAAGTGCGAAACGCATAATATTTTTGACTTAAAATTAGGGGTACTAAGGCTTCTATTATAAAATTTAATTAAAAAGAAAATTCTAATTTTAACAAATAATGTTAAAATAAGATCACTGTTGCAATTTCCACAGCAGGAATAGGGTCTGACACATTTGAGTTTATCGGATAAAATTTGCCCTACACCTATCCTATGACAAGTTGAATCAAATTCCTTTAGGAAAATTGCTTGTAATTTATTTAAATAATCTAAAAATTCCTGTAGCGGTCTTACTAAACTACAGCTGTCAACTTGTCTCTGTTGAATAAAATAAAATTCTCGTGAAATATATTCATCTCCTATACAGTCACTCACAGCTTATTTGATGCAGATACAATTTTTTTGTAAAATCTTCAATATATCTTAAAATTTTGCAGAAATTAAAAAAACGGAGTATGCAGACATCTTATTTATTTTAATTCATTTAATTTTTCAACAAAACATTCAAAAAAATTCTATTTATTTAGTTTTAATGCAAAAAATATAAATGTTATTTGAAAATCCACGTCACAGCTTAAATGATGCAACTCAAAAAAGAACAAGTATTTGTTCGTAACTAAAAACAATTTTTAATACTTAGTACTTAGTAGGATATCCTTTATTATCAATTACAGCTTGAAGTCTATTTGGCATGGAGTCTACCAATTTTTTGGTGTATTCCGGTTTAATTTGGTTCCACTCTTCCATTATAGCTTTTTTAAGATCGGATTTGTTCTTGATGTCATGTTTTTTAATATTTGTCTTCAAAATAGACCACAAATTTTCGATGACGTTCAAGTCCGGTGATTGGGCAGGAGTTTCAACAATGTGTGGACATTTATATATTAACCACGTTTACACTATCTCTGACTTGTGCTTAGGGTCGTTATCTTGGTAAAAGCGAAAGTCATCTTCAATTTGCAATTTTCTAGCGCTTTGAAGCAAATTTTCTTGCAGAACTTTTAAATACACATGTTTGTTCATAGTTTCTTCAATAAAAGTTAAATTTCCGACCCCATTTGATGACATACATGCCCACACCATAACGTTGCCGCCACCGTGTTTTATAGTAGCACGCAAATTTTGAGGTCTAAGCTCCGTATTAGGTTCGCGCCATATAAAAGGTCTGCCATCTGGTCCAAATAAGTTGATCTTAACCTCGTCTGCAAAAAGTACAGTCCTCCAAAATGCTGGTGTCATATTTATATGGCCACGCGCAAACTTCAACCTCTTAGTTCTATTTTTTGCACTTACAAACGGCTTATTACGGGCTATTCTGCCATTTAAATTTGCTTCCCTTAGTACTCTTCGGACTGTTTCGGGATGGCAATTCTTTCCTAAATTTTTTTTGGCCATTTCTGTCAACTTCGGAGCACTTGTTGTTGGATTTTTCTTCACTTGACGCACTAACCACTTACAATCTTTCTCCGTGAAAATTTTATTTGGAGCCTGTCGTCCTTTATTTATCACACGATTTTCACGTACAAAGCGTTCAATAATGTGCTGAACTGTGGACGAACTCAAATTTACTAGTTCAGCTATTCTACGTTGCGACATTCCCTTTTTAAACTGCTCCAACACCAACTCTCGTTTTTCTAGTGATGTCCGCGGTCCCATGGTTAACAAATTTAAGTTTACGTAAATTTAAATATCACTTTAGATCCACTTCTTTCAACAATTATCTGTAAACTAATCAAAAAATTCCAATTGTTGCAAATCACGACGAAAAATAGCGGTTCTTTTAACTGCATCATTTAAGCTGTGGCGTCCTATTGTCGTTATGTTATTGTTTTTTTTGTATTACAATGAAACGACTGGATAGTTTTTGGAATTAATAGAACTAAACAAATAAGATGTATGCATACTCAAATTTTTCATTTTTGCAAGATTTAAAGAAAAATAGAATACTTTACAAAAAAATTCTATCTGCATCAAATAAGCTGTGAGTGACTGTATATGACAAGGGTTGGGAGCAAGCGTGTGTCTTATAAATTTTTAAATAAAAATAACAGAAATACGAATATGCGTTTTCTTTTAAGAAATCTACTTCTAAATCTAATTCTAAATTTTCTCCTACTGCTATCCGATTAAATGTGTGGTCTGGTCGCGGTAGACCTTGAAATTCTTGCCAAGAAAGATCCCGTACCACTTTGTCATTGCACACACTTGCTATTATTTGATGAGACTGTGCAATTGAAAAGGTTTCGTTTTCTGGAACGGGTTCGCAGTTTCCCTTTACTACGATATTGGCGTATCGCAACCCCCCAAGATTTTTTAAAAAGATTGCAAAGCATATAAGGAGTAATCCTTACACTTCTTCCCCCTCCTCTTCTAATATGTCCGAAGTAGTGTTCCAAATTGTCCTGGCAAAGACTTCGCGGCTGTAGGTTAGTGAAGCCTGACTGTGACAAAAATCGCCACAAACGTCTTAAACTACTTATGTTTAAAACTCAATCCTTAATACAATTAGAAGAATTTGTTATGTCAGACCCATTTTCGTCTTCTATTCTAATTGTCTTTAAAATTCCTGCTGCCTCATCTAAAAATTCTAACTGGTCGTCTGACGCCGAAAAATTTTTTTTTGTTGGCAAAATAGCTTCAAAGTTTCTGCTATTAAAAATATCAAATAGCTTATTAAAAAATAAAAGATAATCCGCGGTACTTAAAAATCGAGGATTAGGGCACGATAAAAGCCCTGAACTGTATTAAGCGAGCATACCAGAGGCTACAGTGTCGCTCATAACCTGGAATGCCAAGCTTCACACTCATTTTTTGAAAGTTATTAGGAAACATACTAATGTGCTTCACACAGTTTAGGGCCTCAACGCACGGGATTTTGGGCATCCTTGTTATAGAAATGTACAATGTCATCCCAACTCACCGGACGCGATTTAAAACTGACTTTATTTTTTGAATTTTCTAAACAATTCCTAGTGGAAAGTTTAATTGCCAAATTCTCTCCAAATGAAATAACTAAATTTAAATATTGTCCAACCACATCTTGTGACGTGGAAAGACCTTTTTCAATTTATGGAAATATATTATCTGAATACAGACGTAATTTTAAGTTGGAAAGCCTAAGAATGCACATGGTAGTGCATTGCAATAAATAGCACAAAGGAAAATGTACTTTTATTATTTTTCTTAATTAAAGTAGTAAAATTTGAATATTTATCAATAAAATTCACAAAAAGAATTGTAATACAATAAATTTTTGTATCGTCATATTTTACTTTTTTAAGAGCATATTTTTAACTTTTTTGGAGCTTTTTTAAGCGCTTAAAATCGATTTTTTAGAGCTTAAAATGGGTCACCCTGGTCATATGTATGAAATTTACCATTGTAAAAAGAGAGTAATGAAAAATTTTCCTTAAAAATAAAAGGAACAAAAGCAGCGTCTATTTTTCAAAATGAAAAAGTAGCGCAATCTTGGATTTAAGTCGGCAAGTTAGCAAGTCGTTGATATAATTTAACTCCTAAAAATATGCAATCGGAAAAATAAACATGAAACTGGGCAGTGTTGTAAATTTTAATTCCATGGTGTGGATCATAAGTGAAAAATAAATATGGAACTGGGTAATGTTAGTTTTAATTCTACATGGTGTGGATCATGATTGCAATAGCAACAATACCCTTATTTGGCAGTGAGTCCCTTGTTTCCAGAGATGTACTTAGCACTGTCGGAAATTTGTTTTTCTGAGTCGTACTGTACAGAAAAATTGTATGGCTTGGCTAAATTCATATAATGCCCATTAATAATAAAAGATGGCGCTATGCGACTTCATAGAAACAACTTGTGACTGAACATTAAACGAGGATTATTTAAAAAAAAAAACTAAAAAAAGCACGCTTTCTACATTTCATTAAAAAGTGAAAAATAATTCTTAATAAAAGCTGACGTTAGGGTAGGAAGGAAAGCAAGGACTAAAATTTGTTCATCCTACTTTTACTCGTTTATACGTATGTATGTATGTTTATCGATTCGTTACTTGGTTATTAAAATTTCGCGGTAGTATCGGCGGAGTTTTCATTATTTGCGGTTTCGTTATTATATGGTAGGAAACATACATACATAGTTCGACGAGCGGTCTTGTTAATAATCCGCTTTTAGGGCAGAGATCAACGATTCGTACATGGCCGTCAGAACCGTAATGTAAGTTTTCTATGCCAAGCCGCCATATGTTGGTGGTATACAGTCACACACAATCTCCAAGCTTTGACGCCTTTTCTGGACTCTTCTATCTGTACCTTTAATGAATATTCTGTATATACATATGTATGTATGTATATATTTCTGTATATAGTACAGATGTTGCACATGAAAACAAATTTCTTTATTTGGGGTTTAAGACGGGAAATATAAAACTCTTGGCGGACTATATACTGCATTAGGCGATGTTCAGTGTGAAGCAGTTAAGCATAAGTAAATGGTTGTAACTGAGGAGTAATGTGGCGAGATGGGACTTCTGCGGTATAATTAGAGTGTGGCGTTTGTTATACTTACGTTAGGATTGAGTTTTCAAGCGTGTCATTCGCACGAAGCAGACCTTTCGTGTCTAAGAATGGGATAAGAATTAGCTAACTAGCGGCGCCCTACTAATAAATGGCTTGTGGTCGCGGTATCGATTTGTGTACACACATTAATAGTGACACAGTATGCCTTCTCAGAGGCGTCACAGAAGCCGTGTAATTCGGCTTTGTATTATATCTAATATATGTATATATATAATGGTTTACTTACCATGGGATTTGTACCTGTGAGATGTTGTTGAGACTGCTCGCGAACTGGGACCACTTTTCTAAATGAAGTGATTTTACTTCTTCGTCTCAGTCTGTTGCATCTAGCAATAACTTAGGGATCAGGATTTTGGATTGTATCATAATTGGCGAAAGCCATCCTGCTGGCTGCTGTCGTTTTGCCACAGAAGATAGAATTTGGCGTTTTATTATGGTGAATAGTGCAGATATTGTCTCAGTAGTGTATGAAAACTGGCCAGATACCGCATATTATTGAATTCAGAGTTTTTGTTACACTTTTCTTTTCAAAAAAGTTTTCTTTCTGGATTTGTTTTGCTACATACATAAGTATGTATGTATATCTGGAATTATTTGCGGTAATCTTTTTCAGTCGAAAACCTGCGGTTTAAGGGCTCTTATAACCGGTGATAAGGATTCGTATGCTTGTGGACAGACAAGATATTTTTCGTGTTCCTGACACTGGGGTTGCCAGAGGAAATTCTGACTTTGTGTTTTAGAGTTTTGGGGTTGGGATCGTTCCAGTATCTCCTTTTAACTGCTTATTCCTCTTAAATGCGTGCACGGATTTTTTTTTTTACATTTCTTTAGGGCCACGCTCAATTAAGGTTATACTATATAACTATTTTAATAATGGAATAATACGTTAGTATTATAGAAAAAATGTTGGTTGGGTTACTTCTGTATTAACGGTATATTGATTTCAATGGAATTCAAATTTTTAATATACTATATTCGCGTGCCTTAATTAAAACCGGTGTGTTTTCGCAATTGGAAATTCTTAATGTTATATAATTAAATAAAATAACTGCTTTCAAACTTTATAATGATGTCAAATAACCAATCAGGTAAATATAATACGTTATTTAGCTCTCTGAAAAGTGGGCAATATACTTATTACGTCCATACAACGAAAATGTGGAATAAAAAATCGCGCAGTTTTTTATTCCAAATTTTCGCCTGCGGCGCTTGTTTCAATGTAATATATTATACTGAAAATATAATAGGGGTATTCAGACCAGCCTTGTTAATTCGTTAGTCGTTATTTGGTAGTTTTTTACATGTATTTTGTTTTTGTAAAATTAACAGACTATCGTTTTACCGAGCAACGAACTATCCATCTGGCAAGCTTGATAATTGTTTCGTTACTCGGTGATATATCAGCTGTTCTCCTGCTCCTATGTACATGAATTTAAAGTACGTACCAGTAATAAATTTGATCTGCTCCACATAATTTTCAATTAAATGACTGACAATTTTTGATTTTGCACTTTGTTGGGGCATTTTTACTCTTTAATAAAGTTGAATCAGCTGTTTCGGAATAAAATTTACAATACGACCAAGGTAGAGCAAAAAGCCTTTTAACGAAATATCAACTAACGAATTACCAAATTAACAGGCTTCGCTCTGAATACCCCTAATGAAAATTTGGAATAAAAAATCCCGCGAATTTTCGCCTGCGGCGCTTTTCAGGGAGCTTTGAAATTTTCTTTGAAAACAGTATTATATAAAATAATATCTAATTTTTTTCAAAGATGATGATATTCCACCCACGAGCGCTGCAGCAGTAATGTGTCGTGATGCTACCATGATATAGCAGTGGAATATAGTGCAAATGGACAAATACTTGGGCTCACATGAATTGTGTGTATGATTTGCCGAGGTATACGGTCTGTTGCCAAAAAGCCGGCTTTGTGCCGTTCACAAAACCCAAATGGCATTGCGCAAACGGCACCCAGTAAGGTACTTTAAATACTCTAGGGGCAATTGTAAGACAAAGTCCCTTATTTAAAAGGCGGCGGGCACGTGGTTTGAAGGCGTCAAGTTAAGCTCTCCCCACGTGTTTTACCTCATGTATTGCTTTGCCCACCGCTTTACGTGGGAAGGTATTTATAGGGAGGATTATGCGAGCGTTGGAAAAAAATTGTCATCTGGCACTATCTCCGACTGGTATAGCTACTGCAGGGAAGCGGTAGTTATATTTCAGTTAGACCACCAAGAAGTCAAGGTGGTCCAGGTAAGGTAGTGCAGATTGACGAAAGTAAATTCGGGAAACGCAAATACAACAAAGGTAATAATAATAATTTATATATAATGCAATTATGTTTATTCAAATACTTTTCTTTTTTTTAGGAGGACGCGTAGAAGGGCATTGGGTGATGGGAATGATAGAGGATGGCAGTGAGGACGTCAGACTGGAGGTATGCCCTGACAATGTACGTTCCGCTGAGGTCCTCATCCCTCTTATTCGTAAGCATGTACACGAAGGAACAACCATAAGGACCGATTTATGGTTACATCCATGAAATGGTTAACCATAGTGACCTTGGCAATCTATTCATCGCCGAGGATGGCACACACACCCAAAGAATCGAATCTCATTGGCGTGTAGTGAAGAGATTTTTTTATAAGGATAATTATAATAATCTGGAAAACTTTGCTGTTGTAATAGTAGAATTTTTATGAACTAGTTTTGTTTTTGTTTTTTTTGCATATATGTATGAAAAGTTATCCAGTTTCTGAAATAGAGCAATTCTTAGGAACTATGTTGTTGTTATGAATTGACCACAATTGTTACTTTCTTGTCCCATTCATTGTACCGTTACTTCAAAATGTTCGCCAGCTTTCGGTGTTACGTAGTAAATATGTAATTATATGTGCACATTAGTGCGAGATTGTCGTTTCTGCTGATAATAGTGTTTTCAGAAGTTAAACTGCAAAAATTAGTTTGAGATATTTATTGTATGTAAATGTTCAAAATAGTGCATTTAATTTAAATATCTTAATATTGGTTAGCTAAAATGCCTCGTGGAACTAGTTTGACAGACCATGAACAAGGGGTCATAGAAGGTATGCATGATAACGGTGCCAATATCACCAAAATCGCTGAAAAATTAAATCGTCACAGGAATTGCATATCTAATTATCTAAAAAACCCAACTAAATATGGAACAATTCGACGAAGTGGGCGGAAAACCAACATTGACTTGCGTTGCAAACGGCAAATTCAACAACTTGCTGTGGTTGGTTCTCCATAAGTGCTTTCTTTAAGTCATCTTTCTCCTTTATTTCATGTTTCCTTATTTGTCTGTCAAGATGTTCCCAAAAATGTTCAATAACAGGCATTCTCTGGCAACTAGAGCTGTATGCTTGGGGTCATTGTCCTATTGGAAGACAAATGATCGCTCAAGCTCCAATTTTAATGCACTTTGCTTTAAATTATCTTTCAAAATGTTGAGATAAACAGTTTTATCCATTATTCTTTCAATCACAACCAAATTTCCCACACTAGAAGCCGCCGTACAACCCCACACCATTATTGAGCCACCACCATGTTTAACTGTACCGGTCATGTTTTGAGGATCGAGCTCTGAATTTGCTTTCCTCCATACTTTTCCACGTCCGTCGGAACCAAAAATATTAAATTTGCTCAGTCAGAGAAAATAACGATATTCCAAAAGTTTTCGTCTTTGGTTTCGTACAGTTTCTGTTAGTATTATTTACAAATGGTTTTTTACGGATGTTTCGACCATGGAAACCAGCAGTATACAAAGCACGACGAATGGTTTTGGGGTTAGAAGTCTTGCCAGTTTCTTTTTCCATTTCGGCAAGTATTTTAGGGGCCCTTATTTTGGGGTTTTTCTATACCTTTCGTACAATTATTCTGCGTTCCTGCTCCGTGAAAATTTTCAGGCACCCAGTTCTTGGTTGATTCTTGGTATTACCATCTCTTTTAAATTTTTCAATAATTTTTTGTACTGTGGCGTTGCTTTTGTTACCGTCTTTTGCAATTTGGCGTTGGCTTTTTTTATCTTTGTACAATTTTATTATTAAATCCTTCATATCTTGTGAAAGATCTTTGCCTCGAGGAGCCATGTCTAAATTTTTAACTGAAACTCACTTTATAACTTTAAAAAAGGTTCGTGTCTACACAACGAAACAAATTTGTTGGTCTTTCTCGCAAATAAATCACAAAAAGACTAACGAAATTCATAAATTTTCGAACTGCGTACATGCTTTTGTTATATGTATGATTTTTACCGCTTCCTACGAAATAACGCCAGACAAGAAAATGGACAAATTTGTAGTCATCATGTCCTTTATATTCTTGCAAGTAGTCTTGCATAGCACTTGCATACATATGTACATATTTTGATAAAAAAATGTCGAATTATTTTGGAAATAAATTCACATATTCAGCTGTTTATCATGGTGCATACTTACTTTAGTGATGCACTGTACATATACATAAGTACATAAATATTTAGTATAAAGACTATTTCTGATTGAAGTTCCTTAACATATATTATTGAAATTTGTGACAACTTTATGTTTTTATTTCGTAAACTATATTTGCAAATAAACTACATATCCAAAGTTTCGATATTAGCTTTTGTATTTTTTTAATCAACGAAACACATGATGCACGTATAATTCTTTAAATGAGGAATGCACTGCGACCTTTGGTCTATTGTGCCCTCTCCCTACTCACATTGACTCGCTTAGACCCAGCCTATTGATAAAGTCCAGTAGACTTCCAGGCGGTAGCGAGGCAATGCGATCCCTATCGGGAGACAGCACTCCAAGGGCCTTTGATCTGCGTCTACAGACTGCTGGGCAGTTAAACAGCAGATGCTCCGGGGTTTCAGGCTCCATGCCGCAGAAGCGACAGCTGTCGCAAGCTGATAGGCCCATGCTATGCAGATGCCTGTTCAGCCTGCAGTGACCAGTGTACCACGCGACCAGTAGCCTGAGTTTGTTCCTCGGGAGGTTTATTATGATTTTGAACCTTTTCAGGTTGTAACCTCCCATTAACAGTTTGGCGTGTCACATGCCATGAGCCTGTAGCCAATACTCCTCTCTGCCTACCCTTTCCTCTCTACGGAGCAGCTCCTTTAAGGTGTGGGGACCCACCCCCGTAAAGGGTTCGGGTCCTACCATCTTACTGGAGGCCGCGGAGCGGGCGAGCTCGTCCGCCAGTTCATTACCGGCTATACCTTTATGCCCAGGCACCCAGACCAGGTGTACCCGTTTTCTATCCGCCAGGCAATTCAGCCTATCCCTAAAAGCGATTTGACCTCGTAAGAGGAGATCGCTTTTAGCGCCGCTTGACTATCGCTGAGAATGGCTATCCGCTCATTGCGATAGTTGCGATGGAGGTTTATTTCTATGCACCGGCTTATGACCTCTGCCTGGAAAATGCTCGGGAACTCGCCCATAGGTATGGAGAGCCTAGTACGTGGGCCCACAATCCCTGCGCCGATTCCTTCCGCCGTTTTCGAGCCATCGGTGTACCACCTTATGGTGCTTTCCCTCAACACCATCTCGAGGTTAGAGTCACTCCACTCGTCTTTGTTGCTGAGAGTAACCTTGAACTTTTTCCTTAGGTTGACCTTTTTAGTAGCGCTATCCCTCGGGAGGAGGGCCACAGGTAGGCTGCCGCTAATCCTTTCCATCCTCTGGAATGAGACTATCTTGCCTTTACCCCACCCCTCTGCCGTTATTTGCAGAAGGGTGTGTTTGGCTACCTGACCGATGACCAAGCCGTGGAAGAAGAATGGAGCCAAAAATCTTGTAGAAAGTATGCCACGTCGCCTCTAAGATGTCTTAAATAAGAAAGGAAAATCCACTAGATGTTGAACTCCCGCAGACTTAACTTTACAAACTGTCCCATTTCGAGGGGGAGTTGCATTGAACACACAATAAATGTGAGTGTGTTCATTTTGTTGTTGTTATAGCATAAACTTTGGTTTTTTTTTCTTCATATCAATAAAAACATATGTATGTCTTATTTGAAATGAAAAGGAATTAAAAAAAAAAAATCAAATAGTTTTTGGGGTGTCCCATTTAAAGTGTGAAATGTCGTCATTTGATGCGAACTGTTTCACTGACGCCTACTTGACCTTTTGTTTTACCTTGAGGTGGATACTCGAACTTGCATCTTGAATTTGAATTTGTGGCAGCTTTACTCTCGATGTGGGGTAGGTGCAATTGCTTTAATCAGGGATGGGCACAATTTCAGCCCGCAAAGTTAGCAAAGTGCACACGGGGGCTAGATGAGGGGAATATCGGTTTACGGAGAGAAGGGCATAACAAGTTGCGAAAAAAATCAATTGCATTCCTCCGTAACTTAATGTTCGTCGCAGAGTGGTTGTGGCCATGGATAATATGATACGAGACTCTTTGAATCGAGAGAGAGCTGTCAAAACTCGCATTTTTTATAACATTTGCCAATGATGCCACTGCTGAAAAATATTAGATTGGGCATTTTATAAACCACTTTTGGGCATTTTGCAATTTCCATACTACCACTGAGGTATGCAAATAGAGCGTTACCGATATTATTTTTGGGTGCTCGGTTCCCCAGTAGGCCTATATCACCCATATACAACATAAAAAAAATATATATACATATATGTATATATTAAAAATAAATACATAGTTAAGAAATTAAAAGAATATAAGTATATAAATATCAGAATCCAAAACAATTCATTTAAAAATATCATAAATTAAAAATATATGTATTCAATACATATATATATTTAATTGATGTAACTTAAAATAATATTTACAGAAATATACATATACACAATGCCAAAGTTTCCCAGAACCCAGTTTTAAATAACAAAATATAATTAAAAAGACGAAACAAGAAATCTAAAATTCTAAAAATCCTACAGCCACATTTATAAGGGCTGGCATGCTTCATTTTATCGAATAATAACTGCCCTACGCCTATCCTGTGACAAATGCTATCAAATTCCCTAACAAAAATTATTTCTATTTCTTTTAAGTAATCTAAAAATCCCTGAGGCGGCTTAATTAAATTGCATCTGTCAATTTGCCTTTCTTGCGTAAAGAGGTATTCGACTGAAGAGTCATCTAAATAAGGTAAGGGTTGAGAGCAAGTGTGTGCCCTAAATATTTTTAAATAAAAATAGCCACTAACATAGGCAAATGCATTGTCTCTAAAAAAATCTGCCTCAACATCATCTACCTCGAAGTTGCTGTCTAATCCTAGCCTATTGAACGAATGTTCAGGTCGTGGAAGTCCCTGGAACTCTTGCCACGATAAGTCCTGCATTAAAAGGGCATTACACACACTTTCTATTATTTCATTCGAAATGTTAGGAGAAAAGCTTTCGTTGGGAGCTGTCGGTTCGCAGTTTCCGTTGGTTACCAAGTTGGCGTAACGCAACCCCCATGATTTTTTAAACAAACTGCAGAACATATAAGGTTTTATCCTTACACATCTGCCACCGCCCCTTCTAAATTGTCCAAAATAATTTTCAAGGTCGTCTTGTCTGTATATGTTAAAAACCTGAGCGTGACAAGAATCGCCACAATCGTTTTAAACTATTTATATTAAGGATCCAACCTTTAAGATAGTTGAAAGATGAAGTGATGTCAGCCCCGGTGTCACCGTTAACCCTAATCGTCTTTAAAAGTTTAAGAGCCTCATCTAAAAATGCAACTGTTCGGGTGTTGCCGAAAAAACTTTTTTGCTGGGCAAAATAACTTCAAAATTACTCCTCTTAAATACATATGTCAAATAATTTATTAATAAATAAAATATATTCCGCCGTATTGCAATAACTATTAGAGGGACAAGTCAAATGACCGGAACTATAAATCGATAACATTCCCGAAGCGACTGTGTCACTGAACACTTGACTAGCAAGTTTGACACTCATTTTTTGAAAATTATTTGGCGCAATATGAGCATCAGACAGTTTCGGTGCAGAGCGAATGTGATTTTGCGAATCTTTATTATAAAAGTGCACTATGTCGGACCAACTTATAGGACGCGATTTAAAATATACTTACTTTATTTTTACAGTCTTCGAGACAATTTCTGGTATTTTTTAAAAGGTGAGGACAATCATTGAAAAAGAACACCTCTTTGCCATTTACATTGAAGTATGGGCGCTCTTCGCAAACCCCTAAGACCCTAGCTAAATTGAGAAAGTTAGAACCCTGATCACAAACAAAATGACATGGATTAAGACCTATGTTTTGTAGCTAGATAATGGCCTCAAAAATATATTTTTTGGCTACAACCATGAACAATAAAATATGATAGGGAGTGAGACCAAGGTGTTCGCCCAATACCTTGGACCATCAGAGTCATCGCACTATTACCTATTCTACAAGTGCGATTTTCACCGCCGTAATCCTCAACTCCTACAATTTTATCAAATTTAGATAAATATTGCATATGACTCTTAAGTGCCATTTCGTCACACAAAATAGACACGAATTTTGGTTCCTGACTAAATTCCCGACTTCTCAACTCTAAACATCTAATACTACTGCTATTACATCCTGGATCGCGGGGCCATTCCGAAACAAACTCGTCCAGAGTTCTCTCATCCGGAAGCCTAAGGATTGGCTTAAGGTGTCTGTAAGCTAAAGGTGATAAGAAGTATACGCCTAAAGCCAGTGTTTTAAAATAACTCTACAGTTGAATATTCGGTTGAAATTTTTTATACTATTGCGCACTATGGCGCTTATCTGTGGAGGAAAATTATTATTAAAGTGGCCTATTAAATCAAAACCTTCCTCTTTCTCTTTTAATTCCTTCTTTATTCTTCTATATATTGCTTTGCTAAATCTTCTAACTGATATTTTAAGCAACTAATTCCTCTTTCCTTTTCTTTTAATTTATTCTTCAAACATAAGTTTTCCTCCACAAATTTTTGTTCCCTAAGAGCTCCTGATACCAAACTTAAATTTGTTTGACTGCCTATTTCCCTGGAATTAGCTATCCCTAAAAACCCTACTTCCACCTGGTCTTCTTTTGCCACAGATGCTAATAGCATCAAATTATTACCGTTATCTGAATCGGTATCATTATTTAGAAAAGAAAAATCTTCCGTTCCCATTTCAATTATTGAATTGGAGCTAAAAAGATTTTTATTTTTAAAACTGGGTTCCGGCGCATTTGGCAAATGCGTGTCCAGAACAGCATTAAGCCTTAGCTTTGTTTTCATCTTCATAGTTAGGGAAAAGTGCCGATCACAGGCAAACAGATGTTTAACTTTGGTGTCTCCTAGACCCAACCGATTCAGCCAAATTAAATACCTAATAAAAATACAAATAAAGAAACCCTACACCTTACAACCAAAATCTTATTTATATTTATTTTAATTGAAGCAAATACTGTTATATTTCTTACTTATTAAACTATTATTTATTTTTAAATACTACACGTAATATACATATATACTATTCTAATTATAATTTTCCTACCAAAATACTGTAATTTTTTAAATTATTTCTACACTGAGTACTACAATTAATAATGTGATACAATAAAATATTTATTTTTATTTAACATAAAAGTACGTAGTAGAATTTAATTACAAATACTTATATTATTACAATATGTACTTAGATTAGTAAATTACATATTTTTAAGAACTACTATACTAACTCTATAAAATTCTCATGCACAAAGTTTAAATTTAAAAAATGCTATATACAAATCGTCGTAATTTTTAACTTTTGGACTAACCTGTCTTTATCCTTTTCCTTACAAGGAAAGTTGAAAATATGCTCTCCGCCTTCGCATCCAACAACACACTTTCTCACTTTTGGCATTTTCACTAAATTACACAAAAATACTAAATTAATAACTTTCAAAAACATATATAAATATTAAAATGCAAAATCATTAATACACACAACACACAAAAATATTCTTTACCAAATATGCGTTCACTTCTAAGAAATTTCGTTTCACACTGATTTTGTCAATTAATTATAGCGGTTTATTTCTGGCATCCTGCCTTTTCTGAAATCTGCTGATAGAAATTCCCTGATCTCCATCGCTGTCAAATAATCAGGGAACGCGTTTGACAGAAAAATGAGAGCCAATGCGAGAGTCACGTATCATATTATTCATGGTTGCGGCAATACTGATATTGTACAAAAATTAAAGAGCGGAAGTTTACTTCATATCGGAATTGTAAAGTTGTGTGAACAAAAAGAGGTAAACATAATTTGCAGGGTTTAGAGTTTCGCATTAAAATTTGTTTTTATTTACCTTTGCATGGTGGGGAATTCTAATCACTGTTAGAAAAAAATATATATGTAAGTTATACTTGTATCTAAAAACAATTCTATTTAATAAGAAAACAGCACATTTTAAAACTTCCCAACACCTATAGTTGTTCCTATTTTGTTCACACCACTGTACGTGTGATAGATCAGTTAATGGTGGTGATGCCAGTTGTAAAAATTCATTTTAGTTACAATTGGGAAAACTTATCTCAAGTTGTGGGCTTTTATACGTACCTATGCATATCTGCATAAATAAAAAAGAAAAGATACTTGTTACCATTATATATATTGCAGTTCCATTTAATGAAAATGCTTATATAAATATATGATTTGTGATATTTTCATTTTGGTTTTTTTTTATCAAAATATTCAAAGAATTGAGGTTTTTTTCTATAATTGTTTTGATAAATTTTAAAAATCTAAGTTGCCTCTGGAAATGTATTAAAATAATAATATGCGCTATAGAAGGAAACACATATTTTCAAAAATATAAGAAATCATCAAATAAAAATATATTTGCGTGGTATGGCATTATTGATTGAGAGTGGCTAAGCACACAAATAGAATACAAATCAGTGGTCGGCATTTCTTAGCACAATCAGGAATAAAGGGATGTCCAACTTATTCCAGCAGAGAACGTATATTTATAGAGAAGGTCCAACAACGGACAAGCGTGTAAACTGTCAAAAGCTAACAAAATGCGATGAGCGTGTTTCACCACAGCTAGCTCAGAAGGAGAAATGTTAACAGTGGCACGTGAACAGAGCTGAGCATTTAATGAAAATTTTGCTCAGAAATATACATTGCTATTACAGACGTATGTTGGCCTTTTGCTTATATTTTTATACGTTTACATGCAATCATATCAATTGATATGAATATCATTTTGCGAATTTTTGTGAATTCATGCAAAATTGATAATATTGTAATGAAATTATGCTATTTTCAATGTAATATTTGGAGTTAACGTGCAAATAAAAGCTACGATTTAAATATTTCTTTTCTTTGATAATATAATATAATTTCATATACATGTATGTATATATGCTATATACATACATTTATGATAAATTATCAGTTTATTACAACATATGTACATACATATGTATGTATGCTTTTATATTTGCACGTTCAGATATGAATGTACATATGTATATACATATGTATGCATTCAGAAATTTTATCATTTATCAATACACTATCATCAGCGCGCTTTAATGTATGTATATGAACGTACATATTTGCATGTGTGTAACATTGCCGTATAATGCATACACAAACCAACATAAGTATGAATATGAGTACACATCTAAATATGTATGTATGTCACCCGCAAAATCTACAAACGTTGTTCTGCAAAAACAACACATCATACATACTTATATGCTTCAACATGTACAACATCTACAATCGTCTCAAACATCATCATACATACTTACTCATATAGATACATGACAATTCAATACAAAAAATACACATACACATCATACATATTATGTATGTTCACATGTAAATATATTACCCACAAAAACTACAAATACTACAAATGTACAAAAACAACAATCGTTACAAATAGCATCATGCATTATGTCTCTGCCCATGCTCATATCATAATCTTATTATCATCTGCTCATATAATTGCATGTATACGCATATGCGCGTTCAGAAATTCAAATCATGATTTTATCGCTTATCAATATGTTATATGTATGTATGTGCGCGCATTGATCTGCATGTTCATACATTCATATACACTTATGTATATGTACATATATTTGTATACACTTCCGAACAAATAATGCACAAGCATATAAACATACATACATATGCGTACACATGTGAATATGTCACCAACAAAAAATTGAAGCATTGTTCTACAAAAACAACAATTGTCTAAATAGCAGAAGCATCACAAGTCAATATGGCAGCCGAATTGGCGAAGCCCAAATGTAGTAAATTTTACAACAAAAACGATTTCATTCATAAACGCAACCGCATATGTCACAAGCGACCCCGCTTCATTCATACAAACAGACGCCGTAACATCTCCCCGAGCATGCCTTTGCCTACAAGTGTCTTTTCGCGACGATGGCAAAAGCTAAAAATCATAAACTGAACAACTTTCTGATGCTTCTTCACAGAAAGAAGTGACAAAAGTGGCAATATAGCTCTTGTCGATTTACAATATTTGCCAATTCTAAAATAAGTATTTTTCTGTGGCTCGCAAAAATTTGCGTCGATATGTATGCAAGCTCATACATATGTATACATATTACGCTACCTTGCACTATGGGTAATTTGGCCGATTTCATGGTATTAATTAATAACTTTTGAACTAAGTAAGATTTTTCGAAACGGTTTTTTTATTATTGTTATAGACACCGATAGGAATATTTTTAGAAAAATGGGCGTGGCTCCGCCCCTTCCCTGACGAAATATTATTTATTAACTTTTAAACTAAATAAGATTTTTTGAAACGGTTTTTTGTATTAGTCTTATGGAGATCGTTGGAAATAGTTTTTGGTAAAATGGGCGTGGTTCCGCCCTCCCATTTGGATAAATTAATCAAAAACTTTTTAAATAAATAAGATTTTTCAAAACAGTTTTTTTTTATTATTGATATGGACTCTGTTGGAAATAGTTGTTGTATAAATGGGTGTGGTTCCGCCCTCCCATGACGAGAAACAATTTTTTTTATTTCATATAGAAAAGTTGATAAAGTGACAACCAAATAATACAATAATAAGCTTATAAAATATTTTCATTCTCAAGGTCTTCGTCAGACATAAAATAAAAATCGTCAATTTCATCTCCAATTTCCTCAATTTGATCCTGGCCTTCAAAATTGCACAATAAAAGGCTTAAAACTTCTGAAGGAAGTTCCATACTTTTATGCTTCCGAATTCGCTTCATTAGGTTTGTTGAAGAAATGACAGGATCAGAAGTATCTAAGGCTCTATTGAAAACATCCATGAAATTATTGACACGACTATGCTTCCGTGCGTGATGCAGTCTATCTGCTTTATAAATTTTGTTGCGTGCTTCCGACGCTTCTTCTCCGAAATATCCAACGGGAAGTATTGTATTTTCCATAATTTGCCTTGAATGGACAATTATTTTGTGAACAGTTGCCGTCATTGGCAACCATGGATAACAATCCACAATTTGTTCCCCAGTTTTAAAACAAAATTGTTCAAATTTCTCCAAATCAATCGGCAGTTGACAAGACAAGCAAATTAATATAACTCTTAAGTTCCGAATTATTTCTTTATCAACTCCGGTAACTTCTGCAAATGTTTCAAAATTGGTAAATGCTCGCCGTGCCGTGTTTCCATTGTTTGTATTGCCAGATCCATTTTGTTTTGGCTTATCGACCCTTAAGCCTAGCCTCTCCCAAAACATACGCTGAATTTCCTTTTTCCGATCTGCAATCGTTTTTTTGTCCACAGATGTTGTCACTCGCCATTTC
Organism: Bactrocera correcta; assembly: GCA_027475135.1. NCBI lineage: Eukaryota > Metazoa > Arthropoda > Insecta > Diptera > Tephritidae > Bactrocera > Bactrocera correcta. The sequence goes on along the minus strand of CM050323.1, from coordinate 9,869,108 downwards.
TGAACAGTTAACTTATAACCGGCGTGTAATACAAATTCAAAACATCTTATCCAGCTATGAAGCGGACTTAACCCGTGTTTTAAATTATCTAAAAGTGGAACAAACTCGAGGCACTTAAAATTTTTGTTGGCAAGGAAGTCCTTAGGTGTTGCATTACATATTGGGCATGCTTGAGAAGACGTTGTATTTGTCAGTGCATTGAGCACTTTTCCATCTATGACAGTCAAATGAAGTTGAAATTTTATGTTAATGCACTGCCTGTCGTTGAACATTATTTTGCATGGTAAAAGTTTCTTAATTTCTTCTTTGATGTTCAGGTCCTCTTTTAATATGGCTTCTCTTGTTTCTTTCAAAAACTCCAATTTGAGAGGGCGGCAAAATCTTATCGACTGTGGAGTACGGTTATTCCATAAAACAAGTCCAGAAGCATCAATTAGTCGAAGAGGCATTACGGTTGAGGCAAATAGGCTTGCATCTGAATCGCATGATCCTTGGTCAGCATAGGCCTGGTTATAGTTCGACTGCCCGGTACTACCATCGAACCCATAACTTAGGATTAAATTAGCTGATATAAAATCTACCTCCTGCTGCCTCATCGTATTCATAATGACTTCTTCTTGAAGCACAACAATTCGAGTAGCCGTATGACTTAAAAGATCTTGCATTGGGACCTTTGCTACAGTATCGCTAATGTATATATTAGCAGGTCTACAAAGCTTTTTTTGTTCAACAACATCTTTATATAGAGGGTATATGTCGGCATCTCTGTGCTTAGCATCGTCCCTAATTGCGCAGTACTGCTCCTTGCTTAAGCCTTGATCTAATAAAAGGGCCAATGCTTCGTCCTTTGATGCACGAATAGGCTGCTTAATAGGGCATTTCAAAATCTCCCTTATATCCTTTGCCTTTTCCGGACTAATTGCAAGAGTATTAAGGACTACAGAAAGATCAATGAAACCCTGAGATCGGGCAGCTTTACTGGCTGTTTGAATTAACAAGGAGACGTTGCAACCGTGTGATTTAGATAGAGCTGCAGCTTCTTTCCTCTGTGCTTCTTCTCCTTTAACCGAATAAGCCAATTTCGGGCGTCCAATTTGGCGTTTCTCGATTTGATTCGATTCAGAGAAACAAAGTTTTATTGCACTTTGCAGCCAATTTGCATACTTCTTCTCAAAATATTTTTTGTTTCTCTTGCATATCTTCCATTTACCATTTATATTTAGGCAAAATAAACTGCTTTTCTTTTTCAAATAGTTGTTGTGTTTTACAACATCAATGTCTCTACTTATTTTGCTCGAAAGAAAATCAAGAATTGATCTTTCTTGGTTTGAGTTCTCCGTCTCCTTAAGCCATACTTCAAAAAGCTCCGCGTTCGAAAACTCGAAGATACCTGACAAAAAACGAAATTACGCAGATTGTGCGCATTTGTGCACATTGAGACAAATTGTCTTTTATTCATAATTAATGGCTCTACGACATATACTGGACTTAAACTGTTACAACGAAATGTATTTTTTGTAAGTCTACGTAAAGTTAATTTTTTTTTTCAAAAAATTACCTTTTAGACCTGTTTTAAAATTGGCTAAATATTAGTAAGACATGCACATATCAAAATATTAGTACGCACAACATATAATACAAACCAGTATGATTGTTTTCCATCATAAATTGAATTAATAAATTGTTTAACTTTTAAGTATCGCACTTTCAAAGTAACTAACCAAAAACTGCCTTTTCTCAACCACGTGCTTTTGGGCTGCAACAGCTGACTTTAACAGTGCATAGCCTTAACAGTGCACTGTTAATTAACATTTTTGGTATGGAGTCATATGGAGCCATCTGTTTTTAATATGTTTACTTAAAAAAAACCCAAATATTTAACCTTCGATAAAATGACTAAATACCATGAAATCGGGCAAATTCCCCATAGTGCCTTGTAGGCGATGCTGTTCCAGCAGCAAGGAAAGCGGTAACAATCAGCGATCCATTGTATATTTCTTACATGTATAACCAAACCATAATTAGGAGAAGGCTATATGAGTGTCAATGGTGGTGCTGCTGGTAAGCGTTTAAAACGCCGCGGTGAGCATGCGGGTTCGAATCTCGACAGAATTTGTTTTTAATTTTTGCCTTTTATTTTAATGGCAAAAGCTAAAAATCATAAATTGAACATCTTCTGGTGTTTGTTGTAAGAAAGAAGTGAGAAAAGTGACAACATAGGAGTTGTCGATTTATAATATTTGTCTAAAATATTTTTCCGTGACAAAAATCTGCGTCGATATGTATGCAAGCTCATACACAAACATACATATCTACGATTATTTGTATGCGATGCTGTTTCAGCGCCAAGGGAAGCAGTGGCAATTGGCGATCGTTCGTTGTGTTTTCGGCACAGCTCGTATTTTCTACCAACAACACAATGTTGTGACGCTTCAGTCTTTCGACACATTGACTCTTGGACATGAAAGCAAAAAAATATGAGCATCGCCATTGGTTGTCCGCGTCAACGGAAATTTCGCATGAAGCATTGGATGTACATATTTACATACATTTGTTGCATGTAGACAAATGTACAAACATTATGCGTATGGTTCTTTTATATTTGTTTACATGCAAACATAATTAAATATGTATGGGCAAGTGTGCGACCGCTTGGTCTTTTAACATATCAAAAAGTTGATTGACCAAAGCAAATATTTATTTAAGTATACAAATATACATACATACATGTGTACATATGTATGTCGTACCAAACGTATAAATTTTATTGAATTATACATTTGCAAAGATTTTATAGAATTCATCATAAAATAGCTCAATTTTAAAATATATACATATGTGCATACTTATGTGCTTTCATAACAAATATATGTATGTATAGCGATCTATAAATTATATGCAGCATCGTTTGCGCATAGTAAAAAAGGGAATCTGTAAGCGTACATTCTTAACATTGGAATTATCATTATTTTTCTCATTTAACACTGGAAATACTCAATTCTGCTATTTTTGTGTCCCCTGATGTTAAGTGGTGAAACACGCTAATAATTTTCTGTGGTGAAACACGCTCATCCAAAACAGTAAATGTCCCAAATTTGAAATATCCCTAAATTTGGCAACGCGGTGGACCTTCTCTATAAATATACGTTCTCTGATTCCAGTGTGAGAGCGCCTCAAAATTAGCGTTTTTTATGACATTTTTCATTGTAGCCAGATCAGAAAAAAAGCTATTTTTTGGGCATTTTAATTAAAACACCCAATCCGCATTTTCCACACCACCTATGAGGTATGCAAAAGGGCGCGTTACCGAAGTTATTTTTGGGTGCTCGGTTCCCCAGTAGGCCTATATCACCCATTAAAAATTTATTTACATAAAAAAATGAAAAAAACAAAACAATAACAATTCATATATAATAGTATAAAAAATAACAAAAACAATATCACTTCATATCACATAATAGTATAATACTTAAAACTATAAAAATAAATATACATACATATATACAACTGCCAATATTTAAAGCCCAAATTCTAATTTGTTATTAAAAACTTCCTATTAAACGTTCTAACTTTAGAGCCTCTTAATACGAATCTGCTTAAAAAATCTTACTTTGGTATAAAATATTTAGCTCATTGCAACCACTAAAAAAGGAAGATAAAATCTACAAATGTGAAACACACAAAATTTTATTCTTAAAATTGGGTAAAGATAAATCTCTATTTAAAAATTTCGTCACAAAATAAATTCTAATTCTAATAAATAGAGCAATAACTACCTTTGGGTAGTCTTTTAATTTATCAAAAAGAATTTCTCCTAATCCTATTTTATGACAATTTCTGTCAAATTCCTCAACAAATTTTATTTCTAAATTATTAATAAATGCAACAAATTCTTGAGGCGGCTTTACTAAGTTGCATTTATCGATCTGGTTTTGATGTATGAAGATGAATTCATCAGAAGGAATTTCATCTCCTAAATAGGGTAATGGCAGGAGGCATGTGTGCATTTTAAAAATTTTCAAATAAAGGTAGCCGCAAAAATAACTAAAAGCATTTTCCTTTAAAAAGCTAATTTCTAAACTACTATCTAAAGTAATGGATCTAACAATGGAGTGTTCGGGCCGTGGTAAACCCTGGAAATCCTGCCAAGAAAGGTCACTTAAAACGGAATCATTGCACACATTAAGAAGAACATTATGGCTATGTTCTGAAATAACTGTGGCTTCGGGTTCTAAAGGCAGCTCACAGTTACCTTTTGTTACGATATTTACGTAACGTAAACCCCATGACTTCCTAAATAAACTAGAGAACATGAAAGGTGTTTCTCTAGTACCTCCCCTACTTCTAATCTGACCAAAAAAATGCTCTAAGCTGTCCTGACATAGTCGTCTTGTCTTCAGGTAAGGAAATCCTGAGTGTGACAGCAATCGCCACAATCGTCTTAAACTATTAATATTAATTAACCACCCCTTTATAAAATTAAAATTATTTGTTGTGTCGTTTCCTAACTCATCTACGACCCGAATTGTTTTCAAAACTTTTTCTGCCTCATCTAAAAACTGGTTTTGCTCTGGGGAACTTATAAAAACTTTTTTAGTGGGTACAATGGCCTCAGTGAAACTACTATTGAAGATATCGAATAATTTATTGAAAAAAGAAACGAAATCCGCGGTATTAATGAAGCTCATACTATTTGAGCTTAAGGCTCCCGAGCTGTAAAGAGAAAGCATACCTGAAGCGACCGTATTACTTAAAACTTGAGACGCGAATTTAACTTTCATTTTTTGAAAGGTATTGGGATAAATGTGAGCATCGGTTAATTTAGGCGCACACCGATAACTCGACTTAGAGTCCTGTTTATAAAAATGGACTATGTCAGACCAACATACGCGACTATTTTTAAAATCTACTTTATTTTTCATATTTTGTAAGCAGTTTCGACTACATTTTAATAAATGGGGGCTATCGTAAAAAAAACATATTTCCTTACCATTAACGTTGAAAAAAGGCCGTGACATTGAAACACCTAACAAATTAGCTAAATTTTGAAAATTGGTACCCTGGTCACAAACAAAATGGCAAGGAACTAGCCCTATATTTTGAAGTTGGGTAATGGCTTCAAGAATATATTTCTTGAGGACATCCCCTTTACATGAGCCTTTAATAAAAAAATAAGCTAACGGGTGGGACCAAGGTTCTCCACCTATACCTTGCACCATTATGGTCATTGCAGTTGTGGCTATTCTAGATGTGCGATTTTCATCGCCATAATCTTCAAGACCTATCACCCTATCAAATTTCCTATCATACTGCAAATGACATTTCAGTGACATTTCATCACAAGAAACTGATATGAACTTTTGTTCGAAAGAAAATCCCTTACTTCTAATTTGTAAAGACTTTATGCTGCTTTGGGTGCAACCTGGGCCAATCTGCGACAAAATTATGTAAGGTACTTTCTGAGGGAAAACTAAGTTGGTGCTTTAGGTAGCGATAAGCGATTGGCGATAAAAAAAATACACCCAAAGCTAAAGTTTTAAGAAAAGTGTCTTATCGCCGACCGTGACTTTGGCGATTACTATTTAAAAAACTACTCCTAATACAAGCACATAACTGAGGAGGAACTTTGCTGCAAACTATCTCAAGAGGATCTGACTCTTCCCTAAATGAACTGTTTCTTAACATTTCCCTACATCTTTCTAATTCAGTTGCCATTTGGACCAACTGAGCTTTTAAACTCCTATGTATTCTCCTGTTCTTTTTCGTCTAATTTTATTTTTCAAATCCTATTCTCTTCTCTCAATTTTTTTTTCCTATCTGTCTCTGCTGTCAGACCCCTACCTGTTTGCGCGGCTTTTTCGCTACTCTTAAGTAGTTCCTCCTCAAGAAGTGGCAGAGGCTCTAAAATATTTTCGCGGTCTTCCCTTTCTAAAAGCGGAAGCAGCTGCCTCGATGCACCGTTTGCATTTCAGGCAGATCCTTCCATTTGGGGGAAAAAATCTTCAACGCCTACTTCAATTATATTAGCAGAATTTGGGGCATTAAATATTGGCTCATTTATTAAATTTATGTCCGGAACGGCTCTCGGACGCAATTTTTTTTCGTTGCGCATTTCATTTGAAAAATGCCGCTCGCACGCAAAAATGTGTTTAGGTGTTTTTTCACTTTGATCTTCAAAAACACCTAAACGCTTGAGCCAACATTTACGCCTATTAAAAGAAACAAAATTAAATACAAAATGTTATATATAATTATAAAATATGTATACTAATAGTAATAATAGTGCAAAAAGTGCATATTTAATGAATATTTAGAAGTAAAATTATTTTTTATGACTACCATAAATATTCAATGATAAATCGTTACTTTAAAACAATTTATTTAGTTAATTAACGGCAATGACAATAAATTGACAGTTACGCTCTGAACAAGTAGAGCGCGACAGACTGCAAGCGACATCTGTCAAATATTAAAATACACATGTTCTTAAGGACAAAGTTATTGAGGCAGCTGCACGACTACATAACTGTGGCCATAAGAACGTGTGTATTTTAATATTTGACAGATGTCGCTTGCAGTCTGTCGCGCTCTACTTGTTCAGCACATCACACTTAAAAACACGCGGAAATTCAATTTCATTATTCAAAATTACTATTTTAATTGCACAATAGAAACACTTATTTATTCGAAATTTTTCACAAATTTAAAAACACTTTTTGCACTATTTAATGTTTTTCACTCACCGTTCGAGGTCCGTTCCACTGTTTGGAAAACTAAATACCCTTCCTCCCTCGTTGCAGCCAACAACACATTTCTTCCAATTGCTGGTTGTTTTCGGCATTTTGTCTGTAAAATAAAATAAAAAAAGTATTAAATAAGTGCAAATTTACTTAATAAAAATTAAAATATACTCACATCTTTCAATCTGCGTGCTGTTTCACCTTCGGTATTCTTCGAAATAATGGCCGTTACAAATGGAGACAAAAAAATTAAAAATGTCTCCATTCGAATAATAATTTGGCGGGATTTCAATCTGGTCGTCCCTCTTTTCCAACTGCTAAACGTCAAAACCTACTGAACTCGATTAGCTGTCAAAGTTCAGTAGGTTTTGACGTTTAACAATTGCAATTATCACTGGAAGTGAGAGAGGAGTTAAACATCTCTTTATCTCTGGCACAATTGTGCAAACTAACTTCACACGTATCTATCGTTCAGTCGTTGTCGAGCCAGCAACGAATTAACATTGCAGAAGACTATAGCGCAAAACCAAATATGCCCTGCGAGAAATATTTTATGATTCTAAATGCCTTTGGTGCCATGCAATGCCTTTTATGTTCAAAGTATTTTAAAAATAGGAAATATATTCTTAAAAGACATTTTGTTAATTTTAATTATACTATTAATTAGTTAATAATTTTAATTCCAATTTCTCACTGGGCTATTTTTTTTTCGTGCTCACCAACACAGTGATAGATCCTCTCATGCCGACCACTGATACAAACGCTAATGGCAGAAACATCTTCTCACTTCGCTACGAGCGGCAAGCGTTTTGTTCTCGTTTTCATTCGAACAATGTTGCCATTACTCTATACGCATATGTGGTTTTCTACACCTCTAAGTTTTCAATTATAATTTTTCATAATATAAAATATGAAAACTGAAATCAAACTATTAAAACTACTTTATATATTTGTAAATAATAGCATTCGATTCTGATTTATTCTAAGAAAATTTCAAATATATTGAAGACAATTTTTATAATTACTACAGTATATCGAGCCTGGCAACCCTGCGGAAAACCTCAAGTCGTTGGAAATTCTTCGATTGGCGGGTGGTAGAAGGGTTGTTGGGTAATTATTTACATTGCGCTCTCATAAGATTCATTTGGTCATATGTATGAAGAAACAGTGGTTCATAATTTGAAGTTATTATTGAAATTACTTTTTATAAGGAAATTTAAAGAAATAACCTGGCTTGAAACGATTTACTTCGAAAATTATATCTAAAATAAGAAGTAGGTTATCTGATTTAAATTTTGGTACAATAATGCGCGTAGCTACAGCTAATGAGATTAAATAAAACATAGAATTTATTATGGCAAATAAATCAAATTAAATGCTGTTATAAAGACATATTAAAAAATTATTACTAAAATAAAATATTTATTATACTTTTTGTTATTTGTTTAACATTTTACAAATTTATAATTGTTACAAAGAAACTTAAAATTTTTAGGCAATTTTACACTTATGCAACTTCCCATATATGCGTGCGCTCTCATTTGTAAACATGGTGTGGGAAAATACGTTGCTCTCATTTGTAAATATGGAGTGGTAAAATACGTTGCTCTCACTTCCCTCTTGATCCCCTCACCTAGCCCTCAAAATGTGCACTCGTGCCCGCACGGGCAAAATGCCAGTGGAGGCTAATATGCCCATCCCTGGCTTTAACTAATTTTAACTAATCAAAAGTCATTGTTTTTGTATCTACAAACTGATCTAAGTAGTTTTCATATTTGGTGTAAGCCGAAATTTTAAAATTTTCTGGTTGAGCTGAGTCATCAGACTACTATTGCGTCATAAGAAACTTGCAGGCGTATCAAAAAAATTGCCGACATTTTCCCTTTTGATTTTTAATGCCTGTTCAGAGTAGTCCATATCACTGGGGGTAAATCTCCCCCACCTCTAAATTGCAGATTTGAAGAGAGTCTATAGCCCCAAGACTATGTTACAGACTTTTCACAAACTAAATAATTATTTCATTTGTTTAACTACAGCAAAAGAAAAGTTTGGACAAAGGCAGAGACGCTCCTATTCCTAAAGTGCTACAGATAGAGGAAGGAAGCGTTTCCTGTATGCGCATTTCATAGATGGTTTCTAATAAAAAAGCTATGAAAATTCCTTACGGACTAACATATTTCGAGAAGTATTAATGATAGCGATTTTGACCTTGGACCTTTTTTGTAGCAAATAAGGAAATCTTAAAACTCTATACTCTGAAAATCAAAAGGGAAAATATCGAGAATTTTTGAATCCGCTTCCAAGTTTCTTATGACGCAATAGTAGAGTCTGATGACTCAGCTCTACCAGAAAATTTTAAGTTTGGCAAGTACATTTATTCTAAAACTCTTGTCATTTACGAGATATTTACATACATATGTATGTTTTTACAAAATAAATATAGTTAAAAAAAAACTAAAAAAACACGCTTTTGAAGAATATCAAACTAAAAAGTGAAAAATAATTCTTTGTATAAACTAATAATAATAATGAAGGAAATCTGCATTCTTGTGAGAAAAGCGTGGGGTGATTTGTGACATATTTTTTATACAAACATACATATGTATGTACATACATATGTACATTTGCACACATTGAATCATTTTTCTCCTTTTAAGCTTAGTATCCAGCTCTCAAGAAATGTAAAAGCTAGTATGCAGCTCTAAAGAAATCTAGTACTAATTTTTAATCCATTTTTCAATAAAATACGAATATGGCAAACCTGGTTTTGTAAAGAAACATGAAATCAACGATTGTTTCTTGAAAGAAATTCAAAGTAAATCGTTAAAATCATCATAAATTAGTTAAAATCGTTATTGTGAAGTATATTTCATTTTGAAATGCTGTATAAAACTTACCAATTATCAACAGCATTCCTTAAGTTTGGTATCCAGCTCTCAAGTAATTGCTCAAGAAAAAAATACATTATTTCTTCAAGTAATTTTGACAACTGATTACGCATTGTGAATGATCCACATTAGAAGAGCAAGAGAAAATAAACAAACAAAATAAACTTAGGAGTGTAAGCACATAAATTTTTTTATTGCGATCTAAGGAATATGTATGGATGAAGATTGGTAAGTTTTATATCAAATTTCAAAATGAACTACATACATACATATATTTCATAATAATGATTCTAACTTATTGTAGGATAAATTTAATGAATACCTTGAATTGTGGTGTCATGATGGCTGCCATGGAGATGGATGCTGAATTCAAAAAAAAAGAGCGTAAGAAGGCGAGATATTGGGTGAGCCAGAGAATGTAAAGTATAGAGAAGGTGCAGGTTCGATCTCAAACATTTCATAAAATTGTCATACGGAATTTCACCTCACAATCACAGAATTCACGATGTGAAATGTTAATATTTTTAACAGTTCTCTCACATACTCCACCAGTGAGTATGAAGAGAAATAATATAAGTATGTACGGCATATGATGCCATAGCATGTACAGTTGTCCACAAAATAATAGGAGTGCCACTATGAAAAATTTGTTTAGCTACATAACTTTTTTAATTCACAAGTAAAGGACGCGAAACAATAACGGTACACATAATGGGATACTAGCATTAAAATACAAAACAAATTTTTATTCTGATGATTGTTGTTCTAATTCTGCTTTGATAGTTCTCGGAGACACTTGTTATTGCTTTCCACAAAATAATAGGAGTGTTAGATATTTCGTTTTCAAAATAGTCCTTAACATAAAAAATATTCACTAAATTAGAAAAATAAGTATAGTTCCATAATCTAGCAGCAATTTAAATTAGTTATTATTTTATTTAATCAATGGGTTTTTCTTCAGTGGGTAGAGGAAATCATTGTACAGAGGAAAAGCGGAAAACGACAAATAAATCGAGAAAACTAGGAAAAACTTATAAAAAGATCCAAAAAATCGTAAAATGCTCTTCTCAAATGATAGCAAATGCCTGAAATTATATAAACAAAAATTAAACTCGTAGACAAAAGCGTAAAACATCCACTGCAGACGATCGCAATATAGTACTGGTGGTCTTTTGCTTCAGCCAGCAGCATCCATGACGAACTAAATTTGTCAGTTAATAATGAAACTGTTCGTATACATTTGGAGCAGATCAAATTATTTACTAGAAGTCCACGAAAAAGACCCCATTAAAAAAGAAACACAAGGAAGCACGCATAGAATTTTCAAATGAGCATGGCTCCTGACCCTCGTCTATATGGCGAAACATATTGTGGTCAGACGAATCCAAAGTAGAGTTATTTGGTAGTATAGAATCTAGGAACTTTGTTCGACGTCCCCCTAACTCAGAATATAATCCCCGGTGTACCACAAAAACTGTTATGCTTGACGATGTCAAATCATGGTATGCGGTTGTTTTACAACATTGCGGTATTGGTCCAATACACTTAATTGAAGGCATCATGGACCAAAGGGTATATGTCAAAATATTCGATGAGGTAATGGTATGTGGTACCTCACGGAATATGCCATTGATATGGGTATATTAATCAAATAATGACCTTAAACGTACCAGCAAGTGCGCAAAAAAATGGTTTAGGGCCAATGGAGTTAAGGTTATGTGGTGACCTGCTCAGTCTCCTGACCTCAACCCCATTGAAAACCTATGGACAGATATCAACAAGAAAGTAGCTGAAGAGAAACCAACCAATTCGAGAGATTTGTGGCAAGTAGTGAAAGAGGCTTGGAAAAGAATACCAATAAAACGTTGTCAGGATCTCATAGACTCCATGCCTCGGAGATGTGATGCTGTATTAAAAAAATCGAGGTTATTCATCGAAATATTAATTATTTTAATATTCTGTGAAACTTTGGAAGCCATATATATTAAAATTATAGAACGGCCTCTTATTATATAAAATACTCCTATTTTTTTGTGGAACTAGTTTTTTAGTTTACTTGATATAAAGTGCGATATTAATTTTTGTTTATGTTTAATTGAAATAGATGGAATCTGGAAATATTAATAGGTCTTTAGCGAATTACATTATGCAAAAATTTTGAAAAAATAAAACATTTTTGTTAATGAAACTTAACAATTCGTTTTTCCCATGTGGTCACTCCTATTTTTTTGTGGACAACTGTACATATGTACATATATTGAATATTGAAGAAAAATAAGTTCTTTGATATTCCATTTTTAACAGCTAAAAATGTGTACAAATACAGCTCTCTCACATACTCAAAAATATGAAGAGACATAAATATATATACATATGTATGATGTATGCATGCTCCTTATGATACTCCTAGCTATAGCATTGTAAGTATGTATGTACATATGCTTTTGTGTTTTGCCGTCGGCATTTCCATATTGGCATGTAAAAATAATTATGATATGAGGTATGAATGCATGCATAATAATATTTATAGTCAATTTGGACTTGCATATTTGATAATTTTATTTCATTTTTACATAATTTGCAATACTATAAATATTTTCGTATTATATTTCTAACTAATAGAAATTAAATTTATCACAAAAATATATTCGTATGTATGTATGTATGTACATCTTTTATCATATTAATCTTATGTATGTACATACGTGCACATGCTCATATGAATGCATGTATACGCATGTGCGCGTTCAGAAATTCAAATAATGATTTTATCACTTATCAATATATTACATGTGCGCGCATTGATCTGCATGTTCATATTTTCATATATACTTATATGTACATATATTTGTATACATTGCCGAACAAATAATGCACAAGCATACGAACATATGCGTACACATGTGAATATGTCACCAACAAAAAAAGGAAGCATTGTTCTACAAAAACAACAACTGCTCAAAAAGCATAAGCATGCAAGTCAATATGGCAGCCGAATTGGCGAAGCCCAAATGTAGTAAATTTTACAACAAAAACGATTTCATTCATAAACGCAGACGCATGTGCCACAAGCGACCTAGCTTCATTCATACAAACAGACGCCGTAACATCTCCCCGAGCATGCCTTTGCCTACAAGCGTCTTTTCGCGACGATGGCAAAAGCTAAAAATCATAAACTGAAAAACTTTCTGATGCTTCTTCACAGAAAGAAGTGAGAAAAGTAGCAATATAGCTCTTGTCGATTTACAATATTTGTCAATTCTAAAATAAGTATTTTTCCGTGGCTCGCAAAAATCTGCGTTGATATGTATGCAGGCTCATACATGTGCATACATATTTACGCAAGTTTGTAGGCGAAGCTGCTACAGGGGCAAGGGAAGCGGTGACAATTGGCGGCCATTCGTTTATTGTTTTCGACACAGTTTCTATCATCACACAAGTGCTGAACACAATGAGCGCGACAGACTGCAAACGACAGCTGTCAAATATTAGAATATACACGTTCTTAGGGACACAGTTATTGAAGCAGCTGCACAACTACATAACTGTGTCCTTAAGAACGTGTGGATTTTAATATTTGACAGAACAGTCTGTCGCGCTCAATGTGTTCAGCACTTGACTCTTTGACAGAACGCCAGTTTCGGGCATTGGTTGATCGTGACAAGGGAGATGCAAAAAATGCCTGCGACACTTGTTATTATGAATGTATGTACATATGTATGTATGTGGGTCGCATTTGCTTTCGTAAACATACAGACAAATGTGCCAAAGAAATAATATACATATGTACATAATTTTATGCCATAGAATTTCTATTGGTGCAAATATGGAAATGATAACGAAATAATGCGAATATGCATATTTCATGAAGGTCATCAATTTTCTTTGAAGAAATGAAGATCATTTGACACATCTTCACTTTGTAATAGTCGAAATAAATATAACTTTTTTGAAATAATTTAAAAATTAAAAAATATAATTAAATTATTTTTTAACTAATTTATCACGATTTTGTAAAAAAAATTAAAATTTTTACAGTTTTTCTGAAAAAAATGGTTCATATGATACAAGATAATCACTCACGCATATGTGATACAGAAAATGCTTCTTCACATTTCTGTGTGACTTTGTATATTTTTCTTCATATCATTTCTCTTTACTTATTCTCGCATGAATTCAGTCGTTTTACATATGTTTCTGCCTTTGAAAGTGCTCATTTCTGCTAAATAGCAGCGGAATGGTGAAATTCCGTGTCACAATCTTATAAGTTCTGTTAGCCGTCCAATCGAACATCATACAGATTTCGACTTGCACCTTCTTTATGTTTTAAGTTCTCTGGGTGAATCCATACCTTAAGGAACGAAGCGACAAGGGAAGGTTCATGTCCGATTTCGAAACCCTGCGCAATTTACCAGATTTATTCGTTGCAAACTTTCGCATGCCACCACAAGTTTTTGATTAACTGTATGAGATGGTGGAGCCGCATCTAGTATTTCCGAAACGCAACAGCAGGCCAAAAGATTTCATTCCAATTAATGCCAAATTGGCAGTGGTACTGGAGTATGTTTTAAACATTTTTGCCAAAGTGCCTTTTATAACCATGTTATGTTTTTTTGAAAATTATTCTTACAGATACCTAGCTTCGGGGGATTTGCAACGCCATTTAACTTCTTGCTATCGTATCAGCAAACAACATTTTGGCAGGATCGTGAATGACGTTTGTGAAGCATTATGTACCGTACTGAAAAATGAAGTGTGGACGGAACAAAATTTGCTAGAAATAGCTAATGGTTTTGAAAACCAATGGAATTTTCCCAATTATGTTGGCGCCATTGACGGAAAACATATTAATATAAAAGCACCTCCAAAAAGTGGAAGTATATTTTATAACTACAAAGTAAGACCACATTATATGCATCGGTTGTACTAAAAAGTAATACGAATTTTAAACTTTTTAATTTATAGGGGTTTCATTCAATTGTGTTGCTGGCTACCTGTAATGTGAACTATAAATTTACATACATATTTGGATATAGGTGCTTAAGGAAGCGAAGGCGACTCTCATATTATGCGAAATTCTAAGTTCAGCACCAGAATTCTGAACGACACCTGTCGATTTCCTCCTGACAGAGTAATTAATCAAAAAAAAAAAATGCCTCATTTCATTGTGGGAGACGACGCCTTTCCCTTTTGTAAGCGCTTAATTAAACCTTATAGCGCCACACAACTCTCGATAGAGCAAAGGATTTTTAACTACAGGATAAGTAGAGCTAGGCGGTGCATTGAAAATGCTTTCGGCATTTTAACTGAAAGATGGCTTTGCCTTAGAAAACTTTTATTTTGCAAGCCTGAACGAGCGCAAGTTGTTGTTTCGGCATGTTGCCTCTTGCATAATTTCCTTACAAATAAGTGTCGCCGAACCTAGGTATAATTCGAATGCGTTTTCTGGCTTTGAAGATAGCACTGGAAATTGGATAGCAGGAGAATGGGAAGTGTTGCTACAACAAGAACACACTCGAAATGAATCCATCGTAACCACTTACCGCGGAAGAAGTTCAGATTACGGCAAATATATTCGGAAAATGTTAACAGACTATGTTAATTCTCCTAATGGATCTGTTCCTTGGCAAAACAATGCCACTTTTGTGAAAATTTATAATATATTATTATTCTTTTACAGATAAAAAATATCAAGACTACTCGTATAGGCTTTTAGCATTGTATAAATCTACAAGTAACCAATCCTTCATTTTTCACTAACATACGCAAAAATCTACTACAAATTAGGCACTTGGTTCGGGCTACCCCCAAATATTCTACTACTAAAACGTTCAAAGGCCTCAAATCTGCTACAGTGTGTTGCCGTGTTAAGTTTTAAAATTTAAAACTTTCACCATATTTTTATAAAATATTCAAATATTCCTAAATATTAAATTTAATCAGTTCTGTCCAAAATATTAATTATTGTATCAATATATTATTAAATGTTTCCAATTTTATAAAAAAAAATATTTATATAATATTTGTGTAAAAACTGTATTTCGTGCAACCGTGTAATGTGTCAAATCATTTTAACGGACATTTTTTTAAGCTTAAGAAGCTCGGGAAGAAAGATTTAAGTAGTTATTTTAAGTTTGTTTTTAGTAAAAATTAAATTACTATTCAAAGAGATATTCAGCGTATGTAAGTATAGTAACATTAATTAATTAAATTTGTTAATATTGGTTGTTTGATTTTGTATAGGATGCCTTGCAGAAAGTGTGTTGCTGGTTGCAGTTTGGGGGTGCCGCTGTATCCCTTCCCATCAGAAGGGGAAATGTCCAGGTGAGTTTTATGTATGAAAATAACATAATTATGTACATAATATTATCATATGTAAATAAATATCTAAAGTTAGTGCAAATAAGTGAACAAGAAGTGAATAAGGTCGTCCTTAATCCTGATTTTATAAAAAAGTGAAGTTTTAAAATCGTGTTGTTAAATGTTAAAAAAATTAATTTAAAAGTATTTGTTTATAGTGTATGTCAAAGTGAACTAAGTATTTGACTTACGCGTATTTGACAATAAAATAGTAAACAATTCATGTATTTGTTTATATTAACCTGTGTTTTTATTTTTTTGATCTTGAACAATATGAAGCCACTTCCTTT
>CM050323.1:9826572-9851830 GCA_027475135.1 Bactrocera correcta | reverse complement strand
ATCTTTTGAAATAAAGTTTAATTTTAGCTTACCTAGCAATGCGACGTGCACCTTTCACGACCAACTAATTTGATAAAATCATTTGAGTAATTTACAGCATCGCGTATCGCTTTTTCATCTCTTAAATCATAAAATTGGAACAGCGCCTGGACCCATTACGCAGCAATGTTAACGAGGCCATGTTTAGTTATTTCGTACTTTTATTGGAATAAAATATCAGCCGATCTGTTGTTGTTGGAGGATGGAGTCATGTGTAGAAGTTCACGCAAGTGAGGAAAGTTCTCTGATCGCCATTCACTTGGGAGTGGCCAGAAACGATTCTTTTACATATGACTCAAGCAGCTCACGACTTCCGGTCTTTGACCAAGTATCCTCTGGGTAGCCTAAGAACATCCGTTTGAAGGCGAGCTAAAGTGAGAAGGCGCAACACCCCTGCATAGGGTTGTGCGCTGGGTTTGGGACCCGCCACGTAAAAAAACACTCCCAATGAAAAAGCATAAACAGCCTCGGATGAGAGCCCCCCCTTTTGATGACGACCATGGCAAACGAAATGAGGACTATGATTTGAGGGCATGCACCTTGAATGTCCGGTCCCTTAATTGGGAAGGTGCCGCTGCCCAGCTGGTAGATGTCCTCGTAAAGATAAAGGCTGACATCACCGCCGTCCAAGAAATGCGATGGACGGGACAAGGACAGAGACAAGTAGGTCCTTGTGACATTTACTACAGTGGCCATATAAAGGAGCGCACTTTTGGTGTTGGATTCGTGGTGGGAGAGAGACTCCGTCGCCGAGTACTATCATTCACTCCTATGAATGAACGTCTAGCCACAATTCGCATCAAAGCGAGGTTCTTCAACATATCGCTGATTTGCGCCCACGCCCCGACGGAAGAGAAGGACGATGTGACCAAAGATGCCTTTTATGAGTGCTTGGAGCGCACTTATGAGAGATGCCCCCGCCGCGATGTCAAAATCGTGCTTGGCGACTTTAACGCCAGGGTGGGCAAAGAAGGTATCTTTGGCACTACGGTCGGTAAATTCAGCCTCCACGAGGAAACATCCCCAAATGGGTTGAGGCTGATCGACTTCGCCGGGGCCCGAAATATGGTTATCTGTAGTACTAGATTCCAGCATAAGAAGATTCATCAAGCTACCTGGTAGTCTCCGGATCGGAAAACCACCAACCAGATCGATCATGTTGTGATAGACGGAAGACACGTCTCCAGTGTTTTAGATGTGCGTGCGCTCCGAGGTCCTAACATCGACTCGGACCACTATATTGTTGCAGCCAAAATTCGCACCTGCCTCTGTGCAGCAAAAAACGCACACCAACAAACACAAGGAAGGTTCGACGTCGAGAAGCTGCAATCACAACAGACAGCCGAACGATTTTCTACTCGGCTTGCACTCCTGCTCTCTGAGAGCACTCGTCAACAACTCGGTATAAGGGAACTGTGGGATGGCATCTCAAACTCCTTACGTACAGCTGCAACCGAAACCATTGGTTTTCGGAAAGTGCAAAAGAACAGCTGGTACGACGAGGAGTGCCGTGTCGCAGCGGAGAGAAAACAGGCTGCCTACCTCGCAACGTTACGATCGACCACAACACGTGCGGGATGGGATAGATACCGAGAGTTGAAGAGGGAAGCAAGACGCATTTGTAGACAGAAAAAGAAAGAGGCCGAAATGCGTGAGTACGAAGAGCTTGATAAGCTGGCCGACAGGGGTAATGCTCGAAAATTCTACGAAAAGATGCGGCGACTTACAGAAGGTTTCAAGACCGGAGCATACTCTTGTAGAACCCCCAAAGGTGATCTAGTCACCGATGCCCAAAGCATACTTAAATTATGGAGGGAACACTTCTCCAGCCTGCTGAATGGCAGTGAACGTACAACGCCAGGAGAAGGCGAACCCGATTCCCCAATCGATGACGATGGAGCAGACGTTCCATTGCCCGACCATGAAGAGGTTCGAATAGCAATTGCCCGCCTGAAGAACAACAAAGCGGCAGGGGCCGACGGATTGCCGGCCGAGCTATTCAAACACGGCGGCGAAGAACTGGTAAGGAGCATGCATCAGCTTCTTTGTAAAATATGGTCGGACGAAAGCATGCCCAACGATTGGAATTTAAGTGTGCTATGCCCAATACATAAAAAAGGAGACCCCACAATCTGCGCTAACTACCGTGGGATTAGCCTCCTCAACATCGCATATAAGGTTCTGTCGAGCGTATTGTGTGAAAGATTAAAGCCCACCGTCAACAAACTGATTGGACCTTATCAGTGTGGCTTTAGACCTGGCAAATCAACAACCGACCAGATATTCACTATACGCCAAATCTTGGAAAAGACCCGTGAAAGGAGAATCGACACACACCACCTCTTCGTCGATTTCAAAGCTGCTTTCGACAGCACGAAAAGGAGCTGCCTCTATGCCGCGATGTCTGAATTTGGTATCCCCGCAAAACTAATTCGGCTATGTAAACTGACGCTGAGCAACACTCAAAGCTCCGTCAGGATCGGGAAGGACCTCTCCGAGCCGTTCGATACCAAACGAGGTTTCAGACAAGGCGACCCCCTATCGTGCGACTTTTTCAATCTTCTTCTGGAGAAAATTATTCGAGCTGCAGAACTGAATCGAGCAGGTACAATCTTTTATAAGAGTGTACAGCTACTAGCGTATGCCGATGATATTGATATAATCGGCCTCAACACCCGCGCCGTTAGTTCTGCTTTCTCCAGACTTAACAATGAAGCAACACAAGTGGGTCTGGCAGTGAACGAGGGCAAGCCGAAATATCTCCTGTCATCAAACAAACAGTCGTCGCACTCGCGACTTGGCTCCCACGTCACTGTTGACAGTCATAACTTTGAAGTTGTGGATAATTTCGTCTATCTTGGAACCAGCTTAAACACCACCAACAGTGTCAGCCTGGAAATCCAACGCAGGATTACTCTTGCCAACAGGTGCTACTTCGGGCTGAGTAGGCAATTGAAAAGTAAAGTCCTCTCTCGACGAACAAAAACTAAACTCTATAAGTCGCTCATAATTCCCGTCCTGCTATACGGTGCAGAGGCCTGGACGATGAAAACAACCGATGAGTCGAACTTAAGAGTTTTCGAGAGAAAGGTTCTGCGAAAGATTTATGGTCCTTTGCGCGTTGGCCACGGCGAATATCGCATTCGATGGAACGATGAGCTGTACGAGATATACGACGACATTGACATAGTTCAGCGAATTAAAAGACAGCGGCTACGCTGGCTAGGTCATGTTGTCCGGATGGATGAAAACACTCCAGCTCTGAAAGTATTCGACGCAGTACCCGCCGCAGGAAGCAGAGGAAGAGGAAGACCTCCACTCCGTTGGAAGGACCAAGTGGAGAAGGACCTGGCTTCGCTTGGAATATCCAATTGGCGCCACGTAGCGAAGAGGAGAAACGAGTGGCGCGCTGTTATTGACTCGGCTATAATCGCGTAAGCGGTGCCTACGCCAGTAAAGAAGAAGAAGAAGATCTGTTGTTTATCGTCCCAAGGGAAATTTGTAAACACTTCTTCCAGATTCAAATAACTAAATAAGCCATCGTAAAGCATTTAATCATGAAATTTAATAACTTTCAAAAACATATGTATATAAATATTAAAATGCAAAATCATTAATACAAACAACACACAAAAATATTCTTTACCAAATATGCGTTCACTTCTATGAAATTTCGTTTCACACTGACTTTGTCAATTAATTATAGCGATTTATTTCTGGCATCCCGCCTTTTCTGAAATCAGCTGATAGAAATTTCCTGATCTCCATCGCTGTCAAATAATCAGGGAACGCGTTTGACAGAAAAATGAGAGCCAATGCGAGAGTCACGTATCATATTATCCATGGTTGCGGCAATACTGACATTGTACAAAAATTAAAGAGCGGAAGTTTACTTCATATCGGAATTGTACAGTTGTGTGAACAAACAGAGGTAAACATAATTTGCAGGGTTTAGAGTTTCGCATTAAAATTTGTTTTTATTTACCTTTGCATGGTGGGGAATTCTAATCACTGTTAGAAAAAAATATATACATAAGTTATACTTGTATCTAAAAACAATTTTATTTAATATGAAAACAGCACATTTTAAAACTTCCCAACACCTATAGTTGTTCCTATTTTGTTCACACCACTGGATGTGTGATAGATCAGTTAATGGTGGTGATGCCAGTTGTAAAAATTCATTTTAGTTATAATTGGGAAAACTTATCTCAAGTTGTGGGCTTTTATACGTACATATGCATATCTGCATAAATAAAAAAGAAAAGATACTTGTTACCATTATATATATTGCAGTTCCATTTAATGAAAATGCTTATATAAATACATATATGATTTGTGATATTTTCAGTTTGGTTGTTTTATCAAAATATTCAAAGAATTGAGGTTTTTTTCTATAATTGTTTTGTTAAATTTTAAAAATAATAATATGCGCTATAGAAGGAAACACATATTTTCAAAAATATAAGAAATCATCAAATAAAAATATATTTGCGCGGTATGGCATTATTGATTGAGAGTGGCTAAGCACACAAATAGAATACAAACGCTAATGGCAGAAACATCTTCTCACTTCGCTACGAGCGGCAAGCGTTTTGTTCTCGTTTTCATTCGAACAATGTTGCCATTACTCCATACGCATATGTGGTTTTGTACACCTCTATGTTTTCAATTATAATTTTTCATAATATAAAATATCAAAACTTAAATCAAACTATTAAAACTACTTTATATATGTATTTGTAAATAATAGCATTCAATTCTGAATTTAAGTTATTTTAAGAAAATTTCAAATATATTGAAGACAATTTTTATAATTACTACATTATATCGAGCCTGGCAACCCTGCGGAAAACCTCAAGTCGTTGGAAATTCTACGATTGGCGGGTGGTAGAAGGGTTGTTGGGTAATTATTTACATTGCGCTCTCATAAGATTCATTTGGTCATATGTATGTATGTGTTTGAAGAAACAGTGGTTCATAAATTGAAGTTATTATTGAAATTACGTTTTATAAGGAAATTTAAAGAAATAACCTGGTTTGAAACGATTTACTTCGAAAATTATATCTAAAATAAGAAGTAGGTTATCTGATTTAAATTTTGGTACAATAATGCGCGTAGCTACAACTAATGAGATTAAACCAAACATAGAATTTATTATGGCAAATAAACCAAATTAAATGCTGTTATAAAGACATATTAAAAAATTATTACTAAAATAAAATATTTATTATACTTTTTGTTATTTGTTTAACATTTTATAAATTTATAATAGTTACAAAAAAACTTAAAATTGTTAGGCAACTTTACAGTTATTATCCACAGTGCAACTTCCCATATATGCGTGCGCTCTCATTTGTGAACATGGTGTGGGAAAATACGTTGCTCTCATTTGTAAATATGGAGTGGTAAAATACGATGATCTCACTTCCCTCTTCATGTTTGCCCGCGATGATCCTCTCACCTAGCCCCAAAATGTGAACTCGTGCCCGCACGGGCAAAATGCCACTGAGGGCTCATATGCCCATCCCTGGCTTTAACTAATTTTAACTGATCAAAAATCATTATTTTTGTATCTACAAACTGACCTAAGCAGTTTTCATATTTAGCGTAAGCCGAAATTTTAAAATTTTCTGGTTGAGCTGAGTCATCAGACTACTACTGCGTCATAAGAAACTTGCAGGCGTATCCAATCATTGCCGACATTTTCCCTTTTGATTTTTAATGCCTGTTCAGAGTAGTCCATATCACTGAGGGTAAATCTCCCCCACCTCTAAATTGCAGATTTAAAGAGAGTCTATAGCCTCAAGACTATGTTACAGACTTTTCACAAACTAAATAATTATTTCATTTGTTTAACTACAGCAAAAGAAAAGTTCTCTTATGACGCAATAGTAGAGTCTGATGACTCAGCTCTACCAGAAAATTTTAAGTTTGGCATGTACATTTATTCTATAACTCTTGTCATTTACGAGATATTTACATACATACTTATGTTTATACAAAATAAATATAGTTAAAAAAAACTAAAAAACACGCTTTTAAAGAATATCAAACTAAAAAGTGAAAAATAATTCTTTGTATAAACTAATAATAATAATGAAGGAAAAATTTCTGCATTATTGTGAGAAAAGCGTGGGGTGCTTTGTGAAATATTTTTTATACAAACATACATAGTATGTACATACATATGTACATTTGCACACATTGAATAATTTTTCTCTTTTTAAGCTTAGTATCCAGCTCTCAAGAAATGTAAAAGCTAGTATGCAGCTCTAAAGAAATCTAGTACTAATTTTTAATCCATTTTCAATAAAATACGAATATGGCAAACCTGGTTTTGTGAAGAAACATGAAATCAACAATTGTTTCTTGAAAGAAATTCAAAGTAAATCGTTAAAATCATCATAAATTAGTTCAAATCGTTATTATGAAGTATATTTCATTTTTAAATGCTGCATAAAACTTACCAATTATCAACAACATTCCTTAAGGTTGGTATCCAGCTCTCAAGTAATTGCTCAAGAAAAAAAAAATACATTATGGCGGGTATTGTCACTTGCGAAGCGAATTTATTTGGCGAAGCGAACACTTTGGCGAACATACCCCAAATTTGTATTGTGAATGGCGAATGAACGTATTCGCTAAAATATGTCGTTGCCATTCATGAAAAAAGTAGCGTGTTCATCCGAATTTGACATTTGTGTCATTTATACTTAAAAATATTTATTATTATGTATATCAACTGAAATTCGAAAATATGTTTAATAACGCGGATCTGTATTTTGAGGATAATTACGATGTGGAAACGCGAACTAATCTTCGACAGCGCCGTTTTATTAGAGATAATTCTAATCCTACAGAGCTTCCTAACACGGTGTATGTATCCAGTTCAATTATAACGAATAATAAGAAGTTTTTGTTCAATGTACACGTATTTGTAGATTTGTTGCGAATTTCTGCTTAAAGAAGGACGCATTTATGTATGTGCTGGATAAAATCAAAGACAAATTTCATTGTCGGATGTCGTCTTCCATAACGCCCATTTCAAATATTCTACTACTAAAACGTTCAAATGCCTCAAATCTGCTACAGTGTGTTGCTGTGTTAGGTTTTAAAATTTATAACTTTAACCATATTTTTATAAAATATTCAAATATTTTTCGATTATTTAAATTCCTAAATATTAAATTTAATCAGTTCTGTCCAAAATATTAATTATTGTATCAATATATTATTATATGTTTCCAATTTTATACAAAAATATTTACATATATAATATTTGTGTGAAAACTACATACATATGTACATATGTATTTCGTGCAACCGTGTAATGTGTCAAATCATTTCAACAGACATTTTTTTTAAGCTTAAGAAGCTCGGGAAGATTTAAGTAGTTATTTTAAGTTTGTTTTTAGTAAAAATTAAATCATCATCCAAAGAGATATTCAGTGTATGTAAGTATAGTAACATTAATTAATTAAATTTGTTCATATTGGTTGTTTGATTTTGTATAGGATGCCTTGCAGAAAGTGTGTTGCTGGTTGCAGTTTGGGGGTGCCGCTATATCCCTTCCCATCAGAAGGAGAAATATCCAGGTGAGTTTTATGTATAAAAATAACATAATTATGTACATAATTAAATGTTAAAAAATTAATTTAAAAGTATTTGCTTATAGTGTATATCAAAGTGAACTAAGTATTTGACTTACGCTTATTTGACAAAAAAATAGTAAACAATTCATGTATTTCTTTATATTAACCCGTGTGTTTTTATTTTTTTTGATCTTGAACAATATGAAGCCACTTGCTTTACATACATACATATATATGATAAATATAAACGTAATATAAATAGAGACAACCAATTTATTTGTTCTCAACGTTATAATGAATTCATATTTATATTACAAGCACACATAGTACGTGTATAAATACTACTACTATTTTATTGTAACTATATGTATATTAGAAACTGTATGCAGATGTTTAACCGACTCTTTAAATTATAATAGTTATTATAATTCTTTCATAAATCAAAAATTAAATTAATAGTTTTGTTTCTAATATTGTATTGTCGTTGTGATATTTTTGATACAACTGTATATTTTTAAATTGTTAGTTTACTAGTTTAGTTAATGTATGTACGTATTTTTTGTTTAATTTCAATTAGGCGGCACGAATGGATCAAGCTGTTGGACGTAACAAATCCAAAGGCTAAATATTTATTTGCGTGCCAAAGACATTTTGCGTTAAAGATGAGGAAGGGACTACTTATCTCCAGATCAGCTACACCAGATTTAAATTTAAAAGTAGTATCACCTGCAGTTAGAGTAGATAAGGCAATAGGTTGTAGTGGACAAGTAGGTAGTGTATTTGACCAACACGAACAAGACATCATAGAATTAGGTAGTGCAGATTTTAACCCGATGCATCCTTAGCTCTTCTCCAATTAGAACTGTCTCCACTTCAAACACTAATATGTTTGAAGTTGCGACTTTGCGTAAATCCCGTCAAACCCTATATAATGAAGATCATACATATTTTTCCTCTTTAGGTAACTCTCTAATAGTTAGCACTTGGGCAAATAGTACGCAAACGCAAACAGAAGAATATTTAATAGAAGGGACACTTAGAAAAAGAATGTATCGGGAGGAGTTAGACAAAAAATCGCAGGAAATAGAAATTTTACGCAATAAGGTGAGAGCTTTGGAGAATAAAATAGAAATTTTAGAAAATAATTAAAATTTATCTATAGTAGGGCAGGAAGAAAATAGACAAATTTCAGAGCTATGCGGCAAACTTCCTCCGCATCTTGCGATATGTGCGAGAAATTTTTAAAAAATGCACCCCGTACTTCGAAGGGTTATAGATATGACAGAGAATTAAAAACATTAGCTCTGGCTAATGCTAAAATTTTTATCACCTATTGCGTTCAGGTATTTACAGCCCATTTTTAATTGGCCATCGCAAGTGACCCTCGAACAATTTGTTCAGGGTTGGCCACGTAACCCTGGCTGCAATTTTAGCAGCATTAAAGCCCTGGAGTTGAGAAGCCGTAGTTTCACTGACGCACAGATATATATTTCGATATGCTGTGACGAAATGTCTCTGAAAATTCACCTTCAGTATGAGAGAAATAGGGTCTGGATTATTGGGTTGGAGGATTACGGTGATGAAAATCGTACCTCTCGAGTAGCTTCTAGTGTTTTAACACTTTTCGTCCAAGGTATTGGTGAAGAAACTTGGACCCATCCTTTAGCATATTTTTTTGTTCTCAAAGCTTGCAAAGGAGATATTATGAAAAAATATATATTCGAAGCCATAGGTCAACTCCAGGGTATTGGATTGCATCCCTGCCAAATAGTTAGCGACCAAGGGTCAAATTTTGTTTGGGAGTGGCGATTTGATGTGAAAATAACGCCGCAGCGTTTCTCATATCTTTTCAGACAAACCTGGGGCATAGGATTTATTCGTTGTGTAGATAAAGGGAACTGAGAACTCTTGCCAGTTGACCAGTGTGAGTCATTTTCTAATAGCTTCCTCATAAGCGCCTGCACGACGCTTTGCTTCAAAACACTTACCTCTTGGCAAATTTTTCAAAGTTTACCAAGACCTCTACCTCATTTCCAAATATACAAATCGAGGTAAATGTGGACGTATGTAGATGAAAACAGCTTTCTACATAAAAATGCTTTTGTGTATTTTTGCGGTTATTTGTACTATAAATATTTTAAACAACATAATTGTTTAACCATCAAATCATGGTGGTATTACTGAAGAAGATTTTGTCTTCACTTTAGAAAAGCAATATAGTAATTGCCAAATAGTCAAACCACTCCTTAAATTTATAGATTTTCTATCAAAAATCGAAGATACTTATACACAACATTTTGATTCTACTTGCCATAGGATCGGGTTTTCCGAAATATTATTTGAAAAAATGGTTAACGTAGAACCGTACTATTGTTGTGAAAATTGTAATTCTGATATTATAAAATGTCTATTCAATAGAATTAGAACATTTTCTAGCAAACGCTTTTAATAAAAAAGTAAAACAAAGTGATTTCAAAAACGTAAAGTTCTTGTGTGTTACACAGAAATAGTAATCACGTCCGTTTGTCTGTCTATATGAGTCGGAATTTATATGTACATATACATACTTATATGTCTGTCAGTCTGAATTATTTTATATTTGTCAAAAAGTTTATCTTTCGAAGGCCGCATTTCCATAGCTACCTTGATCTGTGATTTTGAAATGAGAATTTTAACTTATTATCAATATTTTTTTTTTTTTGTTTGTTTTTTAAGTGTTTTCTTGTACCAGATATAGGACCGTTCTTTCCACCACCATTCCTTTGATAGGGTTTTTATTAAGTATTTCGCTGTGGGTGATTTAGAATATTTTGTAAATATTATTTATTACTTAGTAGATTGTTTTGAATATTGTTGTTGTTGTTCCTGAACTGTACCTGATTTTTTATACTAATTTTTGTTTTTGTTAAAATTAGCGCAAGAATTGTACTTGATTTTTTTTTATGTTTATTTTTGTTTTTGTTTAAATAATTTCCAGTTGACTGTTTTGACATACAAATGTATACATATTGTCAATGTTATATTTTTAATGTAATTAATATTCATGAATTGTACCTGACTTTATATATGTATTTATTTTTGTCTAGTCATAATTTTTATAATAAGTAGATTGATTTAAAACTCTATATATAAAAAGGGTGAAAATAGGCCTCCTAGGGAACAGAACACCCAAAAAAGATCGGTAGCGCGCCTACATTGCAACCTCAGAGGTGGTGAGAAAGAGCAATAAATATCCAAAAAACTTTTGTTTCAAAAATATTCTTGAAAGTTTTCATTAATGACTTTGATCAGGTGATCTCAGCTGTGAAAAATTCTTGGAAAACAGCTGATTCTTTTGTTACTTGTAGGGTTATACAATGGCTTATAGTTTTCATTTCATTACAAACTTTTTATTATTAATATAAATAGTTATTTTCATTTCAGTACAAAATTTTTAATATTAATATAAATGGTTACAAAAAAAAAAATGTTACAAAAAGTACAAAGTTCTTATTATTTTATTTTTTTTATTTTTAACAAATTTGTACAATAATAAAGTATTTAACAAATAAATATTTAGCAGCGCTAGCAACAAGGGCCTTCGGCTGAAATTCTTATTATTAATATGTATGTATGTACATATATGTAAATGGTTACAAAAAATGTTATTCATCGTTGGTTCTGTTTCTATTTTTATGCTCTTCAACCTTTTTCAGTATCATTAGATTTATGAAAAGACACACGTCGTCGCCAACGGATAGAGGCAGTTAATTTAACAACCAATCAAAACTTGAAAGAGCTTGTGCGTAAGGGGAGCTGCGTGTGGTATTTGAGCGACTTTCCAACATTTCCTCTTGCTTCTTGAGTATGTTATCAAACCGACTCCACACTTGATTTTTGCGGGGAGAGGTTAATCGCCGTCCTCGTTTCGTGGGTCTTGGGTTCTGAAATATAAAACAACACAATTGCAAAAATAAACAAAAAGAATCTAAATATATATGTTTGCCTATCTTTAAAAATAAATAATAAATTACAAATGAAAAAAATTCCTATAATTCCTATAATTAGGCCTATATGTATGTATGTACTCACATAATCGTATGAGTGCTGTGAGTCCGTTGCACTTGTTAAAAAAC
The DNA here is from genome assembly GCA_027475135.1 of Bactrocera correcta. Taxonomy (NCBI): domain Eukaryota; kingdom Metazoa; phylum Arthropoda; class Insecta; order Diptera; family Tephritidae; genus Bactrocera; species Bactrocera correcta. Next base: position 9,840,080 of record CM050323.1, on the reverse strand, counting down.
ACATTAGCAAAAAACTGAATACAAAGCATAAATTAACTCACCACTTTTACCAAGGACATTGCTTACGTGGAGCCAGGATTGATTTACCGCATTCTTATTGCAATGCAATATGCTGCTAATATCCCATATCCTGGGCCACTCCTTCACGCAATTCACAAGATGCCGTTTCTCTAACGTTTTGAAATTCAGCAGCCGATTTTTGCGTTTCAATGAACCATCATTTTTTAAATTTGTATCCATTTTTTAAATTTGCATCCATTTTTTAAATTTTTAAACAATATGTATAATAGCCCTGACAGACGACAGCGCTAATATGCATTAGCGGGCTTAATTTACATTTATTTGCGCATTTGATCCATGTCAATGCAAGTTTGTAATGCACAAGAATTCCGTGCATTTTGTTGAATTTACTAAATTTTAGTAGGCAACACTGCTTAAAAATGGCCAATTTTTGCTATTTATTGAGAGATGTCGCACTTTTGCTATCCATTTTTCCAATATTCTTAACTTTTTTGCACATTTTTTCCGCATTACAATCAATTATTGCTATTAATTTCACTCTATTATCTTTTAACGTAGATAATAATAAACGAATTTTTTTGTTAAATTTATATTGATTTTCCAAAATTACCAAAATTTCTTTTAATAATATATCTTATTCATTTTTACTTCACTTTTTTTTTAATAAAGAAACAAATTTCACTATCAACTGTCTAAATGCACAAGCCTGCCGTCTGTCACCATAAAATTTCAATTTTCATTAGCGTTGCTTAAGGCGCATTAATTTTGCTCGTCTGTCAGGGCTATCAATTTCACTTTAATCGTGCGCTGTCACTTTCCTTCAAGGAACAATTGTTATTTGATGTTTCTTCCCAAAGCCAGGATTGCCATATTCGCATTTTATTGAAAAAAGTATTAAAAATTAGTAATAGATTTCTTGAGAGCTGCATACTAGCACAAGTAAATTTATCGCAGGAAAATTTCTTGATCGTTTCTTAAGCGTTTTTTATATTAAGTTTTTACATTAGTTGAAAGCTGGATACTAAGCTTTAAATAGCAATGAAAATATTTATGTTACTACATACTATGAGCGCCAAAAGTGAGTCAACAGTAACAAAATCAAAATTCTTCTAGAAATTCTGACTATAAAGTTCGTAACTGATATAAGTTAATCACTTTAACTGAAAGAGCTATTGATTATTCATAACATTAAAAACAAAGAAACAACAACAACAATGTCAATAGGCTATGTTGAGATCAAAAGAAAAATCAACACATATTTTTTGCTCCAAAAGAGAGTCAACGCTTGCATTTAGCATTGTTTTTGCAAGGAAACCGTTATATTTGCCAATACTTTTGTTGTAGGTTTTTGTTGTAAGCATAAATAACGCATTCTTTCTGATCGCATTTAGTTAACATTTTCACTTAAATTAGCATACACCCGTTAAATTAAGATGAGAACCGAAATTTCATTAGAGACGCGGAAAATTATTATTGATTTAAAAAAAAAGGAAAATCTTTACGTGAAATTGCTCAAATTGTTGGAAGGCACCATACAACAATTAAAAAAATAATTGATAAGTTCGAAAATTTTAAATTGGTCGAAAATTTTAAGCGATCTGGGCGACCAAAAGTTTTGACTGAACGAGAAGATAGGCAAATAGTTGGCATTGTAAGAACGAATCCCAGGTCCAGTGCTGTACAGATCGCTAAAGACATCACAGCAGATACAGGAAAAAGCGTGAGTAGTAATACCGTAAGGCGAATCCTGCATAAAAATGGGTTTTATGGTCGGCGTCCAAGGAAGAAACCCTTCATATCAAAAGTGAATAAAGCAAAGCGGCTAGATTATGCTCGAAAATATCAATATGAAGACTTTTCTTTTTGGAGCAACGTTCTTTTCACTGACGAAAGTAAGTTTGAAATCTTTGGGGGAGAAAAGCCCCGAAAAATATGGCGAAAACCAAATGCAGAGTTCCATGATCAAAACATCCAACAAACGGTGAAGCATGGCGGGGGCTCAGTAATGGTTTGGGGGTGTTTTTCTGCTGCTGGTGTCGGTGAACTGGACTTTATTGAGACAACAATGAATGCCAAAGGGTATATTGGTATTTTAAAGAAAAATCTTGCACCAAGCATCGCCGCCTTGGGTCTGCCTGCTGAATGGATCTTTCAGCAAGATAATGATCCCAAGCACAAATCGAATTTAGCAAGAGAATTTCTGCTATATAACACCAAAAAACAGCTTCCTCATCCTCCCCAGTCTCCAGATCTCAATCCAATTGAGAATTTATGGGATCATTTGGACCGTCAAATTAGAAAAAGGAACGTGACTTCCAAGGAGACTTTAAAATCGGCGCTACGGGAAGAATGGCTCAAAATTTCGCCAGAATACACCAAGACATTGGTCGAATCAATGCCATGTAGACTCAAATGTGTCATCAAAGCAAAGGGAGGACAAACAAAATATTAAAATTTGTCTATTTATAATTTTTGAGTTTTTTCTTACTAATGTTGACTCACTTTTGATGCGAAAAATATGAAGAATTTTGGTTTTCTTGTGCATACTCGCCTTATTTGCTATGTTGTTGTTTTTTTTTTTTATGTTCATTTCCTAAGTACTGAATAAGCTTTAACTTTAAGTATTAACATTGGATTAAATATTTACGTTGTAATCGAAATCTTTGCAAATAAATTAATTGAATAAGTGTTGACTCACTTTTGGCGCTCATAGTACATAATACGCAAAAAGTTAGTTTTCTTTGTTTATTCTCTCTTGCTCTTCTAATGTGGATCATTCTCAATGCGTAACCAGCTGTCAAAATTACTTGAGAAATAATGTATTTTTTTTCTTGAGCAATTACTTGAGAGCTGGATACCAACCTTTAGTTTGATGTGAAAACCCCAAAATTTGTTAAAATATGACCAATGACATATAGTATTGATTAAGTAAATCGATAATTAGGCAGCATTTAATATCTACTCGTAATCTTTTATTGACTAATTGTTATATTATTTGCGACCAAGTTCTATTGGTTGGAGAATGGAGTCATGTGTAGAAGTTCATGCAAGTGAGCAAAGTTCTCTGATCGCCATTCACTTGGGAGTGGCCAGAAACGATTCTTTTACATATGACTCAAGCAGCTCAAGACTTCCGCTCCGAAATGCGATGGACGAGACAAGGACAGAGACAAGTAGGTCCTTGTGGCATTTACTACAGTGGCCAAATAAAGGAGCGCAAGTTTGGTGTTGGATTCGTGGTGGGAGAGAGACTCCGTCTCCTCTAAATTCAGCCTCCACGAGGAAACATCCCCAAATGGGTTGAGGCTGATCGACATCGCCGGGGCCCGAAATATGGTTATCTGTAGTACTAGATTCCAGCATAAGAAGATTCATCAAGCTACCTGGCAGTCTCCGCATCGAAAAACCACCAACCAGATCGATCATGTTGTCATAGACGGAAGACACGTCTCCAGTGTTTTAGATGTACGTGCGCTCCGAGGTCCTAACATCGACTCGGACCACTATATTGTTGCAGCCAAAAACGCACGCCAACAAACACAAGGAAGGTTCGACGTCGAGAAGCTGCAAACACAACAGACAGCAGAACGATTTTCTACTCGGCTTGCACTCCTGCTCTCTGAGAGCACTCGTCAACAACTCGGTATAAGGGAACTGTGGGATGGCATTTCAAACTCCTTACGTACAGCTGCAACCGCAAACATTGGTTTTCGGAAAATGCAAAAGAACAGCTGGTACGACGAGGAGTGCCGTGTCACAGCAGAGAGAAAACAGGCTGCCTACCTCGCAACCTTACGATCGACCATAATACGTGCGGGATGGGATAGATACCGAGAGTTGAAGGGGGAAGCGTGACGCATTTGTAGACAGAAAAAGAAAGAGTCTGAAATGCGTGAGTACGAAGAGCTTGATAAGCTGGCCGACAGGGGTAATGCTCGAAAATTCTACGAAAAGGTGCGGCGGCTTACAAAAGGTTTAAAGACCGGAGCATACTCTTGTAGAACCCCCCAAGGTGATCTAGCCACCGATGCCCAGAGCATACTTAAATTATGGAGAGAACAATTCTCCAGCCTACTGAATGGCAGTGAACTCACAACACCAGGAGAAAACGAACCCGATTCCCCAATCGATGACGATGGAGCAGACGTTCCATTACCCGACCTTGAAAAAGTTCGAATAGCAATTGCCCGCCTGAAGAACAACAAAGCGGCAGGGGCGGACAGATTGCCGGCCGAGCTATTCAAACACGGCGGCGAAGAACTGATAAGGAGCATGCATCAACTTCTTTGTAAAATATGGTCGGACGAAAGCATGCCCAACGATTGAAATTTAAGTGTGCTATGCCCAATCCTTAAAAAAGGAGACCCCACAATCTGCGCCAACTACCGCGGGATTAGCCTCCTCAACATCGCGCACAAGGTTCTATCAAGCGTATTGTGTGAAAGATTAAAGCCCACCGTCAAAAAACTGATTGGACCTTATCAGTGTGGCTTTAGACCTGGCAAATCAACAACCGGCCATATATTCGCTATGCGCCAAATCTTGGAAAAGACCTGTGAAAGGAGAATCGACACACACCACCTCTTCGTCGATTTCAAAGCTGCCTTCGAAAGCACGAAAACGATGCCGCGATGTCGGAATTAGGTATCCCCGCAAAACTAATACGACTGTGTAAACTGACGTTGCGCAGCACCAAAAGCTCCGTCAGGATCGGGAGCCGAGCCGTTCGATACCAAACGAGGTTTCAGACAAGGCGACTCCCTATCGTGCGACTTTTTCAATTTGCTTCTGGAGAAAATTATTCGAGCTGCAGAACTTAATCGAGCAGGTACAATCTTTTATAAGAGTGTACAGCTGCTGGCGTATGCCGATGATATTGATATCATCGGCCTCAACACCCGCGCCGTTAGTTCTGCTTTCTCCATACTGAACAATGAAGCAACGCAAGTGGGTCTGGCAGTGAACGAGGGCAAGACGAAATATCTCCTGTCATCAAACAAATAGTCGTCGCACTCGCGACTTGGCTCTCAAGTCACTGTTGATTGTCATAACTCTGAATTTGTAGATAATTTCGTCTATTTAGGAACCAGCGTAAACACCACCAACAATGTCAGCCTGGAAATCCAACGCAGGATTACTTTTGCCAACAGGTGCTACTTCGGACTGAGTAGGCAATTGAAAAGTAAAGTCCTCCGTCGACGAACAAAAGCCAAACTCTATAAGTCTCTCATAATTCCCGTCCTGCTATATGGTGCAGAGGCTTGGACGATGACAACAACCGATGAGTCGACGCTATGAGTTTCCGAGAGAAAGGTTTTGCGAAAGATTTATGGTCCTTTGCGCATTGGCCACGGCGAATATCGAATTTGATGGAACGATGAGCTGTACGAGATATACGACGAAATTGACATAGTTCAGCGAATTAAAAGACAGCGGCTACGCTGGCTAGGTCGTGTTGTCCGGATGGATGAAAACACTCCAGCTCTGAAAGTATTCGACGATGTACCCGCCGCGGGAAGCAGAGGAAGAGGAAGATCTCCACTCCGTTGGAAGGACCCGGCTTCGCTTGGAATATCCAATTGCTGCCACGTAGCGAAGAGAAGAAACGACTGGCTGTTGTTGACTCGGCTATAGTCGCGTAAGCGGTGTCTACGCCAGTAAAGAAGAAGAAGAAGTTCTATTGACCACCTTACGAATTATTACTTCTTAATCGAATCATTTCTTCTAAAGCTTCACTGCTATAGGGTTTTACTTGTCAACTTTAAACAGTCTAGTTCTTCAATTCGAATACCGTCCAAAGATCTATAACGACTAAGTATTAATTTTTTTATTACCTAAAAGTCACATGTTTTGCAATATTTTGATATTATTTCTTCTGGTGCGCGGTTATATATTCTTACATATATCTACATATATTTACATATATAAAGTTTACTTTCTTTAAGAATACACATATACATATGTATTTCAGTACATACTTACATATGCTATTCAAATTTCACCAAAACTAGTTTTATATAGATGTTGGATACTTTTAAACGCATCCTTTTGGTGAGCTGCCTAAACTTACTATCGCCTTCCTACAGTGTCGCTCATATGTACATATGTATGTATATAGTATTTTAGGTTTCAGTACCACTTAAAAAGTTACAAACAAACAAATATATAATACATACACGTGACGCTAATAAAAGCGTATTAAAAAAGCGAATTTCGTGGAAAATCAGGGCCCGAATCGCGGCACACGTTAACGAACGAAATTCATATACATATGTTCTATGTTTTCGGATCGTTGTACTCGCTATCAAATACGCACATTCGATATTTGAAATTTCCTCTTTCGATAACGTGTTCTCGTTTGTACGAAAAAATCGAAATTTCATTCGTTAGCTATTTGAGAAACGTACAACAACATACAAATTAAGTAAAAAAATTTGAATATATACATATATCAGCTAAAAACAATCTGAGGGGCAAAGTGTAAATTCTTTTTAGTTTATTAAACATGTAATACTCGTACAATTACAACTAATGATTTAAGAACTAATGTAAACAAAATAAAACTACTTTATGCTACAGCATCCGGACTTGACAAAAAAATTTGCCTAATTGTGGGCAAGGCAAAGTTGCAGCAAATAAGCTATGGGAGGCATTGACGTTAAAACTTAACGCTGCCGGGCTACCGATGAAAGATGCTAAATCTTTTCGATAAATAAAATAATAAATGATTAAAATAATAATGAAATACAAAAATAGGTTTTTGCTGATCAGAAGCACAACATAAAAATAAACTTTCTTTCAACAAAGCCTCGAAACAAAGGACTGGTGGTGGTCAGTACGGGGAAAAGCTATTAACTGCAGCAGAAGAGCAACTCCTCCAAGCTACTGGGATAGATGTTGCTGTAGAAGGGTTGACCGTAGTTAAATCTTTTGGTAATGTAGAGCCCGAAGAAGGATTAAATGTGTTGGTAGAGATGATTATAAATAGCGAGAAAGAAGAACATCCGACACCATCCACCAGTCGCAGTGCGACAAAATCATCTAAAGCGAAGCCCACTGTCGAAAGTGAAAAGCTTTCTCTTTTAAAATGCAATTTACGCGCATATGAAGTAACGCAAGCGCAAATCAAATAAACTCTTGAGAAACTACTTAATCTATAGGAGAGATCTCTCCAATTAAAGGTAGAGGCACATAATGTAGATATGAAAATAAAAGCTGTGGAGTTGTAAAGCTCTTGAGCTTGATATTTTAAAGATAAAAATTCATAAATAAATACCAATATATACGATATGTGAATTCCAAGTTCTTTATTGAAAATATACTATTTATTAAAACAAAATATGAATTCAAATGTTGTTAAAACGTTTAATTAAATTATTATCTAAAGACAACAATATGATCTCTAATTTTATGAACTTTAGTTAATTAAGTCCCATTTCCGGTACCTACTTATTTCTGTGTCATTGTTTTCATTTACAAAATGTCTGCAATATGTTGAATTTTTAAATTGTATGCGGATGTTTGCAACGCTGCACATATGTACATACATGCATTGCCGAACTTTGCCATCTTTTCAAGACTACATCGACTTCTTTTATCATTACTAAGAATTTTCCACCGGCCTTTCAGTATACCAATGGTTCTTTCAACAATACAGCGTACTTTTGCATGGATTTTATTAAACCGTGATTGGCACGAGCCAAGTTCGGGGTTTCCAAATGGTGTCAAACACCATGGTTCCAAAGGATATCCAGAATATCCTGTTAATTGATAAAATACGTAGATATGTATGTATGTCTGTAAATATATTTTGTAGCTGTATAAGTTCATATGTACATACATATATTATCCAAAGGCGAGACATTTCTCCTATTGTATTGATTATATGCTTCCTCCAAAAATCTCCTCTGCGCAGAATGCTTCCATACAAAGGAAAAGCGGCTCCCCCATATTTTGAATTAATAGCTAAAATTCGATGTTTGTAATCACAAATCTGCAAATATATGTATGTATGTACATATTCATAAGTATGTGGTCTACAAATCCAAATAGTATACCCTGCCAACATTTGGAAGTGTCTTTTATCGCCAACGCCAAATACGTCACGCTTTAGTCACTTCCGTACGTTAAAATAAAGATAGTTCTCGCGTTCACGTGTCAAACGCCAAATGCGTCACTTTTAAGTCACTTCCAGACGTTAAATAAAAGATTGTTGTCCCGTTATGCAACGGGACGAACCGACGTTGAAGTCGCAGCGACTGCAAAATGAAATTAGATGAAAACAACAGAATAGAAAAAGAAGTTGTTGACATTCTGCAGTTTGTGGTCAGTGCTAAAGTGTGTTATTGTTTTTGGAACTAGTAAAATTATTTGTTTCGTGGTGTTTTAATTTGAAATATTATTGAAAATATAATTAAAATGAGTGAATTGTCAGCAAAGGTTATTAAATTGAAAAATAAAAGAGCAGCATCTAAATTAATATGCAATATTAATGAAAGCACATATAGCGGCAGTAATAAAGTTAAAAAAATAAATGTCGATGAAGGTCATTGTAAAGAAAGTTCAAAAGAAAGTTGTGAACCCAGTGTTTCCTTGCCTTTCACGGATGTCAAGGACTTTATTGATTTTGACACGAAGCTGCTGTTGAACGACAAAATGACATCTCAGCTGGTAAGTCGATTTTGTTATACTAAATGCCCATAATTATAAATAAATTTGTATATTTGGAACATATTTAATTTTAGAAAAATATCATATATAGAGTTGGAGGAAAGGATTTTCCTTCATTCCTAAGAATGGCATTGAAATCCATTATATCGGATGCTATGGCCGTTAATTTAACTTGGCGTGGAACAAATGACAAACCCAGTATCCAACGCTTTACAACATTTGCACTAATAAAAAGTAATATTTCACATAAAACTATAACTATAAAGAAATCAATTAATTCTATTTTCCTATAGATGCCTGTCATTCCAAATATTCGAACTCGACCGATATGGATATAAATAAAGTGTGTCAACAGCACATACTTCACGCCCGAGACAGAGTACAAAAAAAACAAACAAACAATTAATCAACTGAAAAATTAAAAAAATCTTATTTCTAATATTCACATGAATTAATTATTTATTTTTTTTTTTTTTTGTAATACATTTTTGAATTGAAATAAATATAAAAAATTTAAAAACGAAAATTTTAACTTCCACAAGTCACTAATACGTAACTTCCACAAGGCACTAATACGTAACTTCTACAAGTCACTAATGCGTAACTTCCACAAGGCACTAATACGTAACTTCTGAAAGTAACGTACGCGGGGAACAACTTCTCAATAAGGAAGTGACTTCTACGATGAAAAAAATGTATCGCAGACGTTGAATTGTAACTTCTTGAAGTCACTTATAGGTGACTTTTGCGATAGAAAATGTTGGCAGGGTATATGTAAGTATGTAAATGCACATTCCTGCCAACCACGGCTACCCACTTGCGTCAAATATTTCAATACAACTACACATTTTTTCTTTATGCACTAACACCAACCCACATTTTCGGGTTATTTTTTGTTTACCAAATTGCGATGAAAAAAGTTTCTTTCATTTCTTGATTTATTTGTTGAGTGCAAAGGAGAACACGCAAATGTCAATAGTGCCAAACTATTGAAAGACGCATTCATACGCTGAACACAATGGTTGCGAGAGACGACAAACGACGTCTGTCAAATAATAAAATACACACGTTATTATGGACACTGTTATTTTGACAGCTGCACGACCACACGACGGTAGGCCGACAGTTGTCGTTCTCGCTAATTTCAATATTCTCCTATATTTGCCAACGACAGTAGGACGACAGTAGAGTTGACAGTAGAATGGAAGATAGAGAGATGAGGAAGAGTGGTGATGCCACTAATATGTAAAATGTAAAATTATTCACAGCTCTTACAAACTTGACGTTATTTTGCAAATAAAAGCATAAAATTGCTCTATTATAGCTCTATTATATCATTTGTAATAACAATTGATAATTTAAAACAAAAATATATACCTATTTACTTATTTTTTGCATAAAAAATTTCAATTTGAAGAAAATATTAAAATTTCATTGAAGTGCAAGGTATTAGTATGGCCACAACGAAATTGTGTACATGCAAAATGGAGAGCTGTGTTTTCTTGCGTACATGCGTTCATGTAGTAGGATGCACAACGCCCTTTTCAGTTCACTGTCGTGATGCCATGTTGTGTCGTAAGCATTGTATTCAGCATATCATTCGTGATCGCACCATCGTAAAGGAGGCGCGTACGATAAGAAGGTAAGTGAATGATTTTCATGTGATTTTGTTTTAATAATTTGTAAATAATTACTACATTTGTTTTTATAGCATTGGATATCAGGACTCAATTGTAAATAGCCCAGAAAATAAATGTGTGTACTTTGAAATTGGACTGCGCAGTCCAATATAATACGCAAAAATAAATACATATATATGTACATATATACATGTGTATGTAAATATGTATTTGCACAATCCAATATAATATGTGAAAACAAAACTTTGTTTTATATTTTAAATGATCAAATAATATTTAGATTTTTATTTATTTAGATAATTATTCTTTCTTTTCAGATTTTATCACTACGTTTATTTAATTAATTTTTTCTCTCAGATATTATTATCATTTTAATAATCTCAGACATTATTATCATTTTAATAATTAATTTTTCCTTTTCTTTTAGATATTACAAATTCAATGTAATTATTATTTATTTTCAGGTATTAATATCATTTATTTTGTTTAAATTTTTTTTCAGATGAAATTATTATTTTTTAATTAAATACATACAGTGAGCGTCAAAAATAAGTAAACAGCCATTCGATCAATATTAAAGTGTTAATTACAACGCAGTTTTTAATACAATAATAAAAAGGTTTATTATAGAATTTAAGGCATATATTATAAGAGTGTAACTTAGTATTAATAATAAACAAAAACTAAACACAGCCAAAAATAATTAGCTTAAACTAAAAATACTCTCGTTTTTTCGCGTCAAAAAAAAAAGTAAACAGAGTACCGTAAAGTTACAATCTATGTACATAAACTAAATTAATATTCATTCTAGTATTTGGTTTACTTTCCTTTGGACTTCTATACCGCACTTACTCTTCTAGGCATGTATTCTGCAACATTTTTTGTACATTCTGGAGAGATTTCGCTCCATTCTTCAATCAAAGCCTTATTTAGGTCGTCCTTGCTTGAAATGTCCTTCTGCCTGATTTCTCGGTCAAGGTGCTTCGACAAATGCTCGATTGGATTAATGTCTGGGGTATGTGGAGGGTTATCCAGAGTTTTGGTGTTCGATATAATAGTCTTTCACTAACAAATTTGGACTCGTATTTAGGATCGTTATCCTGTTGAAATATCCAGTTTTCTAATATGCCTAATTTTTCAGTGCTTTGAGTAATGCTATTTTTTAAAATGTTGAAATAATCCAATTTATTAATCGTGGTCTCAATAAAAACGAAATTCCGAACACCTGATGCTGCATTACAGCCCCAGACCAAAGCCGATCCTCCACCATCCTTTACGGTGTTGGTAACACACTTATCATTAAAGGCTTTATTTTTGGATCGCCAAATTTTACGAGGTTGTTTCGATTCAAATATTTCGAATTTGTTTTCGTCCGTATAAAAAATGTTTTCCCAGAAGTTTTCAGCCTGATTTGAATACTTTTTTGCAAATTCCAAGTTCATCTGTTGATTCGCCTTTGATGCATAGGGCATTTGGTGTAGTACTCGTCCATGTACACCGCTTTTGTGCAACGTTCTCCTGATTGTACTGGCATTTACTGGTTTACCCGATGTCTCCCCTATATCTTTTGATATTTGAACAGCGTTTAAAGCTGGATTTGTTTTTACTTCCCGTACTATTAATGGCGCTTCAGTGTTAGTAAAGCGATTTGGTCGGCCCGGGGGCTACAAATTTTCAACAATCTGATGTTTAAATGTTTATCAATATTTTTTTTTATTGTGCAATAGTGTCTTCCAACTATTTCTCTGACTTCGCGCAAAGATTTACCTTTTTTATGCACATCTAATATGATTTTTTAACCGTTTCGTTGGTTGTTCGCTTACCCATTACAAATTTTGATATTTTAGCGACTTAACCTCAAAAAATACAATAATGATATAAAAAAATATCTTATACTACACTCACTCTCTTGAATGGTAACGGTTTTCAAAGGATATTTGGCGCTTTCCCGAAATAAGTATTAAAAACAAACATCGGTTGTTGCTACTGTTTACTTTTTTTGACGCGAAAAAAACGAGGGTATTTTTAGTTTACGTGAATTATTTTTGGCTTTGTTTAATTTTTGTTTATTATTAATACTAAGTTAAACTCTTATAATATATGCCTTGAATTCTATAATAAACCTTTTTATTATTGTATTAAAAAATGCGTTGTAATAAATACTTTAAAATTGATCGAATGGCTGTTTACTTATTTTTGACGCTCACAATATATTGTATAAATAACAGTGTTAGCTTTTATTTATTTAATTATAATAAAATTTATGTAAACATGTTTTAAAAATAATGAAATTAATATTTAAAAAGTTTTGTTTGAAATTTTAAGAAACTTTTAAAGTAGGAATAAAAAATGCAACCCTGCATCAGCCGTCGATCGGGGATATTAAAGCAGGACAGATATACTTTTTTTACTGCTGAATGAGCTGAAAAGTGGGTAGAATCTTTACGCGGCCTTTGGCAAACTAACCACTTTACAAACTACTAATTCATTGGGTTTTTACCCGCTTTGGTTCGCAGGGATGCCATGTATTTATGAGTACATACATGTGTATATGTACATGTATATATATCTGTCCACTTAGATAAACGGTTTGGCGAAATCTTAATGAAATGTGGACAAAGTTTTGTTTCCATTTCATTAACTACGTCCCCTACAATTTTACATACTGTGCTTTAACACATTCCAATTAAAAAGTCGTTTCCAACTGAGTGTTGATAGCCTCCACTCGCCAAAAGAGTCGCTGCTAATTGAAGAATTGGTGGTACTGCGGTTGATAAATGCACGACGATCCGCACTGGATACACGATTTCTAGCTCACTCATGACTGCCGCGATTCGGGCCCAGAATTCTTAGTACAAAATAAATATTTGAGTTCGCAAATGGGCGTAATTGACCCACTGCGACGCCCACAAATCGCCATTAACCGAAAACGTATATATATATAAAGTGCTATAACTTAGCACTAAATTAAGATTTAAAACTATAATTTGGCACAGTAGCAGGGGCACCTGTGGATCAAAAATTTTGAAAAAGTGGGCATGGGCCCCCTAATATGTTTAATGTGCATATCTCCTAAGCCACTAAAGCTACCAAATTCGCCCGGAACGAATATTACAGGAACTACTACCAAGTGTGAAAATTAAAAGAAATCGGATCCAAACCCCGCTCACTCCCTAT
>CM050323.1:9779687-9825572 GCA_027475135.1 Bactrocera correcta | reverse complement strand
AGCTATTGCGTGCCTTTGGCTTAAACCAGTGGTCGGCAAAATTTTGCAAACTAACTTCACACGTACGCTTACGCTCTATCGTTCAGTCGTTGACAAGCCAGCAACGAATTAACATCACGCAAGACTATAGCGTAAAACCCTATATGACCTGCGAGAAATATTTTTATGATTCTAAATGCCTTTGGTGCCATGCAATGCCTTTTATGTTCCAAGTCTTTAAAAGATAATAAGGAATATATCCTTAAAAGACATTTTGTTAATTTTCAAAATACTATTAATTATTTAGATTAGATGCTTAATTTTAATTCCAATTTCTCACTGGGCTACTTTTTTTTCGTGCTCACCAACACAGTGACAGATCCTCTCATGCCGACCACTGCATTAAACCTGCACCTTCTCTATGTTTTACATTCTCTGGCTCAGCTCTCTTCAGTCAGTCAGAGAATGTAAAGCATATAGAAGGTGCAAATTGAATTCTGTAAGATGTTCGATTTGAGGGCTAACAGAGCCGATAGATTTGTAGTAAGGAATTCACCATTCTCGCTGCTATTTAGCAGAATTGAGCACGTATTACTAATACTAATACATTACTAATATAAATTGTTAATTCCATCTCCGCTCAGAACTTCGATTGAATTACCTATTCCGGGAAATATAGCGAGACTTTCATGGCATGCATATGCAGTGGTGCAAAACTGTCAAAATGACTTGTAAATGGAATTTATCGTATATTTTCGTTCAAGCATAAATAAAAGCTGTTCTGTTTTCTATTTTTAATAAATTGAATTATTATCTTTATTTTGGTGTATGAATGTTGCCGATACTGCTAGTAGAAAAAAAGTTATAAGAATCTTTAGTCCCATTCGGTAAACATGTTGACGGTTTTGCTCCCCACTGTATGTATGTATGTATATTTATATTCGATCAAGGGCTGTTAACTCGTTTCAGATTATTTAATTTATTGGCATATATATGTACATATTACTTATATACTCTTTACTCCAACGAAATTAAACAAATTTTATTAATTTATTTTTGAATCTTTAAGTTTCGCATTTTCCACACCACCCCTGAGGTTTGCAATAAGGCGCGTTACCGACTTTGTTTAGGTGTTCGGTTCCCCGGTAGGCCTATTTTCACCTTCACAACTTAAAATAAACGCAAGTAATAATTTAAATAAAAATATTGCATAAAATAATTTAATAAGATTTTTAAGCTCCCATAATAGATGTATCCAAAATTCTATAACTCTATTAAATATGTATATTAAAATACAGAAACTAACTTTTAAAAGGAGGAAATGCACAAAACTTTGATGTGCCGAAAATGAGGGTTGGCTGCCTGCCTATTAAAAATTCTTAAAGAAAAATATGTGTGTTCTAATTCTTATAAAAAAGTATTTTAGAACGTCGGGTTGTGAATTTTCGCAGCAATAAAAAGGCTCTACATCTCCCATCATACTATGTAATTTTTTTGAAAATCCTATAAGATGACAACAAGAATCAAAATTGTCATTCAATATAGCATCAAGTTTTTTCAACAAATCTATGAAGGGTTCAGGAGCTTTTACCAGATTTGACAAATCGTACACTGTTTCTTTTGTAAAAGTGAATGCGTCTTTAGGGATCTGATCTTTTTCAAAAAGTGGCAAAGGTTGGGAACAATTATGTAATTTAATATATTCATAATACATATAACCACAAAAATATGCAAATGAATTTCGCTGTAGGAAATCGCTTTCATTTACATCGATTTCAATACAATTCCTAACACTATAGGGGCTATTTAAGAACGGTCTTAGCAAACCTTGAAATGTTTGCCAAGAACTATACTGAATCAAAGGGTCATTACATACTCTTTCAAGGGTATTGAAAGAAAAAAGCTCTAATTCTCTACCCTGCAGAGATTCACAATTGCCACGTGTCACAAATTTGACATGTCTTAGGTCCCAAGATTGGCGGAGAAGGTCAGAAAACATAGACGGAGTTGTTCTTGAGTTCAATCCTCCCCCTTTCCTAATCTGTCCGAAGTAGTGTTCCAGTTCGTCTTGGCAAAGTCTTCTTGTCTTGATATATTCAAATCGCTCCCGGGACAATATGCGCCATAATCGTCTTAAACTGCGAATGTTAAGAAGCCAACCTCTAATAAACGAAAATGTATTTGTGATATCTCGACCAAACATATCACAAACGGTGAAAGAGTTAAGTGCTTCTTCGGCTTCTACTAAAAAATTCATTTGATCTAAGCTGCCCGAAAAGGGTTCACCATATTTTTTTTAATGCTCCGAGGCATTTGCTATTAAAAATATTGAAAAGTTGGTCGAAAAACAATACAAACTCCGCGGTATTTAAAAAGGTTTGGGACTGAGAAGTATTTAAGTGACCCGTTGTATACATGGCTAACATTGCGCTAGCAACTGTATTGCTGAAGACTTGGGCAGCTAAACGTACACTAATTTTTTGAAAAATACTGGGCTTTAAATGTGCGGAAGTCAATTTTGGCGCACATCGAATATCACGTTGTGAATCCTGTTCATGGAAATGAACTCTATCTTTCCAGTCAACAAAATGCCCACGAAATTGTATATGGTTTTTGAAGTTTACAATGTAATTTCTCGTACTCTTTAACAGGTGAGGAGAATCATAAAAGGATTCGATTTCTTCACCATTAACTTCAAAATAGGGCCTATCATCTGTAATACCCACTAGTCTGGCAAAATGAACAAAATTGGATCCTTGATCACAGACTAATTGACAGGTGTGAAGACCTATTCCCTGGAGTTTCTCAATCACTTCAAAAACTTACTTCCGAACCACATCCCCTTTACAAGAATTACGGACGAAAAAGTATGCAACTGGTTGAGACCAGGAATTGCCTCCAGTGCCTTGAGCCATTACCGTAAAAACACTGTTGGCTATCCTGGACGTGCGATTTTTATCCCCATAGTCCTCCAATCCTACTATAAAATCCCTATACCTATCATATTTCAAATGAGTTTTCAATGACATTTCATCACAACACAATGAACTAAAGCCTCGGCTACGCAACTCCAGGGACTTAATGCTGCAAAATGAGCATCCAGGATTTCTTGGTCAACCTTTTATAAATTTTGAAAGAGTGGTTGTAGAAGGCCAATGAAAAAGGGGTCGCAAATATCTATAGGCCAAAGGAGATGTGAATTTTACTCCAAGGGCTATAGTCTTCATATTTTTACTATATCTGCGACCTGAAGGGCTGCGAGAAGTAGTTTTTACACTATTTCTAACACATATTGCGATATGTGGTGGTGTTGCCTCAAATCTCATCAATTTGGGGATGAATATGGTTTTAGTTAATTAAATTATCTCTTTGGGCTTTTAGCTCTAATATCTCCTGTTCTTTTTCTTTAAGTGATTTCATTAATAACGAAATTTGATTCATCGCATTGTCAAGTTGTTCTTGGCAATTTTGATGACTGAAGGATCCATCACAGAAATATGATTCGGTTTGGGTCCCTTGACATCGAACCCCAAAAGGAATTACTTCTGCCCTAGCTTTTTTTCCTCTAAAAGTATCAAACCCCTCCTCCTGAGCAGCAAAATCCTCAGACCCTAATCGAATTACCCCGTCATTTGTGTCCGTCTGTTCGACAAAGCTACCTATTCCAAACACTAAATTATATTTTTACTATCGGGGACTGCCCCTTTACTTAACTTTAATTTGTTCCTCATACGAATCGAGAAACGGCGCTGGCAGGCGAATGGCTCCTTTTTTGATGTGTCTGTAACCCCCAAAAGTTGCATCCGTTTTTCTCGCCTATGAAAGTTTTCATAAATTCAACAAAAGAATATGAAAACAAAACGGTTAGTATAAAACAAACAAATCTTGGTTAGTTTTTTTTTAAATAAAAATTAAAATGGTGCAAAAAAATGAAAACGCATGAAAAGCATTAAATGAACGCTTGAAGTGAACCAACCTTCAGAGGCATCATTTAAAACGTCGCCGAAATTTTTGATAAACTTTTTGTAAGTTTATTTTCATACAAAAAAACTTATCTTTTAAAAACTATGATATTATCTATGACTAATTTTTAAGGTTTAACAAAATGAATTACCTTAAGTAATTAATACTATTTATGGTATTGATAATTTAAAAGTAACATGTAGTCATATTTTGTCAAACTACGCTCATATAAGTTAATATATTTACTTAATGAATTATATTTATAATTAAACACTTTCGTAACAAAAATTTTGCAAGCCATTTGTTTTTTAACCCAATTAAAACTAATACAGTTTTCATTAAATGTACATACTTAAAAAAAGTTCTTACCTAAAACCGTATTCCGTAGGCCATCCTGAAAAAAAAAACATAACCACTTCACTTGGGTAGTTTGTATTGGTGGAAAGGCTGCCTGCAGATAATACACATGTGGCAAAAAAATGGGTTTGAATTAATAAAAAAGAGATTTTAAATTTTTATAATGCACACTTTTATGTATGCATAAGAACTTATATGCATTACGGGGCTATACCAGTGTGACACTTTCAAGAAATCGTTTTGTTTTTTTTTTTTTTTTTTGATAGTTTAAGCGACATTTTCAAAATTGCTGACATCATAACTCAACGAGATATTTACCAATCGACTTCAAATTGAATCTGAGTATTCTATAGTATACATATTATTTACTATACATTGACCTACGATCTTTTTGATTGGTTTGAAAATTGTCAATTCGCCATTAAAAAAAACAATTGTTTACCTAAAAAAGACACTTTTTTCGGAACTTAAGAAGACAGCTCATAACTTCGTTATTATTCAATATTTAAAAAAAAAAAAATTAAAATATAGCCGAAAATATACCTTATTATGTCCAAAGAACTTCGAAATATTCGATTGAGTACTTTCTTTAAAAAAATCACTAAACTCGCCTAAATTTCTATAGGTAACACTGGTATAACCCCTTAAATTTTTTGATGAATTTACATATATACGCATATATGTAGGTATATAAAAATTCACCCAAGTATCAATAAAATACCTAACACAATTGTTTTTTTTCCTATAACGGCTAACGAATTGTCAATTTGTACACATATACAAAATTTAGAAATACTTGAAGCGTGTTTAAAAATTGCACAAAAAAAAACTAATTTAACATCAAAAAACAAGTAATATCCAAATTAAATTGAACTGATATTCAAAGTAATTCAATATAACCACTTAAATAACGTAAACACTTGCATTTTTTTTATATATTTTAAAGTGTTGATCATCAAAATTTAAAATTTATACATTACCTACATATGTATGTATGTAGCTCAAAGGCTAACACAACACCCCATTTACCATGAAAGTAGCAAAAAAAGTGTTACACATCACCCTAAGATTTCTTAGAATTGAGTAAAAATACATATTGTTACGATTTTACTGCTTGCTAGTTCACTTTGTTAGGTTCGTATCTCTGGATTGACAAATAAAACTACAACTGTTTAATTTAATTCAACTACTCTTTATTTCACAACTCGTCTACACTATAGCAGTTTACTCTTAGCACTGATCGATTACGTTCGCGCTGCCACGGCTTATATAGCCACGCACTTCTCGCTGATGCCGACGTGTCCTTCTAGAATATCGCGTCTGGAAATTACCAGAACATAATGCTATACGGCGCCAGACGCAAGCAGACAGCCGCGGCGCCAGATGTCTACAGCAAGACAAATGCTATTCCATATACCTACAGCTATTGTTCATAATAAGGGATGCATATAGCAATACAAATACAACTTAATACTACTTTTTGTAACACTGCCCTCCACTAAAGCCTAATCGTCCCGATTAGGCACAAATCCTCTTGAACCAAATGGGGCGAGCCTCTCCAAATGCACTACTTTCATTTTACATCGTGTTTTCCCCCATTTCTTTGTATGCGGTATACCACGTCATTAAGTCGCTTCATCACCATATAGGGTCCTTCCCAGGCTGTCTGCAATTTCGGGGACAAGCCTTTCTTTCGAAGTGGATTGTACAACAGGACCAGATCACCTTCTTCAAAACCTTTTGAATTTGCCGCTTGATCGAACCGGTCCTTCATCTTATTGCTCATCAGATGCGTGTCCTGTCTTACCATTAGATGCAATTCATTCATTTCTTCCTTTAAGGCAGAACAATAATCTCCATCATTTCTTGCAGCTGTAGGATTCGTTCCAAACTTAAGATCAGCAGGGAGTCGCAGATCAGATCCGAAAATAATCTTTGCTGGCGTGTAACCAGTTGTCTCGTGCTTCGCTGAACGATACGCCAGCAGGAACATCTGGATGCACTTGTCCCAATTCCGTTGATCTCTATCAACGATTTTCCGCAGATGTTCTTCGAGCGTTCGGTTGAATCTCTCCACCATTCCATCTGATTGTGGATGCAACGCTGTTGTCCGTGTCTTGTGGATGCCCAATAATGTACAGACTTCTTGGAAAATGGAAGATTCGAAATTCCTGCCTTGATCTGAGTGTAATTCGAGGGGGCACTCCGAACCTTGTTATCCAATTTTCTACAAACGCTTCGGCTATTGTCTTCGCTTCTTGGTTTGGTAAGGCATATACTTCTGGCCATTTACTGAAATAGTCCATGACAACCAGTAGATATTTGTTTCCGGCCGTACTGGTTGGGAACGGACCTGCAACATCCATTGCGACTCGTTCAAATGGTGACCCCCACGTTGTACTGTTGTAGCCTACCGCGACTCTTGGCTTTAGGACCTTTAGCTGCCATGCACTCTACGCAATTACTTATCCATTCTGCTATGGAATCTCGACAACCGATCCAGTAGAACCGTTGTTTAATCTTCTCAATAGTTTTTGTAATCCCAAGGTGCCCTCCACTAGGTCCATTGTGATATTCTTTCAATACTTTCGGGATCATGGACTTCGGTACTATGATCAGCAGACGAGACTTTTTTGCCATCTTCGCTTTCCCAGGTACGATGAAGGTATCCATTAACGAGGTTTATGCTGTTCCATTGGGCCCAATATGCTTTTGCCGTTGGACTCTCGTTACTTATTTGTTCCTTTGGTGGTCGTACCCCATTTTCTTTGGCCATTACCAGCTTTGCAAGATCAGGGTCCTCCAGCTGATTGATTCTGATGCGATGAGGAGTCCAATCATCTTCAGGTTCTATATTCAGTAATCGCACGTCGATTATACCTTTTTTTCCCCTCTGATTTGGAACAATGTTTACATTCCAGTGGACAAGGGCGACGTGATAATGCATCCGCATTTTTGTGGTGAATCCCCTTTCGATGTTCCGTTTCGAAGTCGTAATTCTGTAATCTTTCGATCCATCGTGAAATTTTGGGCCCTTTCCCGGGATTCTTAAACTGTAATAACCATTTTAATGCTGCATGATCAGTCCTCAGCAAGAATCGTTGTCCATACAAATACTTGTGGAAATGTTTTACACATTCCACCACAGCTAGTAGTTCTTTTCGCGTCACACAGTAGTTTTTCTCTGGTTTCCCGAGCACTCTGCTGTAATACCCAATTACTCTTTCTTGTCCGTCGATGAGCTGAGACAGGACACCTCCAATTCCAAAAGCGCTCGCATCTGTATCCAGGATGAATTTCTTTCCAGGTATTGGATAAGCCAACATCGGCGCCGTACAAAGTAGTTCTTTAAGCTGCTCAAACGCTTTTTCTTGTTCCAACTGCCATACAAACGCGCGATTCTTCTTTGTTAAATCATGTAAACTTCTAGCCACGTTCGCAAATCCAGGTACAAAACGGCGGTAATACGTGCATAATCCGAGGAAGCTGCGGAGTTCATGAATGTTGGTGGGTCGAGGCCAATCTTTCACTGCTTTTATTTTTCCTTCCTCGGTGTGAATTCCCTCAGTTGACACTTTATGTCCGAGATATGTGACCTGCTTCTTCCATAATGAACACTTTTTAGGATTCAAGCGTAATCCGGCTGATGCTATTCGTTGAAAGACTTCCTCTAGATTTTTCAGATGATCATCAAAACTTTTTCCCATGATGATAATGTCATCAAGATACACCAAACATGTCTTCCAGTTGAGTCCTTTTAACACATGTTCCATCAGTCGCTCGAACGTTGCAGGCGCATTACATAACCCAAATGGCATCACAGAGAATTCCCATAACCCGTCGCCCATACTGAAAGCGGTCTTTTCACGGTCACATTCATCAATCTCGACTTGTCAATATCCACTTTGTAGATCTAATGTAGAAAACCATTTCGCTCCAGACAAGGTGTCTAATGTATCGTCGATTCTTGGTAGAGGATAACTGTCTTTCTTTGTGACATCATTCAACTTCCTATAATCTACGCAGAAACGGGTGCTACCATCTTTCTTTTTAACTAAGACGATAGGTGAGCTCCATGGACTTATTGAAGGTTCGATTACACCGTTTTTGTGCATGTCTTCAATAATTTTGTTAGCATCCTCACGTTTTGCTAGTGGAACCCTACGCGGAGCTTGTCGGATTGGTTTAGCGTCTCCAGTATTTATGCGATGTTTGACAATGCCGGTTCTTCCTGTATTTCCTTCGTTTGCAAATATGGATGCGTATTTTTCTAATAGTTTTTCTGCTTTTAATTTTTCATTTCCATGCAGTTCGTTCAGCAAATTATTTAGGAGTGTAGGACTTATCTGCTGTGGCTCAATAGTAGGCTTCTGTTGTGACCGTTCGCATCGTGCTATTGCACTTATATTCTGGCACTGTCCAATTACTGCTCCTTTCTTCAGACTTATAGGCGTGTTGAATTCATTCACTACTCTGACCGGAATGGTGGCGTCTTCTCTAGTTTTCACAAGCGTTCTTCCTACCAATATGGGTGTATCTATTTTTGTTGGTTCCACAATCCACAACTCTTCAGTCCCACCTCCTCCATTCACTTTAGCCCATACAATCGCCTCAGTTTTTGGTGGAATACTCTGATTATCATCAACAATCACCCTCTTACTTTCAACGTTGGTCACATATCCGGTGTTTATAGGCATCTCCATGTTCTGGCAAAACAGCATTTGCTTGTTTAAATCCAAAGTAACCCCGTGATCAATCATGAAATCTACTCCCATTATAATTTCATCCGTGATTTCTGCTACGATGAAGGTGTGATTAACTTCCAGGGTACCAATCATCACTTCGCAAAACACTTTTCCCGCGACAGCTGCTTCCTCCCCGGTGGCCGTTCGAAGCTTGCAACCGACTAATGGTTCAACCATTCCTCTTACCACATCCGGTCGGATAATTGAATGTGTGGCACCAATATCCAAAGTAAGCGTTGACAGTCGTCCATTTACGATGCCGTTGATAGTAAGATTGTTGTCATGGCGACCTATTTGTGATATCGAGATGGCGGGGCAAATAGTTGTGGGAACCAGCTCACGCCCCTTTGAACTGTTCCGTTTTAGTTTAACGACTTGTGAGATGTGGATGCTTCGTCCTCGTTATCTGTTGGTTGTTTCCGTTTTGATGGGTTTACTTTTATATTGCAATTTCGGGCAAAGTGACCCGCTTTTCCACAGTTGAAACATCTGCCTGTTGTATTTACTCGCGGTGCAGCAATTGTCTTCAGAGTCTTCAATATTTCTTCCATCAGCGCCGGTTGTTCCATTTCAACCCTTTGTACCTTGTGTGCTGGTTTACTTAGTAGGGAAACTGTTTCCTGTGTGAGGGCGTGCGAAACCGTTTCAGCAAACGTTCTTTTTGGCAATGCATATGTGGCGCGTTTGGTGTCCACATCACGAATTCCATTTATGAAACATTGAATTTTTACCCTCTCAATGTAATCCACAGGTGCATCTGCATTTGCCAAATGAGCCAGTCGTTCTATTTCAGTTGCGAACTCTTGCAATGACTCGTTCATTTTCTGACCCCTATTTTGCAGTTCGATCTGGTATATTTGTTTCCGGTGCTCACTACCATATCGTCTTTCTATCGCACTCATCAATGCCTCATAGTTGTCCCGTTCACAGTCTGGAATAGTCTGAAGGATTTCTGCCGCAGGTCCTTTCAATGATACAAACAAGGACGCCACCTTGTCCGCTGCATTCCAATTATTGGCCATTGCTGTCTTTTCAAACTGAAGTTTGAAAATTTGAAATGGAATACTTCCATCGAATGTGGGTGCCTTCAATCTTTGATTATTTGTTGATGGTGCAGGGCCATGTAGTTGCAGTTCTCGCACACGATTACTCAATTGAAGAACTTCTGATTTTAAATTTTCTTCGTCATTTTTTAACGTGCTTAATTCGTCTTCAAATTTTGAAAATTTCTCTTGCACTTGTTTTTGTACTTGTAAAGTATTTTCTGTAATCTGTTGTACCAAACGATTTTCTAACTGCGTATTATTTTCAGTCATTTGTTGTGTAAGGCGAGACTCTAAGTGTGATGTATTTTCAGCTATTTGTGCCAGACGATTTCCTGTTTGCACTGCATTTTCAGCTATTTGCTGTGCCAGACGATTTTCTGTTTGCACTGCATTTTCAGCTATTTGCTTAATAGCCACTAACAACGTGTTCATGTCTACACTTGATGATGTTCGTTGTTCTTCTACTTTCTCTTCTACCTTTGTAGAAGTTTCTGGCCCAACAAATTCGAACTCGTCCACATTAATTCCATCCGCTTCCATTGCTTCACGTAATCGTGCCTGCAGATCCCCCTTTTTTGCCCGCTAATCGGAAAATTACGCTCCTCCAGTTCCTTTTTTAATTGCTGAATTCTCAATTCTCCGAATTTAACCATCTTGAATTTGGATTATTTGACAATCCCACTTCTGACACCAATTGTTACGATTTTACTGCTTGCTAGTTCACTTTGTTAGGTTCGTATCTCTGGATTGACATATAAAACTACAACTGTTTAATTTAATTCAACTACTCTTTATTTCACAACTCGTCTACACTATAGCAGTTTACTCTTAGCACTGATCGATTACGTTCGCGCTGCCACGGCTTATATAGCCACGTACTTCTCGCTGATGCCGACGTGCCCCTTCTAGAATATCGCGTCTGGAAATTACCAGAACATAATGCTATACGGCGCCAGACGCAAGCAGACAGCCGCGGCGCCAGATGTCTACAGCAAGACAAATGCTATTCCATATACCTACAGCTATTGTTCATAATAAGGGATGCATATAGCAATACAAATACAACTTAATACTATTTTTTGTAACAATATGTATGTAAACAAAGCAAAGGTTTATTACTGTATGTACTGGGGCGACCATTTCGGCTCTCTGACATGTCCAAAAGCAATATGAAAAAAAGTAAAAATGCAATTATGTTTTAAATGTAATTTTATTAATATACATATGTAATACAAAAATTAACTTGCATTAATGGAAACCTAACAAGTTATTAACATAAAACGAAAAAAATTTGAAAATCAAAAGGAAATATTTTGGTAAGGCATTAAAAGTTAAAATAAGTCGTCTTTTAATATTTTTTGACCCCCCATTATCATCTATAACTGCTAGCCAACGTCGGGGCATTGAGGCGACTAAATTTTCGACTTCAAGGGCCGTTATTCGTTGCTATTCCGGTTGCAGCTTCTCTTTTAGTACTGGAGCACTAATAATGTCATGTTTCCGTATCTTCCGCTCCAAGAGCTCCCAAACGTGTTCAATTATATTTAAATCTGGGCTTTGGGGAGGTGAATTCAGTTGTCACGGAGCTTAGTAAAGCAACCATTGTTTCACGATGTGGGCGGTTGTTTTGGATCGCTATCCTGTTGGAAGATCCAAATAGATTTATGTATATAGAAAGCGATCCATGTTACCCTCGACGAATTCCAAACGAATTTTGCGATTTTTTTCACTTACATAGTATATACGGTTTCTTACGCGGAGTTCTGCTGTGAAACCCATTATTATTCAAGGCCCTTTGAACTGTTCGTGGATGCACACTTGTATTCGACCTATTTGCTACCTCTGCGGCAAACTTAGTGGCTGTCACTTTCGGATTTTGACCCACTTCTTTCAAAATGAACGACATACAAATGTATCTCTGCGACTCAGCTTCTTTGGACGACCTCTGCGCGGTTTATTTTCAAGACTATGCGTATTTTTGTAGTTATTGAATATTGTTTGAACTGTTGATTTGTTAAATTTAATAAACTTGATATTTCTTTACGGGAAGCCATTGTCACAACCACGAACTTCTGGAAACTTCCCAAAAAACAACTAAATGATATCCAAG
Organism: Bactrocera correcta; assembly: GCA_027475135.1. Classification (NCBI taxonomy): domain Eukaryota; kingdom Metazoa; phylum Arthropoda; class Insecta; order Diptera; family Tephritidae; genus Bactrocera; species Bactrocera correcta. Next base: position 9,813,372 of record CM050323.1, on the reverse strand, counting down.
TATGTCTATTAACAAGCAAAACAGCAAAGCAGCAAAATGTAACTAGCGGTACTTTCCCGTTATGGCGCCGTAACACACAACAAAAAAAAAAAAACCCTGGAATGCGCGCCGTATGTGGACTTTTGTCATTGATTTTTTTTCGTTTTATGTGAATCATTCGTTAAGTTTTTAATGGAATAAGATAATTTTTGCTACGTAAAGATAAAAACAGATTTAAAACAAAATTGCATCATTAATTTTTTTTATAATGCTTTTGGACATGTCAGATAGCCAAAATGGTCACCATACGTAGACTTTTGTCACCCACTGTATGTATGCATGATTATTTTGTATTATATGAACCATTGTTTTCCAAAAAAATGGTAAAAATTGTATATTATAAAATTAAACAAAAAATAATTTTCATTAAATTATTATTTCAAAAATTATATTAATTTCAACTATTTATTATTTTAACTTCGACTAGTTTAAGATGAAGATGTGCCAAATGATTTTACATAAATGTGCTCATACATACATATAAACACGTCTTAGGTCATTCCTTTCATTTCTTCAAAAAAAAAATTTAAAGACCTTCATGAAAAATGCATATTCGCATTATTTCGTTATCATTTCCATATTCGTGGCAATAGAATTTCTATGGCATATACATACATAGCATTTCTTTGAAACATTAACAAATAAATAAATAAATAAATAAATAAATAAAAACAAATACGAACCACATATGTACATATGGAAGTATGTGCAAACATTCATAAGGGAATAATAAGTGCCGCACGAATCTTTTCGCATCTCCGTTGTCACGGGCAACCAAGGCCGAAGCTCACCCCTACAAGACGGGTAGCTATTAGCAAACGTGTAATAAGCGATTATTGTTATTGTTCACTTTTGCATTCGTTAAAATATTTGTAACTTTTGTTCAGAGAGTGGGAAAAAAGTAACACATACAGTGGCTCACAGTGAAAATGGTCCACCTGTAACAAAAACCCTTTAACTGTAAAAAAATCTAACAAATTAATACATATCCCAAAAGTTCTTGTGAATTGGATCAGTTCAGTTTATTCAAAATACAAATTCAAAAAAACATTTTGTTATTTCATTAACTATTTTTTACTAAAATAAGCTTTTAACAAAATAGGATAAAAATTCATGTCACAGTGAAAATGGTCCACCCTAGCAGAGCTGCGATAAATAACGGAACTTTTTCGTAATCTTATGTTATTTTGGTCTGTTTACTTCATTTGCATTCTTGCGCTGAAATGAACACGTGCTTAATATATTAGTAAAATTATTTAGCTCTTAAATTCAAGATGGGCCGCCAAACTACAATTGAGTTGCGAAAATTAATTATTGAACATCATAAGAATGGAAAGTCTCAAAGAGAAATTGCCAAAATTGTTAAAAAAGCCCGAACAACAGTTAAAAACATCATTTTTCGGTTTAGAAAGGAAAATCGTGTGATAAATAAGCCGAAAATTAGCCCAAGAAAGTTATTCAGCGACCGTCAAGAGAGGTGGATTGTTAAACAAAGCCCGATTGATCCTCTGCTGAGTGCACCAAAATTGCGTGACATGGTAGAGAAACAATTTAGAATAAGTTGTAACGCCGAGACTATTAGAAGAGTCCTTCGAAGGGATGGTAGAAATGGCAGAATTGCACGAAATAAACCCTTTATTAGCAAGAAAAATAAAAACTTGCGATTGCAGTTTGCTCACAATTACATTGGGAAAGATTTTTCATTCTGGAAGAACGTCATTTTCACTGATGAAAGCAAATACAACATTTTTGGATCAGATGGCAGAGTGAACGTGTGGAGAAAACCAAATCAAAAGATGGATCCTAGATATTTGCGGCCGACGGTTAAGCACGGTGGCGGCCATGTGATGGTATGGGGTGCTTGTTCAGCTTCTGGTGTTGGTAAACTGCATTTTGTCGAAGGGAATATGGACAAATATCAATATTTAAATATTTTGAAAAATAATCTTGTACAAAGTGCCGAAAAAAAATTGGTATAAAGGACACGTATCATTTCTACCAAGACAATGATCCCAAACATACGGCTGGAATCGTTAAAGAATGGCTACTATATCATTGCCCCAGAGTGTTCAAAACGCCTCCACAATCACCAGATATAAACGTAATCGAAAATTTGTGGCATAAATTGGAAACTGAAATAAGGAAAACACAGTATATCGAACAAAAATGATTTAAAAAAAGCCCTCTTAGAAGAATGGGATAAAATAAGTCCGGAATATACGAAAAAGCTAGTGGAATCTATCCCAAATCGTTTGAAGTCTATTATTCGTCAAAAAGGATATTCAACAAAATATTAGTAATAAGTTTCATAGCAGTTTATTTAATAGTTGCTGTAATGGACCATTTTCACTGTGACATGAATTTTTCTCATATTTTGTTAAATTCTTATTTTTATGAAAAATGTAATTGAATTAAAAAATGTTTTGCTTTATTTATAATTGGAATAAATTGAATTTATCAAATTCAGCAAAATTTTTTGTATTTATAATGATTTTTCATATTTACTTGCAGTTAAAAGCACTTGTTTACATGTGGACCATTTTCACTGTGAGCCACTGTAGCTATTTGATGTTCAATGGTTATCTCGCTCTAACCAATGACACATATCGCATGCTGCCTTGTTCTAAAAGAATACATACATTTGTTAGCAAATCTCTTTACAGTGCGTTATGGGTAACAAATTATTTTGTTAGCGCATAGCTTACCTATGTGTTATGGATAACAAAAAGTATTTGTTACCCGAATATCTGTTAGTGTTATTATTTTCGTTATCATTTTGTTTTCTATAACATATAAACATGTTAGAAAGAACAAGCAGCAGCAAGATTATCTGTTACCCATTTGTTACTTCTAGCAAATTCAATTCTTTTAAATAAAACTCAGTTTTTTCTTATTATTTCGCTTTATTTATTAATAAACATTTACTTAAACATAAGATTAAGGTTATTTCAATATAAAAATGAAAATTATAGTAATTCATATTTTTAAAAATGATATTAGAAATATCAACTTAAAACTAATATGTACAACTTAGGACTAATGTTCAACTTAAAACTAATATTTACAACTTAAAGCTAATATATAAGTATGTATGTATATGTAATTATTAATAAGAAAACTTATATTAATTTATTACGATTGTGGCTTAAGGTCACAAATCTCCAGAGCGCCCCACAGATAGTGTTTTTGTCCTTGTCAGGAAATATTTCTAAAATGAAAAGTTATGAGTTAAGGAATTCAAATATATGTATATCAGTAAAAAGACCTACCAAAAACTAACCCTGCGCACTTTAGCTTTAGTAGGGATTCCTTCTCCTTGCGCCCCTCTAAATTGTAGTGGTATATTAGATTAGACGAAATATTTACCATAGCATCCGTGCTTTCCTTTTGTGAAAAATTGTGATCCTTTTTCTCCAAGCTTTTTCGTTTTCTCTATATAAACGAAATTAATATGTAAGTATATAATAGAAATTAATTATAAAATATCAAATTCTCAAGCAACGAATTTACCTCTTTAAAATCCAAAATAAACTGCGCTTTTCGTTTTCTTCTTCTTGAAAAATTGGGTATTCGTCTTTCCTATTCCAACAAGTTAACATTACAATATGTTTAGAATGTCGATAGTTGTTCTCTATCTTACTTACGTATTCTCCCATGCAATTGAAAATTGCAGAAAATGTAACAGTGTTAGTGAACAGCTGAAAATGTTTCAATGTGTTTGAGCAATCTGTTACCTCCGTCTTGCAGGGACGTTTGGTCAAGCAGTCATATGCTGAACACAATGCTCGCGACACGACATGGCAGCACGACAGTGAACTGAAAATGGCGTTGTGCATCCTAGTACATGAACGCATGTACACAAGACAACACAGCTCTCCACTTTGCATGTACACAATTTCGTTGTGGCCATACAAATACCTTGCATTTCAATGAAATTTTAATATTTTGTTTAAAGTGAAATTTTGTATGCAAAAAATACGTAAGTAGGTATACATATTTGTTTTAAATTATCAATTGTTATTACAAATGGTATAATACAGCTATAATATAGCTACCTATATTATGTACATAAAAGTGGCGGACAAAACTCTACGTACGACCCCTTTTTCTTAAATTTAAATGTTCCAATACATTTTAAAAAAATTAATGATGCAGGTTTGTTTTGAATCTTATAATTGTATATAAAATAACAAAATAATATACAGTGGGTCACAGCTTATTTCGTGTAAGCAACATTTGTGATAATACTGATATGAAATTAATATTTTTTGCTCTGAACTAAATGAACGAATGATGCAATTATATTGATAATTTAGTTTTAAATACAAAACATGTAGAAAAATTTACAAAAGTATTCAAATTCAATATTTTATTAAACAAAAACCAAAAACACTCATAATTCATGGGTCACAGCTTATTTCGTGTGTTGATTTTCATTCATGTGATACATGGAAATAACGGATTCAGAAAACTAACGGTAAATCAAAGAGTGAACTATGAATACTTAAGAAGCAGTTTATGTTCTAAAAAACAATGCAGATCAGTTGTAAATACGCGGTATATCAACATTGGTCCACGCACTTCAATTGAAAAACGCGAATTAGTTATTAAACATTTTCAAAGTGGAAAAACGCAAAACCAAATTGCTGAAATGGTTGATTTTTAAATTCATCTACAGTTCAATATATAATTCAGCGCTTTGTTCGTGAAAATTGCGTGCATAACAAGGGTCGAAAGGCTCCTAATAAAATTTTTAATGAAACGGATCAGAGGTGGATTTTAAAAAAGATTAAAAAAGAACCAATGTTAAGTGCTCCAGCGGTGACCAAAGATGTTGAAATGTTTCTCGGCAAAAAATGTCATCCAGAAACTGTGCGCAGAATATTAAGGGATTCCAATTTTCATGGGCGCACGGCACGGAATAAGCCTTTTATAAATAAGAAAAATAAAAAGGCCCCTTTACAGTTCGCAAAAGATCATTTAAACAAGGACAAAGCTTTTTGGAATACGGTTATTTTCGCCAATGAGAGCAAGTTTAATCTTTTTGCGTCAGATGGTAAAGCATACGTACGGTGGCAACCAAATACTGAGCTCCAAACAAAAAATTTAGGCGCAACAGTAAAACATGGTGGCGGTCATGTAATGGTTTGGGGGTGTATGTATGTCATCTGCAGGCGTTGGTCGATTGGAGTTTATAGACTCCACTATGAATAAAGAAGTGTACCTAAACTTAGTGAAGCAAAATTTGCTTCAAAGTGCAGAAGACCTGGGCATACGTGACACTTTTCGCTTCTACCAGGACAACGACCCTAAACATAAATCTGGTCTTGTACAAACTTGGCTCATTTGGAATTGTCCACACCTCGTCCAAACACCTGCACAGTCACCAGATTTGAACGTTATTGAAAATGTATGGCACACTCTGGAAATTAGTATTAGAAAACACCACATTTCCAGCGTCCAACTCTAAAAGCAACTTTGAAGGAAGAGTGGGGAAAAATATCGCCAGATTATACAAAAAAATTGGTGGAATCAATGCAAAACCGCATGAAAGCTGTAATCGAGCAAAAAGGCTTTTCCACAAAATATTTAAATTTTATTTTTGTTTACTTTTTATAACTTTTTAATAAGAAGTTTTATACCACACGAAATAAGCTGTGACCCATGAATTATGAGTGTTTTTGGTTTTTGTTTAATAAAATATTGAATTTGAATACTTTTGTAAATTTGTTTACATGTTTTGTATTGAAAACTAAATTACCAATATAATTGCATCATTCGTTCATTTAGTTCAGAGCAAAAAATATTAATTTCATATCAGTATTATCAAAAATGTTGCTTACACGAAATAAGCTGTGAGCCACTGTATAATATATCCTTAATTGAGCGTGGCCCTAAAGAAATTAAAAAAAAAAACCGTGCACGCATTTAGGAAGAATAAGCAGTTAAAAGGAGATACGGGAACGATCCCAACCCCTAAACTCTGAAACGCAAAGTCAGAATTTCCTCTGGCCACCCCCCGTGTTAGGAACACGAACGATATCTTGTCTGTCCACAAGCATACGAATCCTTATCACAAGTTATAAGAGCCCTTAAACCTCAGGTTTTCGACTGAAAAAGATTACCGCAAATAATTCCAGATATACATATGTATGTAGCGAAATAAATCCAGAAAAAAAACTATTTTGAAAAGAAAAGTGTAGCAAAAACTCTGTGATTTCAATGATATGCGGTTTCTGACCAGTTTTCATACACTACTGAGTCAATGTCTGCATTATTCATCATAATAAAACGCCAAATTCTGTCTTCTGCGGCAAAACGACAGCAGCCAGCAGGATGGCTTTCGCCAATTGCCTCTGAGAAGGCATACTGTGTCACTATTCATGTGCGTACACAAAGCGATACCGCGGCCACAAGCCACTTAGTAGTAGGGCGCCGCTAGTTAGTTAATTCTTATCCCATTCTTAGACTCGAAAGGTCGCTTCGTGCGAATGGTACGCTTGAAAACTCAATCCTAACGTAAGGATAACAAACGCCACACTCTAACTATACCAGAGAAGTCCCAATTCGCCACATTACTCCTCAGTTACAACCATTTACTTATGCTTCACGCTGAACATCGCCTAATGCAGTATATAGTCTGCCAAGAGTTTTATATTTCCCGTCTTAAACCCCAAATAAAGAAATTTGTTTTCATGTGCAATATCTGTACTATGCATAAGCATTTGCTTGCTTCATCGGACGGTGCGGCTCCCCATTAAAACTCTTGAGCGATAACGGTAAAACCTTCATTCCAGTTCAAAGAGCCACTGAAAAACAGTTTGTTGATTTTATTAAACAAGTTACACATGAGGTTGTACGCTCCCATGACAATTTAATAGACAATTTATCCCCCAAGCGCTTGTCATATGTGTGGGTTATGGGAACCAGCTGTAAAAAGCTTTAAGTCCTGCTTCAAAAAAGTAGCTACAAACTACAAATTTATCAAGATTCTCCATCACAATTTCAGCAGGTGATGGAAGGAAGAGTATATACAAAATACTCATAAAAGGCACAGATAGAAGAGTCCAGAAAAGGCGTCAAAGCTTGGAGATTGTGTGTGACTGTATACCACCAACGTATGGCGGCTTGGCATAGAAAACTTACATTACGGTTCTGACGGCCACAAAAGCGGATTATTAACAAGACCGCTCGTCAAACTATGTACATATGTATGTTTCCTACTATATAATAACGAAACCGCAAATAATGAAAACTCCGCCGATACTACCGCGAAAATTTAATAACCAAATAACGAAACGATAAACATACATACATACTTATGTATAAACGAGTAAAACTAGGATGAACAAATTTTAGGCCTTGCTTTCCTTCCTACCCTAACGTCAGCTTTTATTAAGAATTATTTTTCACTTTTTAATGAAGTGTATAAAAGCGTGCTTTTTTTAGTTTTTTTTTTAAATAATCTTCGTTTAATGTTCAGTCACAAGTTGTTTTTATGAAGTCGCATAGCGCCATCTACTATTAATAATGGGCGTAATATGAATTTAGCCAAGCCATACAATTTATCTGTACAGTACGACTCAGAAAAACAAATTTCCGACAGTGCTAAGTACTTCACTTGAAACAAGGGACTCACTGCCAAATAAGGGTATTGTTGCTATTGCAATCTTGACCCACACCATGTAGAATTAAAACTAACATTACCCAGTTCCATATTTATTTTTCACTTATGACCCACACCATGGAACTAAAATTTACAACACTGCCCAGTTTCATGTTTTTTTTTTTCCGATTGCATATTTATAGGAGTTAAATTATATCAACGACTTGCTAACTTGCCGACTTAAATCCAAGATTGCGCTACTTTTTCATTTTGAAAAATAGACGCTGCTTTTATTCCTTTTATTTTTAAGGATAATTTTTCATGACTCTCTTTTTACAATGGTAAATTTCATACACATGATTGTGTCACATGTGACGTGGAATTTGCTTTTTACTGAGAATATGCAACGGTTCTAAATAACGGGAAATCTGAATAGTATCGTTCTGACATATTCAAAAAGCCGATGTTATGGGCAATTATCATTGCAGAAAACACCAAATACATACTATGCACTTCCTTTTAATTGTAATTGTTAAATATGTACTTATACACAGGCTCACTTAGGTTTACAAACTTACGATTTTTGCAATAATTTAAAACAATTTAATAAAAGCGTTTCTTTGCTTGCTCTTATTGTTCAAACTAATTTATTAAACGGTGAATATTAAAAATAATCCATGTTAGTATTTTCACTTTTTAAAAATAAGAGTTTTTTTCTTAGTTTGCCCTGTGAAAATTAAAAAAAAAAATAAAGAAAAACACAGAGTGGCGAAAGTGGCAACATAGCTGTTGTCGAATATTATTGGTCAATTCTAAAATATTTTTCCGCGACTCGCAAAAAACTGCGTCTATATGTATTGACGCTTTATTTTTTGCGGCACAACTTGGATTTTCTACCAGCAATACAATGTTGTGAAGCTTTGTCGTCGCGTCAGTGTTTCGACATATTGAAGTGCTGAATACAATGCTGGTGTCGCCAGCGACGACAAACAACATCTGTCAAATATTAAAATACACACGTTCTTATGGACACTGTTATTTTGACAGCTGCACGACTACACGACAGTAGGCCGACAGTTGTCGTTCTCGCTAACGTCAATATTCTCCTATATTTGCCAACGACAGTAGAGTTGACAGTAGAATGGAAGATAGAGAGATGAGGAAGAGTGGTGATGCCACTAATATGTAAAATGTAAAATTATTCACAGCTCTAACAAACTTCACGTTATTTTACAAATAAAAGCATAAAATAGCTACAGTGGCGGACAAAACTCTACGTACGACCCCTTTTTCTTAAATTTAACAAATTCTGTATGATGAGAATGAAAAGTAATGATGCAGGGTTGTTTTAAATCTTGTTATTATCTAACAAATAACAAAAAAGTATAATACTTCAATATTAATTTTTAAAGTTACTCACTTAAAACTGAAAAAAGGCATTGACAAAAGTCCACATACGCTTTATTAGTTTCACTCTTTTCGCTATTTTTCTCTGCTGAAGAATAACGGTAAATTGCCGTTTATTTCTCTTATGTCTGTACTTTGTATTATTCTCGGAATTTATTGCATTTTGGCATTTTAAAAAGTGTGTACGCCCGGAAAAATGGCTCTACGCAAAGAAATTTCGGTGGATGTGCGAAATTTAGTTATTAAACACAGAAATGAGAATAAATCATTTGGCGAAATTGCAAACTTATTATGTTTAAGCAAATCGACGGTGCAGACCATATTAAATAACTTTAAAAAATCAAATTCCAACGAGAGTAAGCCGCGCACTGGCCGTCCGAAGAAGCTTAACCGCAGAGACGTTTCATTTATTCGCAAAGAAGTGGGGAGAAATCCCAAAGTTCATGGTACTAAATTGGCCCGGGACATAGCTGAGAAATCCCAAATTGTTGTTCACTCGCGCACAGTAACAAGGGCCCTTAATAATGAAGGATTTAACTGCAGGACTCCTCGTAAAAAGCCCCTTATAAGTGAGAAAAACCGGAAACTTCGCTTGGAGTTTGCAAAAAAACATACAAATAAGGGAATTGACTTCTGGAAACGTGTTCTGTTTACGGATGAGTCCAAATACAACATCTTTGGATACACCGGGAAAGCCAAAGTTTGGAGAAAACCGAACACTGCTATGGATTCCAAGCACCTAATTCCGACCGTGAAGCATGGCGGTGGCAATGTTATTTCGTGTAAGCAACATTTTTGATAGTACTGATATGAAATTAATATTTTTTGCTCTGAACTAAATGAACGAATGATGCAATTATATTGGTAATTTAGTTTTCAATACAAAACATGTAAACAATTTTACAAAAGTATTCAAATTCAATATTTTATTAAACAAAAACCAAAAACACTCATAATTCATGGGTCACAGCTTATTTCGTGTGGTGTAAAACTTCTTATTAAAAAGTTATAAAAAGTAAACAAAAATAAAATTTCAATATTTTGTGGAAAAGCCTTTTTGCTCGATTACAGCTTTCATGCGGTTTTGCATTGATTCCACCAATTTTTTTGTATAATCTGGCGATATTTTTCCCCACTCTTCCTTCAAAGTTGCTTTTAGAGTTGGACGCTAGAAATGTGGTGTTTTCTAATACTAATTTCCAGAGTGTGCCATACATTTTCAATAACGTTCAAATCTGGTGACTGTGCAGGTGTTTTTACGAGGTGTGGACAATTCCAAATGAGCCAAGTTTGTACAAGACCAGATTTATGTTTAGGGTCGTTGTCCTGGTAGAAGCGAAAAGTGTCACGTATGCCCAGGTCTTCTGCACTTTGAAGCAAATTTTGCTTCACTAAGTTTAGGTACACTTCTTTATTCATAGTGGAGTCTATAAACTCCAATCGACCAACGCCTGCAGATGACATACATACACCCCCAAACCATTACATGACCGCCACCATGTTTTACTGTTGCGCCTAAATTTTTTGTTTGGAGCTCAGTATTTGGTTGCCACCATACGTAAGCTTTACCATCTGACGCAAAAAGATTAAACTTGCTCTCATCGGCGAAAATAACCGTATTCCAAAAAGCTTTGTCCTTGTTTAAATGATCTTTTGCGAACTGTAAACGGGCCTTTTTATTTTTCTTATTTATAAAAGGCTTATTCCGTGCCGTGCGCCCATGAAAATTGGAATCCCTTAATATTCTGCGCACAGTTTCTGGATGACATTTTTTGCCGAGAAACATTTCAACATCTTTGGTCACCGCTGGAGCACTTAACATTGGTTCTTTTTTAATCTTTTTTAAAATCCACCTCTGATCCGTTTCATTAAAAATTTTATTAGGAGCCTTTCGACCCTTGTTATGCACGCAATTTTCACGAACAAAGCGCTGAATTATATATTGAACTGTAGATGAACTTAAATCAACCATTTCAGCGTTTTTCCACTTTGAAAATGTTTAATAACTAATTCGCGTTTTTCAATTGAAGTGCGTGGACCCATGTTGATATACCGCGTATTTACAACTGATCTGCATTGTTTTTAGAACATAAACTGCTTCTTAAGTATTCATAGTTCACTCTTTGATTTACCGTTAGTTTTCTGAATCCGTTATTTCCATGTATCACATGAATGAAAATCAACACACGAAATAAGCTGTGACCCATGAATTATGAGTGTTTTTGGTTTTTGTTTAATAAAATATTGAATTTGAATACTTTTGCAAATTTGTTTACATGTTTTGTATTTAAAACTAAATTACCAATATAATTGCATCATTCGTTCATTTAGTTCAGAGCAAAAAATATTAATTTCATATCAGTACTATCAAAAATGTTGCTTACACGAAATAAGCTGTGACCCACTGTATATTTTAATAATGGAATAATACGTTAGTATTATAGAAAAAATGTTGGTTGGGTTACTTCTGTATTAACGGTATATTGATTTCAATGGAATTCAAATTTTTATTAACTGTATTCGCGTGCCTTAATTAAAACCGGTGTGTTTTCGCAATTGGAAAGTTTTAGTCTTATATAATTAAATAAAATAACTGCTTTCAAACTTTATAATGATGTCAAATAACCAATCAGGTAAATATAATACGTTATTTAGCTCTGAAAAGTGGGCAATATAAGTAAATTTTCGCCTGCGTCGCTAATTTTCTTTGAAAACAGTATTATATAAAATAATATCTAATTTTTTTCAAAGATGATGATATTCCATCGACGATACGGCAGTAGAATATAGTGCAAATGGGCTCACATGAATTATGTGTATAATTTTCCGAGGTATGCGGTCTGTTGCCAAAAAGCCGGCTTTGTGCCGTTCACAAAACCCAAATGGCATTGCGCAAACGCCACCCAGTGGCGTACTTTAAATGCTCTAGGGGCAATTGTAAGACAAAGTCCCTTATTTAAAAGGCAGCGGGCACGTGGTTTGAAGGCGTCAAATTAAGCTTTCCCCTCGTATTTTACCTCATGTATTGCTTTGCCCACCGCTTTAAGCGGGAAGGTATTTATAGGGAGGATTATGCGAGCGTTGGAAAAAAATTGTCATCTGGCACTATCTCCGACTGGTATAGCTACTACAGGGAAGCAATAGTTATGTATATTTCAGTTAGACCACCAAGAACTCAATCTTTCCTATTGGTGGTTCAGGTAAGGTAGTGCAGATTGACGAAAGTAAATTCGGGAAGTGCAAATACAACAAAGCTAATAATAATCATTTATATACTTACAGTTAGTCACTTAAGTAAGTATACACTACATATATCTGCATTATTTTTGCACTAGATTTCTTAAATAACACAAAATATAAGAAAAATGTATTTTATTCACTCGAATGAAACATAAATATAATACTCAATTCAAAAACGCATACAAAATGGCAGAAAATACAAAAATTTTACCAATTAAAAAAAAATTGGTATAAATTCATATCACAAAAGTAAGTATACAAAGGCACAATTATTGAATTAATTATAAAAATATTATTTGAAAAGTCGACTTCTAGTATTTGGTTGGATAACCATTGGACTTAATAATGGCTTTAAGACGTGAAGGCATTGATTTCACCAAATTTGTGGTTACTGCTTGCGGTATTTTATTCCATTCTTCCTGGAGCGCACTTTTTAATTGTTCCTTGCTTCGTATCGAATATTTACTTATTTGCCGCTTTAGATGTTCCCATAAATGTTCAATGGGGTTTGTATCCGGTGATTGGGGTAGTGTTTTAAGCTGTTTTTTCACATTGTATAAGAGCCATTCCCGCACAATTTTGGACGTGTGCTTGGGATCATTATCCTGCTGGAAGATGAATGACTCCTCCAGCCCCAATTTAACCGCGCTTTGCTTCAAATTATTTTTTAAAATGTTAAGGTAACCGTATCGGTCCATAATAGTTTCGATAAACACCAGATTGCCTACCCCATTTGCCGCCATACATCCCCAAACCATCACCGAGCCACCACCATGCTTAACCGTGCCGGTCATATTAATAGGATTCAGCCCTGTGTTAGCTTTCCTCCATACTTTTTCGCGACCATCGGATCCACTTATACAAAATTTGGACTCATCTGAAAATATAACGTTGTTCCAAAACGTTTGGTCACACTTTTCATGATTTTTTGCAAATGATATCCGTTTACATCGATTGACCCTGCTCACGAAGGGCTTCTTCCTAACATTACGTCCATGGTAACCAGCATTATACAGGACTCGGCGAATAGTTTGAGTACTACACTGCTTCCCATATTCTTTTTCGACTTCAGCTTTTAACTTTGGGGCACTTTTTTTGGGATTTTCTTTGATTTTACGAACAATCAGGCTACTTTCCCTGTCACTGAATACCCGTGGGCGTCCAGATCGAGGCTTATTATTTGTTTTGCCAGTACTTTTGTACTTGTTTACAATCTTTTGAATTGTAGCAACACTTTTATCAACTATGCGAGCGATTTCACGCAAAGATTTATTCTCTTTGTGGTATTTTATAATTAATTTTTTTAAGTCATGAGAGAGCTCTTTTCCTCTTCGTGCCATTCCCGCAAATTGTTCAGTAATTTAAAGAAAAATGTGGATTCTTTAATAATATTCTTAACAGTGTCCTTTTTGTTTAAATTGATTGAACTTTTTAAATTTAAAATTATGCTATTGCGTTATGTTCACCAAAGAATTGTACGAGGTATACTAACTTTTGTGATATTATTTTCACTCGACTCAACTAATAAGCGATGTGTGTCTAACGGTATCAACATTTTACAGCTATATTTCTGTTGATGTTAAAGCAAGTGCCAATGCACACATGCTTTGTGTAAAAACGTGCCATAAGCATATTGGGAAACACTTTAATTTTAATTATCTTCAAAAATAAAGACGGTGTATACTTACTTAAGTGACTAACTGTATGTATAATGCAATTATGTTCATTCAAATACTTTTCTTTTTTTTTTTGAAGACGCGTAGAAGGGCATTGGGTGCTCAGAATGATAGAGGATGGCAGTGAGGACGTCAGACTGGAGCTATGCCCTGACAATGTACGTTCCGCTGAGGTCCTCATCCCTCTTATTCGTAAGCATGTACACGTAGGAACAACCATAAGGACCGATTTTTGGCGCGCATATGAATGCCTCCCTGAGCATGGTTACATCCATGAAAAGGTTAACCATAGTGACCCTGGCAATCCATTCATCGCCGAGGATGGCACACACACCCAAAGAATCGAACCTCATTGGCGTGTAGTGAAGAGATTTTTTATAGGGATAATTATGTATAATAATCCGGCCAACTTTGCTGATGTAATAGTAGAATTTTTATGGAGGCGGGAAATACACAAAAAAAAAAAATAAAAAAAACAAATATGTATGTATGTGTTTAACACGAAATAAAAAAAAAACTCCATACAAATGAATACCCAATTTTGGTTTTATATAAATGGTTGGTTGGTTTATCTTGGTACTTAACTACTACATTATTACCGATACATATACAATTTTTAATTTTCAGTGATTTTTTTATTTAAATAAATTAGATTTTCACTTTAATTCAATGAAATAATAAAAATAATAAACATAGAGTCATGCGTAAAAATACATACATTTTATAATAACACCGGTCAACAAAAAATTTTTTTTTTTGGGGTTTCTGTTCTTATGCTTGAATTCTGATTCTAGACATTGAAAAACACTTAAATATTAATCTTAAGTTCTTTAAGTTTATCTTAATTCAGAAAGTAAACAGTATACCAACACACCACACGCATGATGACACCACACATAATTAACAAAAGGGACCGACGGACGGCGTTCTTCCTCTTGTGTTTTTCATCTGCGCGCATACATGTTTATAAAAAAATTTATTTTATTTTTTCTTTGCAAAAATTAGTACATAAAATATCACGTGACTCAAAGTACTTGAAAAAAAGTTGCTCTTCGGTTTGCATCATTTATCCTTGAAATGTTGATGGATAGGTAAAAAATAAAAAAAAATTCTTGTAAAATGAAGTTGTAGTTATGGTCTCTCGAGCCGAATTTTTTAATTTCGAAAAATTTTCCAAATACGGAATTTAGAAAAAAGTATGTCTTTTACGTCATAAATGTCACACTTTAATTATGTTTATAATTTTTTTTATAAAATTATCGCAAATCCGGCTCGAAAGACTGTAAAGAAAAAATTTTCGAATATTAAAAAAAAATCACATTAAAAAATGTTAAAAATTGTATGAGTTATCATGCAGACCGTGCTGGGAAAAGTAGTTTCGAGAAAACCGCGTTTAAACTTTCATGTGCCTCAAACGAAGGACAGCTACCTGTGTGCATTAAACTCTCGTCGGGCGCTCTGATTTTATACTATAACTTTGTATAAATGGGGAATTTTTACAACAAACTTTCACAGAAATAAGCCTAAAACTATAAAGAATAATAACCTAAAAAAAGTATGTACATAACCCCTTAACCTGTTTATTATAGCTGTAACAACAATATTAGTGTAATAATCAGTTAAAAAATGGCATCAAGTCAGTGTAAAAATGATGAATAAACATCTGTTTTATTTGCGGTGAATTTATTAAAATTGGAAGTAAAAAATTTGCTTTATCAACAAATTTGAAACTTTGCGAAGTCTATTTTAACCTAAAAGTCAGTAATCGAAATGAAAATTGAGTACCTCACTTCGTCTGCGTTAATTGTAAAAATACTTTAGAAGGTAAGAAAAAAATCGAAAAATTGCTCTAATTTCTACGAAAGCAAACTTTAACCGGAATTTTTTTTTTTTTAATAAAATTTTCTTTCACAATCTTGCAGCATGTGGGCAAGTTAGCAAGTCGTTGATATGATTTAACTCCTAAAAATATGCAATCGGAAAAATAAACCTGAAACTGGGCAGTGTTGTAAATTTTAATTCTGAATGGTGAGGATCATAAGTGAAAAATAAATATGGAACTGGGTAATATTAGTTTTAATTCTACATGGTGTGGATCATGATTGCAATAGCAACAATACCCTTATTTGGCAGTGAGTCCCTTGTTTAAAGTGAAGTACTTAGCACTGTCGGAAATTTGTTTTTCTGAGTCGTACTGTACAGAAAAATTGTAGGGCTTGGCTAAATTCATATTATGCTCATTATTAATACATAGTAGATGGCGCTATGCGACTTCATAGAAACAACTTGTGACTGAACATTAAACGAGGCTTATTTAAAAAAAAAACACGCTTTATTTGTTTATCCTACTTTTACTCGTTCATACATATGAATGTATGTATGTTTATCGATTCGTTTTCATTATTTGCGGTTTCGTTATTATATGGTAGGAAACATAGTTTGACGAGCGGTCTTGTTAATATTCCGCTTTTAGGGCGGAGAGCAACGACTCGTACATGGCCGTCGGAACCGTAATGTAATATTTCTGTGCAAAGCCGCCATACGTTGGTTGTATACAGTCACACACAATCTCCAAGCTTTGACGCCTTTTCTGGACTCTTCTATCTGTGCCTTTTACGAGTATTCTGTATATACTCTTCCTTCCATAACCTGCTGAAATCGTGATGGAGAATCTTGATAAATTTGTAGTTTGTAGCTACTTTTTTGAAGTAAGACTTAAAGTTTTTTACAGCTGGTTCCCATAAAGCACTCATATGACAAACGCTTGGGGGATAAATTGTCTATTAATACCATGGGAGCGTACAATCTCATGTGTGACTTGTTTAATAAAATCAACAAACTGTTTTTCAGTGGCTCTTTGAACTAGAATGAAGGTTTTACCGTTATCGCTCATGAGTTTTAATGGGGAGCCGCATCGTTCTAGAAGCGAGCAAATGCCGCGAGAAAAACTTCCTTTGTTAGACTCGTACAGAGCTCGAGGTGCACTACTTTTGTCGTAAAACAGACAAGGACAGCCACATAGCCTTTCATTAGGGTGGGTGGGGAACTTAGCATTGACGCCTTTATCTGAAAAGGCCCAGCAAAATCGACACCTGTAATTTTGAAAAAAGCGAAGTTGCAGTATTCCGGTGGAAGTGTTATCATAATCTGTGTTCGCAACTTCTGCTTGTGCATAGTACAGATCTTGCACATAAAAACAAATTTCTTTATTTGGGGTTTAAGACGGGAAATATAAAACTTTTGGCAGACTATATACTGCATTAGGCGATGTTCAGTGTGAAGCAGTGAAGTATAAGTAAATGGTTGTAACTGAGGAGTAATGTGGCGAATTGGGACTTCTCCGGTATAATTAGAGTGTGGCGTTTGTTATACTTACGTTAGGATTGAGTTTTCAAGCGTATCATTCGCACGAAGCAGACCTTTCGTGTCTAAGAATGGGATAAGAATTAACTAGCGGCGCCCCCTGCTTTCTCTTAGAAAAATGTGTTGATACAACTTTATTTTTATCTTCTTTCTTATAACAACAACCTTAAAAAATCCATTAATTAACATAAAACTACAAACTTATGGAATAAAAACTCAAAAATTGTGTTGACAAAAGTCTACATACAGTACAAAAATATCTTAGTTCAGTGCGAAAACTTTACAAAATGCTAATTATTAAGACGTCTTAGTATTTAGTTGGGCCCCCATTGGCATCTGTAACTGCTTAAAGACGCCGTGGCATTGATTCTGCTGAATTTGTCAACGCTGCAGATGTCATGCTGCTCCAAGGTTCCAAATGCGCCCTTAGAGTATAGCAGAGCTAGAAATTTGGTGCATTCAAATTCTACGCTCCAAAATCTCCCAGACATGTTCAATAATATTAAAATTTGGACTTTGAGGTCATTTAATTGCCTTGGAGTATAATAAAGCAACCAGTCCTTAACAATTTGCGCCGCATGCATCGAATCGTTATCTTGTTGAAATATTCAACCGGAACCGAGCCCTAAATTATCCACCAAAGGCTTCAAATTATGTTCCGATGGAGACTTATACTTATAACCGTCCATTTCACCTTCAATAAAGTCCAACGTCCCAACTCCAGAGGCCGCAACAGCTCCCCAAAACATTACGTTAGTTTTCCTCCAAATTTTAGCCCTTTCATCACTACCAAAAAGAGTGAAATTAAAATCATCTATAAATAAAACTTTTTTCCAAAAATCCATTTCCTTTTCTTTGTGTTTTTTGGCGAACTTTACTCGAAGTTTTCGGTTTTTTCAGAAATAAAAGGTTTCTTCCGTAGTGTTTTACTGTGGAATCTGTTATCGTTTAGAGTTTTTTTTTATTTTTCTTGGATGGATACTCTATTGTGACGTACTTGCTATGCCCTCGGCTGAATTTTGAGCATTTACTTTTGGATTTTTGTCTATTTCTTTGAGAATAAGGCTGACGTCTCTACGAGATAGTTTTTTTGGGCGTTCACTGCGTGGTTTATTTTCGTTGGAATCATTATTTTTAAAGTTTTTTACAATTGTCTGTACTGTTGCTCGACTCAAGTTTAAAATTTTAGAAATTTTACCATTTGACTTTTCTTTTCTTTGTTTTATCACCAAATTTCTTACATCAATTGATATTTCATTTCGCGGAGCCATTATAGCTATTGAAGTGTTTAAACCACAACTAAATTCAATAAACATACTGAAATAAAACAAAAAGGCTAACGGTACCTTACTGTTAATATAACAATGTACAAAGTGTTAGATTCGAACTGTATGTAGACTTTTGTCAAAGTAATTTTTGAGTTTTTCTTCCATAAATTTGTTGTTTTATGTTAAATAACGGATTTTTTTAGTTAATTGTTATTATAAAAAATGTTAGAATAAAACTGTATAAATACATTTGTCCAAAAACTTTTGTATTCTCATATCAATGAAAATAGGGGGTGTATGTAGACTTTTGTCCGCCACTGTATGTACTTATATAATAGTTTATTCACCATGGGATTTGTAGATGTGAGATGTTGTTGAGATTGCTCGCGAACTGGGACCACTTTTCTAAACGAAGTGGTTTTACTTCTTCGTCTCAGTCTGTTTCTTCTAGCAATAATTCAGGGATCAGGATTTTGGATTGCGTCATAATTGGCGAAAGCCATCCTGCTGGCTGCTGTCGAAAAGTTTTGCCACAGAAGATAGAATTTGGCGTTTTATTATGGTGAATAATGCAGATATTGACTCAGTAGTGTATGAAAACTGGGCAGATACCGCATATTATTGAATTCACAGAGTTTTTGTTACACTTTTCTTTTCAAAATAGTTTTCTTTCTGGATTTATTTCGCTACATACATAAGTATGTACAGCCTTGGCCAAAAGTATTAGGCACCCCATTAAATTACAAGTATTCTCAAATGTCAATCAATCAAATCAAAGTTACCACTTCTTTTTGTCTTATATGGATGTTTAACTGTTGAATAAACGAATAAACTGTGTAATATTTAAAGTCATAGCACTCTGGATAGGATAAAACTAAAAATTGTCATTTTTAAGAAATTCATAAAATATTTTCGCATTTAAAATTTGAAAGTGAAAGTGTAAATTACATTTAGTGAAAAGTTACCAATTTTACAAAAACAGTTCATATTTACCGAAATGCCTAAAAAAGTGAAATTAGTTACGATGATAGAGTAAGAATTCAAGTCTTAAGTGAAGAAGGTAAGTCTCAGGTTGAGATTGCCAATTTGGTGGGATGTTCGCGGTGCGCGGTCCAATGTGCTATCAGACGATTTGTGGAGACGAAATCCCACAATAATAAACCAAAAAGTGGAAGAAAGCGTCTAACCAGTGAACGAGAAGACCGAATACTTATACGCGAGTCTCTCAAGGATCGCAAAAAATCTTCTTCTGCCCTTGCAGCTGTCCTTTCGGATGAATTTTGTAAACCAGTTAGTGCTCGAACAGCTAGAAGAAGACTTCTGGAAGCAGGTTTAAAAGGATGTAAAGCCCGAAAAAAGCCGTGGCTCTCAGAAAAGAATAGGAAAAATCGTTTGGAATGGGCTCGCCGATACCAACATTTCACGGAAGAAGATTGGTCGAATGTTTTGTAGTCTGATGAATCAAACTTCGAGGTAAGCTTAGTTTAGATCGTCTTAAAGAATTAACAGCCATAGCTTCTTACCTTAGAGCAATTTTGAAGACATAATACAAATCTTATGAAAACATTATTTTTTCTTTTCTCTAGATATTTGGAACACCTGGTGCGACGTTCGTGAGGCGACGGGTTGGGGAAGAATATCATCCAGATTGCGTGGTACCCACTGTTAAGCATGGAGGAGGCAGTATTATGATCTGGGGCTGCATGGCTGCTTATGGTGTCGGCGAAATGTTCGTTTGCGAAGGTCGCATGGACAGTCAAAAGTACATAAATGTATTAGAAGCTGTTTTACTGCCTTCGTTAACGCGCATTTTCGGCGATACTAATTTAGACGGGGTTCAATTTCAACAAGACAATGCTCCTTGTCACAAATCAGCGACTAGGATGCGTTGGTTTGAAGATAACAACATTGTTTTGTTAGATTGGCCTGCACAGTCTCCAGATCTTAATCCCATTGAGCACATGTGGGCTATTTTAAAACGCAAGATTAAGGAACACAGTGTAATATCAAAAACTACCTTAAAGAATGCCTTAATTAACGAATGGTACGCTATAAGTGCGGACGAATGTGCAAAGCTTGTACGCAGCATGCTTAAGAGAATTGCTGCCGTTATTAAATCGAAGGGTGGACCTACTAAATATTAATGTTATTATCACTAATTTATTGTATTTTCACAGTTTTACTAATAAAACTTCATTATTTCACTTGTTAAAACAAAAAATTCAGTAAATAGTGGGGTGCCTAATACTTTTGGCCAAGGCTGTATATCTGGAATTATTTGCGGTAATCTTTTTCAGTCTAAAACCTGTGGTTTAAGGGCTCTTATAACCTGTGATAAGGATTCGTATACTTGTGGAGGACTGTGACTCCCAGACAAGATATCGTTTGTGATTTTAACACTGGGGTTGCAAGAGGAAATACTGACTTTGTGTTTTAGAGTTTTGGGGTTGGGGTCGTTCCAGTATCTCCTTTTCACTGCTTATTCCTCTTAAATGCATGCACGGATTTTTTTTAAATTTCCTTAGAGCCACGCTCAATTAAGGATATACTATATATTTTAATAATAGAGTATTGCGTTAGTAATATAGAAAAAATTTTGGTTGGGTTACTTCTGTATTAAAGGTATATTGATTTCAATGGAATTCAAATTTTTATTAACTGTATTGGTGTTTTTTCGCAATTGGAAATTTTTAGTCTTATATAATTAAATAAAATAACTGCTTTCAAACTTTATAACGATGTCAAATGACCAATCAGGTAAATATAATACGTTATTTAGCTCTGAAAAGTGGGCAATATATTACGTCCATATAACGAAAATTTGGAATAAAAAATCGCGCAATTTTTTATTCCAAATTTTGGCCTGCGGCGCTTGTTTCAATGTAATATATTATACTGAAAATATAATAGGGGTATTCAGACCAGCCTTATTAATTCGTTAGTGGTTATTTGGTAGTTTTTTACATGTATTTTGTTTTTGTAAAATTAACAGACTATCGTTTTACCGAGTAAATAACTATCCATCTGGCAAGCTTAATAATTGTTTCGTTACTCGGTGATATTATACCAGCTGTTCTCCTGCTCCTCTGTACATCAATTTAAAGTACTTACCAGTAATAAATTTGATCTGCTCCACATAATTTTCAATTAAATGACTGACAATTTTTGATTTTGCACTTTGTTGGGGCATTTTTACTCTTTAATAAAGTTGAATAAGCTGTTTCGGAATAAAATTTACCATGCTACCAAGGTCGAGCAAAAAGTATGTTCACAGTTAAGCCTTTTAACGAAATATCAACTAAAGAATTACCATATTAACAGGCTTCGGTCTGAATACCCCTAATGAAAATTTGGAATAAAAAATCGCGCGAATTTTTGCCTGCGGCGCTTTTCAGGGAGCTTTGAAATTTTCTTCGAAAACAGTATTATATGTATAAAATAATATCTAATTTTTTTTTTTAAATGATGATATTCCACCCACGAGCGCTGCAGCAGTAATGTGTCGTGATGCTACCATGATACAGCAGCGGAATATAGTGCAAATGGACAAATACTTGGGCTCACATGAAGTGTGAGTATCATTTGCCGAGGGGTACGGTCTGTTGCCAAAAAGCCGGCTTTGTGCCGTTCACAAAACCCAAATGGCATTGCGCAAACGCCACCCAGTAGGGTACTTTAAATGCTCTACGGGCAATTGTAAGACAAAGTCGCTTATTTAAAAGGCAGCGGGCACGTGGTTTGAAGGCGTCAAATTAAGCTTTCCCCTCGTGTTTTATCTCATGTATTGCTTTACCCACCGCTTTACGTGGAAAGGTATTTATAGGGAGGATTATGCGAGCGTTGGAAAAAAATTGTCATCTGGCACTATCTCCGACTGGTATAGCTACTGCAGGGAAGCGGTAGTTATATTTCAGTTAGACCACCAAGAAGTCAAAGGGAAGATTGGTGGTCCAGGTAAGGTAGTGCAGATTGACGAAAGTAAATTCGGGAAACGCAAATACAAAAAAGGTAATTATAATAATTTATATATGTATAATGCAATTATGTTTATTCAAATACTTTTCTTTTTTTTCTGGAAGACGCGTAGAAGGGCATTGGGTGCTGGGAATGATAGAGGATGGCAGTGAGGACGTCAGACTGGAGGTATGCCCTAACAATGTACGTTCCGCTGAGGTCCTCATCCCTCTTATTCGTAAGCATGTGTACGAAGGAACAACCATAAGGACCGATTTTTGGCGCGCATATGAATGCCTCCCTGAGTATGGTTACATCCATGAAATGGTTAACCATAGTGACCCTGGCAATCTATTCATCGCCGAGGATGGCACACACACCCAAATAATCGAATCTCATTGGCGTGTAGTGAAGAGATTGTTTTATAAGGATAATTATGTATAATAATCTGGCAAACTTTGCTGATGTAATAGTAGAATTTTTATTAACTAGTTTTGTGTTTTTTTTTTTGCATATATGTATGAAAAATTATCATCCAGTTTCTGAAACAGAGCAATTCTTTGGAACTATGTTGTTGTTATGAATTGACCACAATTGTTACTATCTTGTCCCATTCATTGTACCGTTACTTCAAAATGCTCGCCAGCTTTCGGTCTTACGTAGTAAATATGTAATTACATATATGTGCACATTAGTGCGAGATTGTCGTTTCTGCTGATAATAGTGTTTTCAGAAGTTAAACTGCAAAAATTAGTTTGAGATATTTATTGTATGTAATAGCCCTGACAGACGAGCAAAATTAATGCGCCTTAAGCAACGCTAATGCGAATTGAAATTTTATGGTGACAGACGGCAGGCTTGTGCATTTAGACAGTTGATAGTGAAATTTGTTTCTTTTTTTTAAAAAAAAGTGAAGTAAAAATTAATAAGATAAATTATTAAAAGGAATTTTGGTAATTTTGGAAAATCAATATAAATTTAACGAAAAAAATCGTTTATTATTATCTACGTTAAAAGATAATAGAGTGAAATTAATAGCAATAATGATTGTAATGCGGAAAAAGTGTGCAAAAAAGTTAAGAATATTGGAAAAAATGGATAGCAAAAGTGCGACATCTGTCAACAAATGCAAAAATTGGCCATTTTTGAGCAGTGTTGCCTACTAAAATTTAGTAAATTTAACCAAATGCACGGAATTCTTGTGCATTACAATCTTGCATTGACATGGGTCAAATGAGTAAATAAATGTAAATTAAGCCCGCTAATGCATATTAGCTGTCTGTCAGGGCTATAATTGTTCAAAATTGTGCATTTAATTTAAATATCTTAATATTGGTTAGCTAAAATGCCTCGTGGAACTGGTTTGACAGACCATGAACAAGGGGTCATAGAAGGTATGCATGATAACGGTGCGAATATCTTCGAATTCGCTAAAAAGTTAAATCGTCACCGGAATTGCATATCTAATTATCTAAAAAACCCCAACTAAATATGGAACAATTTGACGAAGTGGGCGGAAAACCAACATTGACTTGCGTTGCAAACGGCAAATTCAACAACTTGTTGGTTTGATGAGTAGCGGACAAATTAAAGCTCATATGGGTCTCCAAATAACCAACAGTTACATTGTGCAAATAATTCAGGAAAATCCTTTAGTGAAATATACCTAGTGCCTAAACCCAAGCTTTCGCAGCGACACATGAAGGCTCGCATGGAGTTTGAAAATAAGTACCTTTTTTGGTGCCAAGAATAACATAACACCATTTTTAGTGATGGAAAAAAGTTCAATTTAGATGGTCCGGACGGTTGCAAAAGTATCGGCTGTAGGGGAAAGTCATCTACATACATATGTGCTACATCACTACAAGAATGAATACTCAAATGTATGTATGTATGTAGATCTCCTTGAGAGTGAATTAATAGAGTTTGGTAGCAATTTGTATGGCGACAATTGGACTCTCACCAAATCCTTCTTTACAGAGCAAAAAATACCTGAATTGGACTGGCCCACCTTAAATCTGGACTTAAATTCGATTGAGAACCTCTGGGCCAAAGTGTTTAAGAATGGTAGGCAGTTTGAGACAGCAAGAAACCTTAAAAAGGCAATACACTATGAATGGGCCAATATTGATTCAGCCCACCTTAAATCTTTGGTAGATTCCATGCCATTCCGACTTAATTCAGTAATATTGAATAATGATAACAATACTGAATATTAAAATCCTATATAAAGAATAATTATTAATATTAAAAATTAGAAAAATCAAATATTGCACATACATACAGTGTATCACCAAAGTAAGTATGCATTCAATCAAAAACCGCATTTAAGAAAAAAATTTAATATTATGATGAACTGTTAATATTTCGTTGGATAGCCTTTACTCTTTCTGACAGCTTTTAACCGCGATGGCATAGAGTTTACCAGGTTCTGAGTCAGAGAAATTGGAATCTTTCCCCATTCCTCCATAAGTGCTTTCTTTAAGTCATCTTTGTCCTTTATTTCATGTTTCCTTATTTGTCTGTCAAGATGTTCCCAAAAATGTTTAATAATAGGCATTCTCTGACAACTAGAGCTGTATGCTTGGGGTCATTGTCCTATTGGAAGACAAATGATCGCTCAAGCCCCAATTTTAATGCACTTTTCTTTAAATTATCTTTTAAAATGTTGAGATAAACAGTTTTATCCATTATTCTTTCAATCCAAATTTCCTACACTAGAAGCCGCCGTACAACCCCACACCATTATTGAGCCACCACCATGTTTAACTGTACCGATCATGTTTTGAGGATCGAGGTCTAAATTTGCTTTCCTCCATACCTTTCCACGTCCGTCGGAACCAAAAATATTAAATTTCCTCTCGTCAGAGAAAATAACGGTATTCCAAAAGTTTTCGTCTTTGGTTTCGTACAGTTTTACAAACTCAAGCCTTTTCTTTCTGTTAGTATTATTTACAAATGGCTTTTTACGGATGTTTCGTCCATGGAAACCAGCAGTATATAAAGCACGACGAATGGTTTTGGGGTTAGAAGTCTTGCCAGTTTCTTTTTCTATTTCGGCCTGTATTTTAGGGCCCCTTATTTTGGGGGTTTTCTGTACCTTTCGTACAATTATTCTGCGTTCCTGCTCCGTGAAAATTTTCAGGCGCCCGGTTCTTAGTTGATTCTTGGTATTACCATCTCCTTTAAATTTTTCAATAATTTTTTGTACTGTGACGTTGGTTTTGTTAACGTCTTTTGCAATTTGACGTTGGCTTTTTTTTATCTTTGTACAATTTTATTATTAAATTCTTCATATCTTGTGCAAGTTCTTTGAGGAGCCATGACCAAATTTTTAACTGAAATTGACTTTATAACTTTAAAAAAGGTTCGTGCCTATACAACGAAACAAATTTGTTGGTCTTTCTCGCAAATAAATCACAAAAAGACTAACGAAATTCATAAATTTGCGAACTGCGTACATGCTTTTGTTATATGTATGATTTTTACCGTTTCCTACGAAATAACGCCAGACAAGAAAATGGAAAAATTTGTAGTCATCATGTCTTTTATATTCTTGCAAGTAGTCTTGCATAGCACTTGCATACATACATACATATTTTGATAAAAAAAAATTCGAATTATTTTGGGAAAAAAATTCAATATTGAGCTGTTAATCATGGTGCATACTTACTTTAGTGATGCACTGTACATATAAATATTTTTTAAAAACAAAAAAAAGAAAAAAGTATTTAAGTTGTATTTGTATTGCTATATGCATCCCTTATTATGAACAATAGCTGTAGGTATATGGAATAGCATTTGTCTTGTTGTAGACATCTGGCGCCGCGGCTGTCTGCTTGCGTCTGGCGCCGTATAGCATTATGTTCTGGTAATTTCCAGACGCGATATTCTAGAAGGACACGTCGGCATCAGCGAGAAGTCGTGGCTATATAAGCCGTGGCAGCGCGAACGTAATGATCAGTGCTAAGAGAAACTGCTATAGTGAGACGAGTTGGAAATAAAGAGTAGTTGAATTAAATTAAACATTTGGGAGTTTTATTTGTCAATCCAGAGATACGAACCTAACAAAGTGAACTAGCAAGCAGTAAAATCGTAACAATTGGTGTCAGAAGTGGGATTGTCAAATAATCCAAATTCAAGATGGTTAAATTCGGAGAATTGAGAATTCAGCAATTAAAAAAGGAACTGGAGGAGCGTAATTTGCCGTTTAGCGGGCAAAAGGCGGATCTGCAGGCACGATTACGTGAAGCAATGGAAGCGGATGGAATTAATGTGGACGAGTTCGAATTTGTTGGGCCAGAAACTTCTACAAAGGTAGAAGAGAAAGTAGAAGAACAACGAACATCATCAAGTGTAGACATGAACACGTTGTTAGTGGCTATTAAGCAAATAGCTGAAAACGCAGTGCAAACAGAAAATGTCTGGCACAAATAGCTGAAAATCATCACACTTAGAGTCTCGCCTTACACAACAAATGACTGAAAATAATACGCAGTTAGAAAATCGTTTGGTACAACAGATTACAGAAAATACTTTACAAGTACAAAAACAAGTGCAAGAGAAATTTTCAAAATTTGAAGACGAATTAAGCACGTTAAAAAATGACGAAGAAAATTTAAAATCAGAATTTCTTCAATTGAGTAATCGTGTGCGAGAACTGCAACTACATGGCCCTGCACCATCAACAAATAATCAAAGATTGAAGGCACCCACATTCGATGGAAGTATTCCATTTCAAATTTTCAAACTTCAGTTTGAAAAGACAGCAATGGCCAATAATTGGAATGCAGCGGACAAGGTGGCGTCCTTGTTTGTATCATTGAAAGGACCTGCGGCAGAAATCCTTCAGACTATTCCAGACTGTGAACGGGACAACTATGAGGCATTGATGAGTGCGATAGAAAGACGATATGGTAGTGAGCACCGGAAACAAATATACCAGATCGAACTGCAAAATAGGGGTCAGAAAATGAACGAGTCATTGCAAGAGTTCGCAACTGAAATAGAACGACTGGCTCATTTGGCAAATGCAGATGCACCTGTGGATTACATTGAGAGGGTAAAATTCAATGTTTCATAAATGGAATTCGTGATGTGGACACCAAACGCCCCACATATGCATTGCCAAAAAGAACGTTTGCTGAAACGGTTTCGCACGCCCTCACACAGGAAACAGCTTCCCTCTAAGTAAACCAGCACACAAGGTACAAAGGGTTGAAATGGAACAACCGGCGCTGATGGAAGAAATATTGAAGACTCTGAAGAAATTGCTGCACCGCGAGTAAATACAACAGGCAGATGTTTCAACTGTGGAAAAGCGGGTCACTTTGCCCGAAATTGCAATATAAAAGAAACCCATCAAAACGGAAACAACCAACAGATAACGAGGACGAAGCATCCACATCTCACAAGTCGTTAAACTAAAACGGAACAGTTCAAAGGGGCGTGAGCTGGTTCCCACAACTATTTGCCCCGCCATCTCGATATCACAAATAGGTGCCATGACAACAATCTTACTATCAACGGCATCGTAAATGGACGACTGTCAACGCTTACTTTGGATACTGGTGCCACACATTCAATTATCCGACCGGATGTGGTAAGAGGAATGGTTGAACCATTAGTCGGTTGCAAGCTTCGAACGGCCACCGGGGAGGAAGCAGCTGTCGCGGGAAAAGTGTTTTGCGAAGTGATGATTGGTACCCTGGAAGTTAATCACACCTTCATCGTAGCGAAATCACGGATGAAATTATAATGGGAGTAGATTTCATGATTGATCACGGGGTTACTTTGGATTTAAACAAGCAAATGCTGTTTTGCCAGAACATGGAGATGCCTATAAACACCGGATATGTGACCAACGTTGAAAGTAAGAGGGTGATTGTTGATGATAATCAGAGTATTCCACCAAAATCTGAGGCGATTGTATGGGCTAAAGTGAATGGAGGAGGTGGGACTGAAGAGTTGTGGATTGTGGAACCAACAAAAATAGATACACCCATATTGGTAGGAAGAACGCTTGTGAAAACTAGAGAAGACGCCACCATTCCGGTCAGAGTAGTGAATGAATTCAACACGCCTATAAGTCTGAAGAAAGGAGCAGTAATTGGACAGTGCCAGAATATAAGTGCAATAGCACGATGCGAACGGTCACAACAGAAGCCTACTATTGAGCCACAGCAGATAAGTCCTACACTCCTAAATAATTTGCTGAACGAACTGCATGGAAATGAAAAATTAAAAGCAGAAAAACTATTAGAAAAATACGCATCCATATTTGCAAACGAAGGAAATACAGGAAGAACCGGCATTGTCAAACATCGCATAAATACTGGAGACGCTAAACCAATCCGACAAGCTCCGCGTAGGGTTCCACTAGCAAAACGGGAGGATGCTAACAAAATTATTGAAGACATGCACAAAAACGGTGTAATCGAACCTTCAATAAGTCCATGGAGCTCACCTATCGTCTTAGTTAAAAAGAAAGATGGTAGCACCCGTTTCTGCGTAGATTATAGGAAGTTGAATGATGTCACAAAGAAAGACAGTTATCCTCTACCAAGAATCGACGATACATTAGACACCTTGTCTGGAGCGAAATGGTTTTCTACATTAGATCTACAAAGTGGATATTGGCAAGTCGAGATTGATGAATGTGACCGTGAAAAGACCGCTTTCAGTATGGGCGACGGGTTATGGGAATTCTCTGTGATGCCATTTGGGTTATGTAATGCGCCTGCAACGTTCGAGCGACTGATGGAACATGTGTTAAAAGGACTCAACTGGAAGACATGTTTGGTGTATCTTGATGACATTATCATCATGGGAAAAAGTTTTGATGATCATCTGAAAAATCTAGAGGAAGTCTTTCAGCGAATAGCATCAGCCGGATTACGCTTGAATCCCAAAAAGTGTTCATTATGGAAGAAGCAGGTCACATATCTCGGACATAAAGTGTCAACTGAGGGAATTCACACCGAGGAAGGAAAAATAAAAGCAGTGAAAGATTGGCCTCGACCCACCAACATTCATGAACTCCGCAGCTTCCTCGGCTTATCACGTATTACCGCCGTTTTGTACCTGGATTTGCGAACGTGGCTAGAAGTTTACATGATTTAACAAAGAAGAATCGCCCGTTTGTATGGCAGTTGGAACAAGAAAAAGCGTTTGAGCAGCTTAAAGAACTACTTTGTACGGCGCCGATGTTGGCTTATCCAATACCTGGAAAGAAATTCATCCTGGATACAGATGCGAGCGCTTATGGAATTGGAGGTGTCCTGTCTCAGCTCATCGACGGACAAGAAAGAGTAATTGGGTATTACAGCAGAGTGCTCGGGGAAAACCCGAGAAAAACTACTGTGTGACGCGAAAAGAACTACTAGCTGTGGTGGAATGTGTAAAACATTTCCACAAGTATTTGTATGGAAACGATTCTTGCTGAGGACTGATCATGCAGCATTAAAAAGGTTATTACAGTTTAAGAATCCGGAAGGCCAAATTGCACGATGGATCGAAAGATTACAGAATTACGACTTCGAAACGGAACATCGAAAGGGATTCACCACAAAAATGCGGATGCATATCACGTCGCCCTTGTCCACTGGAATGTAAACATTGCTCCAAATCAGAGGGAAAAGAAGGTATAATCGACGTGCGATTACTAAAAATAGAACCTGAAGATGATTGGACTCCTCATCGCATCAGAATCAATCAGTGGAGGACCCTGATCTTGCAAAGCTGGTAATGGCCAAAGAAAATGGGGTACGACCACCAAAGGAACAAATAAGTAACGAGAGTCCAACGGCAAAAGCATATTGGGCCCAATGGAACAGCATAAACCTCGTTAATGGATACCTTCATCGTACCTGGGAAAGCGAAGATGGCAAACAGTCTCGTCTGCTGATCATAGTACCGAAGTCCATGATCCCGAAAGTATTGAAAGAATATCACAATGGACCTAGTGGAGGGCACCTTGGGATTACAAAAACTATTGAGAAGATTAAACAACGGTTCTACTGGATCGGTTGTCGAGATTCCATAGCAGAATGGATAAGTAATTGCGTAGAGTGCATGGCAGCTAAAGGTCCTAAAGCCAAGAGTCGCGGTAGGCTACAACAGTACAACGTGGGATCACCATTTGAACGAGTCGCAATGGATTTGCAGGTCCGTTCCCAACCAGTACGCCGGAAACAAATATCTACTGGTTGTCATGGACTATTTCAGTAAATGGCCAGAAGTATATGCCTTACCAAACCAAGAAGCGAAGACAATAGCCGAAGCGTTTGTAGAAAATTGGATAACAAGGTTGGAGTGCCCGTCGAATTACACTCAGATCAAGGCAGGAATTTTGAATCTTCCATTTTCCAAGAAGTCTGTACATTATTGGGCATCCACAAGACACGGAAAACAGCGTTACATCCACAATCAGATGGAATGGTGGAGAGATTCAACCGAACGCTCGAAGAACATCTGCGGAAAATCGTTGATAAAGATCAACGGAATTGGGACAAGTGCATCCAGATGTTCCTGCTGGCGTATCGTTCAGCGAAGCACGAGACAACTGGTTACACGCCAGCAAAGATTATTTTCGGATCTGATCTGCGACTCCCTGCTGATCTTAAGTTTGGAACGAATCCTACAGCTGCAAGAAATAAAGGAGATTATTGTTCGCCTTAAAGGAAGAAATGAATGAATTGCATCTAATGGTAAGACAGCACACGCATCTGATGAGCAATAAGATGAAGGACCGGTTCGATCAAGCGGCAAATTCAAAAGGTTTTTAAGAAGGTGATCTGGTCCTGTTGTACAATCCACTTCGAAAGAAAGGCTTGTCCCCGAAATTGCAGACAGCCTGGGAAGGACCCTATATGGTGATGAAACGACTTAATGACGTGGTATACCGCATACAAAGAAATGGGAAAGCACGATGTAAAATGAAAGTAGTGCATTTGGAGAGGCTCGCCCCATTTGGTTCAAGAGGATTTGTGCCTAATCGGGACGATTAGGCTTTAGTGGAGGGCAGTGTTACAAAAAGTAGTATTAAGTTGTATTTGTATTGCTATATGCATCCCTTATTATGAACAATAGCTGTAGGTATATGGAATAGCATTTGTCTTGTTGTAGACATCTGGCGCCGCGGCTGTCTGCTTGCGTCTGGCGCCGTATAGCATTATGTTCTGGTAATTTCCAGACGCGATATTCTAGAAGGACACGTCGGCATCAGCGAGAAGTCGTGGCTATATAAGCCGTGGCAGCGCGAACGTAATGATCAGTGCTAAGAGAAACTGCTATAGTGAGACGAGTTGGAAATAAAGAGTAGTTGAATTAAATTAAACAGTTGGAGTTTTATTTGTCAATCCAGAGATACGAACCTAACAAAGTGAACTAGCAAGCAGTAAAATCGTAACAATATTATTGAAATTTGTGACAACTTTATGTTTTTATTTTGCAAATAAAACTACATATCCAAAGTTTCGATATTAGCTTTTGTATTTTTTTAATTAACGAAACACATGATGCACGTATAATTATTTGTATGAGGTACGATTTTAATGAATCTTTAAGGGAAATAACCGAAATTGTAGGCAAAAAAATCTATTGTATTTAAAATTATTCAGCGCTTAAAAATACCTTATGTAATAAAATGTTGGAAAATTGCATTTTGTAGACGGAGTGTTAGATGGTAAAGAATATATAGACATTCTGAAAGCAAGTGTTCATTGCAGCGCGGAGAAACTTTGGATCGTGATTGTTTTATGTTTTACCAAGACAACGACCCAAAGCATAAATCCTGGAATGCTATAAATTGGCTGCTCTACAATTGCCCAAAAGTACTTTGTACGTCTGCTCAATCCCCCGACATTAATCCCATAGAGAATTTATGAGCAGAACTTAAAGAAAGACTGTCCAAAAGAAATATTAAAGCAAAATCAGAGTTGAAGAAAGCCGTGGAAGAAGAATGGAGCCAAATAGAAATCTTGTAGAAAGTAGCCACGTCGCCTCTAAGATGTCTTAAATAAGAAAGGAAAATCCACTAGACGTTGAACTCCCGCAGACTTAACTTTACAAACTGTCCCATTTCGAAGTGAGTTACATTGAACACACAATAAATGTAAGTGTGTTTTTTTGTTTTTGTTATAGCATAAACTTTGGTTTTTTTCTTCATATCAATAAAAATATACATATGTCTTATTTGAAAAGAAAAGGAATTTTTGAAAAAATCAAATAGTTTTTGGGGTGTCCCATTAAAAGTGTGAGTCAGTGTATATGGAAAATGTCGTCATTTGATGCGAACTGTTTCACTGACGTCTACTTGACCTTTTGTACATACTTATATGTACATATTAAAAATAAATACATACATATGTAGTTAAGAAATTAAAAGAATATATATAAATATAAATCCAAAACAATTCATAAAAATATCACAATTTGTATGCTACATAGTACTAATATGTAGAAAAATAAATACATTTCTTATAACTAATGTAACAATTTAAAATAATAAATGAACAGAAAAACAAAACAATTCATAATGTAACAAATTAATGTAATAAAAAAACAGAAAAACAAAACAATTCATTTAAAAATATAACAAATTGAAAATATATGTATTCAATACATATATGTATGTATATACTTAATTGATGTAACTTAAAATAATGTTTACAGAAATATACATATACACAATGCCAAAGTTTCCCAGAACCCAGTTTTAAATAACAAAATATAATTAAAAAGACGAAACAAGAATCCAAAGAATATTAGGATATAAAATTATTCGAAAATATTATATTTATGTACAAATTTTGAAGCTATTTTTTTTCTAAAAATTCTACATATGTATGTGATACACATAATATTTTTGTTTTATAGTGAGGTCTACTGAGATTCCTATTGAAAAACTTAAGGGCAAAAATATACGAATCCTAATATATAATGCTAGATTAGCATTACTGTCGCTTTTATTACAACATTAATAAGGGCTGACATGCTTCATTTTATCGAATAACTGCCCTACGCCTATCCTGTGACAAATGCTATCAAATTCCCTAACAAAAATTATTTCTATTTCTTTTAAGTAATCTAAAAATCCCTGAGGCGGCTTAATTAAATTGCATCTGTCAATT
>CM050323.1:9755482-9778687 GCA_027475135.1 Bactrocera correcta | reverse complement strand
TAAGACTTACCTGAAAAAGAAGAAAAAATAGAATTTTAGTAAAATATTGTTTTTCTTTTAAAAGTTAAATTAAGCTCAAATATAAAAAAAAATATTCAATGTTTATAATTATACTTATTATTTTTTCTTGTTTTACTACAGTTTGTAGATAAATTTCTTGCAAAACGGCAGTCGACTCACATCGATTAATAATACATGACCTTTCAGAAACTAATTTATGCCATCGAACGTAATATACATATATATTTTATTCTTATAAAGCTCCTAAAAACACCTTAAAATTCACAGTGGTGTGGTAAAGTTGTGTATACAAAAAAAAATATTAAAAGGAAATAATAAAATTTTATTTTTTATTTATTTATGGTAAAATAATATTACTTTATTTATTTTTGATTTTATTGCAGAAAGCGGAAAATTTACCAGTTTTACTGGTATGTGAGGTTTTCCCCTCAAACATGAAGAATTTAGGATTTTCGCCACGATGTGGTGAATTTACTTTAGGCTTTTTACCATGGTGTGGTGAATTTCAATTTTATTTTCTTTATTTCCTTAAAAAATATTCTAAAAAATTTACTTCGTAACATTCTTAATGCAGCTCAAATCAAACAAAGCTAATAATGTTCGCTTTTTTCTTGAGTTATTTTAGAACTATGTATTTAGAACAGATATTAGAAACATCCGTTTTGGAGAAGTTTATTATAGCGAATTCAAAATATTTTCACCACGCTGTGGTGAACTTTTATTTTATTTTCACCATGCTGTGGTGAGTTTCAATTTTCCTTTTTGATTCACTTCAAAAATTAAAAAAAAATTACTCCACATTTTTCTTAAGCTCAAATCAAAGGAAGCTAATAAAGTTCACGTTTTTGTTGAGTTGGTTTGGAACTTCTTAGAACAGATATAAGAAACATACGTATTGGAGAGTTTTATTATAACAGCGAACATTAGTGTGGTTATATTAAGTTTATGATGAATAAAATGAAATTTAGGATTAAGGGTGTTCAAAATTGGTATATTTAACGAAGCGAATATTCATATGAGGTTATATACGAACAATGAAAAAACACACGAAGTGCTAAAATGTACAATCCGTAAAATGAAAGATGATTGAGATGAAATTGAAGATATTGAAAGTCATTTGAAGTTACAGTTAGTCACTTAAGTAAGTATACACTACATATATCTGCATTATTTTTGCACTAGATTTCTTAAATAACACAAAATATAAGAAAAATGTATTTTATTCACTCGAATGAAACATAAATATAATACTCAATTCAAAAACGCATACAAAATGGCAGAAAATACAAAAATTTTACCAATTAAAAAAAAAATGGTATAAATTCATATCACAAAAGTAAGTATACAAAGGCACAATTATTGAATTAATTATAAAAATATTATTTGAAAAGTCGACTTCTAGTATTTGGTTGGATAACCATTGGACTTAATAATGGCTTTAAGACGTGAAGGCATTGATTTCACCAAATTTGTGGTCACTGCTTGCGGTATTTTATTCCATTCTTCCTGGAGCGCACTTTTTAATTGTTCCTTGCTTCGTATCGAATATTTACTTATTTGCCGCTTTAGATGTTCCCATAAATGTTCAATGGGGTTTGTATCCGGTGATTGGGGTGGTGTTTTAAGCTGTTTTTTCACATTGTATAAGAGCCATTCCCGCACAATTTTGGACGTGTGCTTGGGATCATTATCCTGCTGGAAGATGAATGACTCCTCCAGCCCCAATTTAACCGCGCTTTGCTTCAAATTATTTTTTAAAATGTTAAGGTAACCGTATCGGTCCATAATAGTTTCGATAAACACCAGATTGCCTACCCCATTTGCCGCCATACATCCCCAAACCATCACCGAGCCACCACCATGCTTAACCGTGCCGGTCATATTAATAGGATTCAGCCCTGTGTTAGCTTTCCTCCATACTTTTTCGCGACCATCGGATCCACTTATACAAAATTTGGACTCATCTGAAAATATAACGTTGTTCCAAAACGTTTGGTCACACTTTTCATGATTTTTTGCAAATGATATCCGTTTACATCGATTGACCCTGCTCACGAAGGGCTTCTTCCTAACATTACGACCATGGTAACCAGCATTATACAGGACTCGGCGAATAGTTTGAGTACTACACTGCTTCCCATATTCTTTTTCGACTTCAGCTTTTAACTTTGGGGCACTTTTTTTGGGATTTTCTTTGATTTTACGAACAATCAGGCTACTTTCCCTGTCACTGAATACCCGTGGGCGTCCAGATCGAGGCTTATTATTTGTTTTGCCAGTACTTTTGTACTTGTTTACAATCTTTTGAATTGTAGCAACACTTTTATCAACTATGCGAGCGATTTCACGCAAAGATTTATTCTCTTTGTGGTATTTTATAATTAATTTTTTTAAGTCATCAGAGAGCTCTTTTCCTCTTCGTGCCATTCCCGCAAATTGTTCAGTAATTTAAAGAAAAATGTGGATTCTTTAATAATATTCTTAACAGTGTCCTTTTTGT
Source organism: Bactrocera correcta (assembly GCA_027475135.1). Classification (NCBI taxonomy): domain Eukaryota; kingdom Metazoa; phylum Arthropoda; class Insecta; order Diptera; family Tephritidae; genus Bactrocera; species Bactrocera correcta. The sequence continues at coordinate 9,776,166 of CM050323.1, read as the reverse complement.
TTAAATTGATTGAACTTTTTAAATTTAAAATTATGCTATCGCGTTATGTTCACCAAACAATTGTACGATGTATACTAACTTTTGTGATATTATTTTCACTCGACTCAACTAATAAGCGATGTGTGTCTAACGGTATCAACATTTTACAGCTATATTTCTGTTGATGTTAAAGCAAGTGCCAATGCACATATGCTTTGTGTAAAAACGTGCCATAAGCATATTGGGAAACTATTTAATTTTAATTATCTTCAAAAATAAAGACGGTGTATACTTACTTAAGTGACTAACTGTATATACGAACAGTGAAAGAACATTCGAATCTACTGAAGATGGATGCCTCCTTTTTTTAAAAAAGATTTTTAAAAAAGGATATGAGCAAGGAAAGACGAATGTAATTTATTTAAATTTCAAAAAGAAGATGCAATTAGCGCTTTTGAAATAAGCAATTTATACTCTTAAGATAGAGAAAAGTTAGGTTAACATATTTTTAAGCGTGCTCTTCCATGCTCTTAGTTTCAGTGGCAAAGCCGATCCACAGTCCTCAAAAGAGGTCCAACTTGGACAATATTTTTTGAGATAAAAAGCAAGCGAACGAAAATTTCTTCATTTTTAAGGCTTTAGTGTTTTAAAATTGTGTATATTGACTTTTTGATACAAAATTGCGGCTACTGAGCTAATCATCGAACACATTTTTTCCAAGAGAGCATACGATATTTTTAACAGATTTTTCTACTTTGAATAATACTTGTATGACCAAAAAATGTACATTAAACGTGCAGCTATCGTAACAAGAAATTCAAACCGAACTGAAACAAAAATTTGTATAAAAGACCTGTTACCAAAAACATCTAAGTTCATTTTCAAGTGGAAAAAGTGCTAATTCTTTGCTTAAATAAAAGAAATGAACTCTCTATGAAGATAACCAAGCGCATATGAAAAAAGCCCCTCTCAACTCTCTTCAAGAAACGGAGCTTTAACTAAAGCAGACATGTGCAGTAATATGCCTAATCTGTATTAAATTTGAAATAAGCCAGACGAAAGGTTTCAGATTATAGAAAAAGAAACGTGCCTACACAATTTCAAACCAAATTAACCATGCCTTGCGGGCTGTGGACTTATTACATCTGCTACGCATGAAAAAAATTTAAGAAAAAAAAGAATATAATATGTTATTTATACTAATTGTCCGCCATAAACATACATATAAACATGTATAAATATACATAGAAGTAAATGTATGTATATCCAAATTTTTTTGAGTGCCTTTGTGTACTTTATGAATTACAATACATTTTCGTTATCTAAATAACCAAAACACGGAGAAAAACGGAAGCAGCAAAAGAAAAAGTTAAAAGGTACAAAGCAGCAACAGCAGCAGCAGCAGCAGCAGCCAAAGCAGAAGAAAACGAACCACAAAGCAACTTCATCATTATGCCGTGAAGAAGCTGCGGCTGCGGTCGCCTATACGTGGTACGAACCACAAAAACCACATTAGAGCGACTCATAGCGTAAAAAACAAATAAACAATAACAACAATAACAATTTTACAGGCATATGTACGCATGTAAATATGCTGGTAAATGGAATTTAACGCAAATCAAGCGTAGCGCGGTAGCAACACCAATCAAAGCCTCAGACAGGCGCGCACACATAGACGCGAGGAAAATTTCGTGTCTGTAGAAAAAGAATAAATTACAGAATAAAGAAAAAAGCAAGAATTGCTAAGCAAATGTGCTTGAAAAGTTGTTGATAGAATACTACACAGGGTTGGTGGGCTGGTGGACTGGTGGCCTGGAGTTGGTGCTGGATTGGCAGCGAGGCGTTAAAGAAAGGCAAACAGTACAACACCAAAGTACACGTTTTTGTGGCCACAAATGGTATACACATATATACTTTCATATATAGGTGCACAACAACAAAATTGACTCAATACGAAAACGTGTGTTGAGTTAAGCTTTTAGCCAAAGCCAGCGCCGCATAGCAGCCAGCAGCTGGCAACGGTGTCCAATGACCAGTGGTGCTCGACGCGTACACATACTTTCGACTACTGGAATTCACACCCAAAGTAAAACAAGTAAATGTATCTTTAAGATACACATCGGCCAAAGTTAGCATGTGAGTACTTGTGTGTGTGTCTGTGCGGGTTAGTTATGCTGGTTGGCCAGCGGGTTTACTTAGCATGAAAACCAATCAGGCTATTGACCACAATATTTGACATGCTACGCATACAAATTTTATGTCAACACACACACACACAAGTAAAAGTATGCTGGTGAATGGCTCATAGGTTTGTAGTATGTACAGTGTTGGGCATAGAAATGTGTATTTAGAGAAGAGTAATGCAAAAAATACCTTATAATACCTTAAAACTTTACTGTGGTGGGTGAAGTTGTTTATTCAAAGAGATAATAATAGAAAAAGTAATAAAATTATAATTTTTATTTATTTATGTTCAATATTTTTATTTCTGATTTTATTGCAGAAAACGTAAATTTTCCCAGTATTACTGATAAATGAGGTTTTCTTCTCATACGAGGATAATTTAATAATTTCCCCATGTTGTGGTGAATTTAAATTTTTTCACCATGCTGTGGTGAATTTCAATTTTATTTTTTGATTCACTTAAAACGTTATTCAAAAAAAATTTACGCCATCACTAACTAGAAAAACCATGTATTTGGGACAGAAGAAGCTAAGTTTACCAAAAATTTATTTTTTTTTTGTTTTTCAACGTAAATTTGAGGTTTTGTGAAAAAGCTGTAAATACAGAGTTTTTAGCCCTCTTCATTACCTACAACTTTGCTATATAACTTCTTTCCAAAGAACTCGTAGTTTTGCCGGAAAATGAGTTAAGCCATTTTTAACGCTTAAAAATTCGTCCTTTCCTATTGCCGCCGGCCTCATAAATTCTCTCTTTCGTCAATTGATTTTCTTAGTTTTCTAATATTTTATCTGTTAATACCAATGGTTTCCGTCCCGCTATGATTTTTTTCGTTTCAAAACTTATCTACCCTGGTCCATAGCCTACACAACCTATTTTAAATTTTATGACGACTCGAACGCTTCGGCTCTAAAATGGATTATATAATACGTTTTACTATTCTACTAATTGTATAATGTTTCAGGACCCTAAAATGTACTTTAAGCGCTTTAGACTATGTCTGAATGGATCAATAAAGATTATTTTACTAATTAATTAGCGTTTTTAGGACCTAAAAGTGTACTTAAGACGAAAACAATAACTTTCTGAAACCTCTAAATTGGCCTAAGCACTGAATTGAACAAAACTGACTGTTAAAGAATTTTTTCTCTTCCAGACAGTTTTTTTCCTAAGGCAGGCTGAACTAGAAGAATCAGTAAGAAGCCGGATATGCGCTGGGAAGAGCGGCTTAAGAGCCAAAATATGATCAGACAAGCCTATAGCTCTGGATTGCTTGCTTTTGAAATTAACAACGCCAAACGCTTCTAATATTTTTCATATAGTAATTTTCATGAAGTGTCCCACTTTTTATGCCCACCACTGTACTGTAGATATATGCACAATTTCCGTTAAGAAAATCAGTTGGTATTTATTTGTGAGCATTCCAAGTCAATGCTTTGGGCGTGTGTTCTTAGCCACAGCAGTGGCAGTTGGCAGTATCTAATTTCTGCAGCAAAGACAACGCCAAAGGCGGTAAATTTTGCTGCTGACTAGTTGGGCGCAACCGGGTTGTTTCGTGTACTTTCTATATATATTTTATTTTACGAACTTTTTGCCATAAATAAGGTAGAGAGGGCAGAGTTAGGCTTTCTTAGGCCTACTTTTGCTGCAATCAGCAGCAAGTGCAAATGCCGTTATTTTTTTATATATTTTATTTGTTGAAAAACAAAAACTTTTGCTTTCCTCTTGGCTGACTAACTGGACTAGCTCGAGTATACTACGCCTTTATATGCGCTGACTTTTGGTCAACAGCTAAAAAAAACATAACCTTAAAAATCTCAATCAGCACAAGCGAGAATTTGACTTTTTCAAAGCCTTTTTGGGTTGCGCAGAGTTTGCCTTTCTTCTGTTTTTGTTTGTGCTTTTTTTTTGGCAGCGCCTATATCATAATAATTCAAAGCGCAGGCAGACAGACAACAGTAGAGACAGTAGAGCAGCAGAAGAAAGTGCAGCACGGACTCACAGACAAGTGAAGCCAAGCCAGTAAAAGGGGACAATTGCCTGGCAGCCAAATGTCCACTAACTACCGAAAATGTCTACTAAATAGCAGCGAAAACGGCGCTCAACACCAGCAGCCACCAGCCACCAGTCACCAGCCAAACAAGCAGCAGCATAATCACGCCAGCTTTGGCCGCAACGGCGGCTAAACAGTTGCGGAATGGTGTGGCGTTGGGACGCGGCGGCATATGGCAATGTTGATAGACGATTTGAAATTCTCTCACGTGTTTGTTGTGGTGCGGCGTAGCGTTTTTCTGCTTGTAATGTTGTCGAGTTGCAGAGCTTGTTACAATTCGCCTAGTACGGCGGCGTTGTTGAACGTTGTCAAAATACGGTATGTACGGGTAAATACCGCTTGTTATTGTTGTTGCTTTTGTATTTCAGTCGTGCGGCTGCGGCGTGTTCGGAATTGAAATTTGATTTTATGCGCTTTTTGCTCTTCAACCAACATATTTCTCTTGGTGTTCGCCTGTTTTGCTTGCTTTACTCTATATTTTTTTTTTTTTCATTTTGCAATGCTGTTCCTGCTTTCTATGATGCCCCTACGCTTTGCAAATCCTTTTATCCCTTATTTTGTTGTTTTTGGTTTTGCGCTAACGATTGCAGCAACCGCTTGTGCATTTGTGCGGAAAAAAGTACAAGTGAATGGCGTATTTTTTATTCATACGAAATGCAAGCACGCAGTACTTGCCTGTTGTTGTTGGTTTAGTTGTTGTTGCTGTTGTTGTCTGTATGAGTCTGCACTAAATTTTTTATGCGGGTTAAGGGTCAATTAGATGGTGCCAAATAGGGGGCAATCGCACTGCACTTAACGGTACGCTAATGGGTATGTTCGTGTATGAGTGTCACGAGTGGTGGTAAAAGAGGGGCGGTGCATGGGTTGAGATTTTTTTTTTAATTTAAGTTTCTTAAATTTGCGGAAAAAATATTTTTTTTTTATAAAAAATATATAGAAATTTGTCAAGTTATGTCAGGGAAGTGTCGTACAACAATCAAAAGAGGCATAGAAAGAGTAAAACAGTGTCGCTCAAAAGTATGAAGCTTCATTTACGGCTACTCAATGTTAAAAAAATTTAAAAATTTGTTTAATTTTTTTTTTTAATTTTTTTTTATTTTTAAAAAATTTGTTTAATTTTTTTTTTAATTTTTTGAATATTGAAAAATATTATAGTATTGAACATTCCCAATGTGTTTAAGTTAGAAATGGCCATATTATCAAGTAATCAGCAACCCTAAGCACTAAAGTACTCAAAAATGTGTATCTGGATGCGCCTTTGAAAACCGAGAAATCAACAAGCTAGGAAGAAAACTGGAAAGTATTTCTATAGGAGAATGCTTTGGTCTAAATGTATCTTAATCTAAAACATTAAATCTTAGTAATAATCTAGTTGTACTCAAGGCACTCAATATGCATACAAATTCAGTGTCCAAAGTAGTATTTAAAATACAATATAATATATAATCCTTTGAAGAAAAAGAGACAAATTGAGAAAAACCGTTATGTTCGGTTGCAACGAAGCTGGAGTACCCTTCAGAAATGAAAAGATTTCCATACAAGAACTTGATTTTGACCGTCTAGTTTGTATGGTAGCTATGCGATATAGTGGACCGATCTGGAATTTTTTTTCAGATATTTTGGCGTTGCCTTAGTCAATAACTCATACTGGGTTTCGTGAAGATATCTTGGCAAATAAAAAAGTTTTCTCTACAAGTACTGCATTTTGATCGTTCAGTTTATATGGCAGCTGCATGCTATAGTGAAAAATTTCTTCAGATATTGTAGGATTGCTTTGAATATAAACTCATTCCGAATTTCGTGAAGATATCTCATCAAATAAAAAATGTTCCCATACAAGGCCTTGTGTTGGATCGATGAGTTTGTGTGGCAGCTATAAGTTACAGTGGTCCGATATCGCCGATTCCGACACATGAACAGTATTATCGGCAGAAAACGAAATGTGCAAAATTTCAGAGCGATATCTCAAAAACTGAGGGACTAGTTTGCTTATATACATACACTAGGGACATGACCATTTAAATATGTATGTATACTCTTCATATGGTATATATATATATGTATATATATATATATATATATGAATATATGTGTCGCTAGATGTCGCTGTACTCCAACTACCTAAAAGTAATCATATTATATATATACTTACATATATATTTAAAGAATATTCGTTAAAATTACTAAGGGTTATTTTTATTGACGTTGTTGTTGTGGTAAGGGTTACCTAATTACCGATAGGATGGTCAGGATTAGATAAGTTATTCCCGCGGTCAACCAACGGCAGGAAACGTGCTGTTTCGATGCCGTCGGAACGTAGGGAGAGAGGTCAGGTGTGTAGGGTTATCAGGACATACAAAGCGGAGGTTAGTGTTATTCGGGCACTCCTTGCACACTGGACATACATATGTTCGATATGTAAAGGCCATTTTTTGGATAAGTAGGAGTTTTACCTGCTACAGTCTCCCCAACGAAGCTACGCAAGGGTCAGTCTCGATTGTCGCGGCAACTCGAGAAGAATTACTATGTAAGTGTCGAAGAAAATGCTTTGAAGTAAGTCATAAATTGCAAAAAAGCTGATCAAAAAGAAGAAGTAAATTGAACAAGGATTTAGGATAATACCTAATAATACAGCTTGTTTTCATTTTTTCATTTTCATTCCAAAAAATTTATTCTGAAGCAAAATCGGTTACTGATCAAAACGAAAAGTTCTAAACACATTAAACATAACTAATTTTTGCTATAGAGTTGTTAGGCGGAAATTTAGGAGCCAGATCAAATATTTGCGGCTCCCACGAGAGACGGGTCTCAACATCGAAAATGGAGACTGACTTTTAGCCAAACAAGGACTGTAAGCTCGACAGCATTCCCACAAATTACTTCAGTGATGTTTTCCGCCGCTACAACATTGACAACTAAAGGAAAACTTTGGACAAATTTTATAAAATGTGTCGAATAATTGAAAAAAAAGTTTATTCCTACTTTTCCGCATGAAAATTCCATTGAAATGCAAGCTTAAAGACTACCAATGCAAAATAAATGACGGCCAGTAACGATAGTCTCCCTTTATTTGCAAGTGAAATGTGTCAAATAAACTGGTCAAACAAATCTGGGCAAGCAGAGAATTTATTTCAAATCCGCATTTATCAGCGAGCCGCTCAGAGCGCACAGTGGCATAGAATGCAAGATATATGTAAAAGCGGGATTAACACAATTATTTATTGATTAACACAACAAATAAATATGTATAACCAGTGCGGGTATTGTCACTGACCCCAATACAGACACACATACAGGCGTATGCAAATAAATGCTTAGATAGATAGGTAAATACTTGGAGCTACCAACAAAGGCTGAGAAGGCGTAACTGTGATAGTTGTGAGCTTTGGTTATTGTAGGCGTCTGCTGCCCGGCAATACGGGACGAAATGAGGGCATTTCGGCAAACTGTGGCAATCACTGCTCACATATTCTCTCTCTCACTCTCTCTCTACCTTGCTTTCGCCCGCTTTATGCTACGCTTGCCAGTTGTAGTAGTGATAAACTTAAAATTCTTGTTGCATTTGGCAAACAAACTAGACAAATGTTTATTTAAGTGTTGGAATAACTATGTTGCACAAGCTGAATATTTAGTGTACACGGAGCAATGAAAAATCAACAAAGTGAAAAAAAACGTTAAGTAACAACAGCAAAAACCATACTGACGCACAGATGCTGAGTTAAAAAGATACTTTCACATATGTATACATATAATATGCATGTGTATGGGGATGTGTGAAAAAGTTGTTCAAAACAAATGCAGCTGTATCTTATGCACACTCACGTACAGGTATACAAACACACAGACACACATAAATATGTATGTATGTACCACAATAAGTAACGACTTATTTATACAACTGCTTAAACGCATACGAAATGAGTCAGTGCTCGAAAACAGCATGACTAGCTGAGTGGTGAAAGAAGAACTTTAGAAGTGATAAAAAGAATGCGATAAAATTTTCGGATGTGTGATTTAGTTAGTAAAGTGAACCTGCCGGTAAAACATTTAACAGCCAGTGCTGCTGGACACATGACATGTACTCATTTGCTTGCAGTTTTAAACAACAGAAATGGTGCTGCGTACTGCCAGTTGCGAGTTCGATGCAAAGTAGAATTTAACTAACTAGTTACAAACTAGTTTCAAACGAACTAGTTGGAATAACACGTTTATAACAATTGCTTGACTTTTAGAAGCAATATACATTTTAGTAAGCGAAGTTTATGCAATAATAAAATTGTTGTCAACTAGTTGCGTACTAGTTACAAAACGGACCAGTTTGAATAACATGTTTATAACTATTTCGTGATCTTTTTTATAGCAATAACAATTATATTGATTGTAGTGCAATCTACTAGACTGCTAATTATAATGAAATTGATACTCCGACCTCTTAATGAAGAAGAAATTAGCTTTATCTTTGAAGTGAGGTTTCCAGCATTTAGATGGTATTATGGGTCGGGTCCTGTTCTTGTTTCGAATGTGTCATATATTTTTAGTATATGAGTAGAACTGGTCCTCATGTAACTAGCTACATAACTGGTCACAAAATGCCAATACAATAATTGCAATTCTTGTCGACACAGCCCAAAGTAAACAACGCTTTTAACAAGCTTAAACAACCAAAGTACACACAAAAATTGCAAATAGTAACAATTTTTTTTTTGCAAATAACAAATGGCAACAAAAAACAGCGCGAAAAAATAGTCAAAAAAATTTGCTGCAACCAAAACAGCAGCAAAAAAGAAACACAAAACAAAACCAGCGAGCAAAAACAGTTTTGTAAAATGCTATTTTCAACTAAAAATCTAAAAATTAAAAAAAAAATTAAATAGGCACAAAAATGCGCCACGGCGCCTACTACGGCATACGCACTGCAGCAGTGCAGTCGACTGCAGCTGACCGACGCACTTATAGCTTGCTGACGGCGCCTGAATTTTTTGTAGTGCCACTTTTTAGCAAGAGTTTTTGCTAACACGCCAGTCAAAGTTATTGAATTTTTATAAACAATTTTGTAAAATTAAACATTTACAAATTTCGGAAAAAAGCCGAAGAGCAATTGGGCAAAAAAGAATACATACAGGGAACATACACACACACACTAGTAAATATTAATTTATATGAAAATAACGAGTGTTGGTCCGAAGATTATCGTGGCGCTTCGCAAATGTGTGCGTAGTGTTGTGTATGCGCCGTTGTGGGTCGGTGCGGCCGCCTAGGCAAGGTAAAGAGGCGAATTTCCAATGCCGCGCTGCGCTAAGCGCTTTGTTTGATCAGCTGAAAATTACTTAAATGGCAATTTTTTCGGATTTTTTTTTTTATTCAAATGCAAAAACCAGCACATGGGACACACATTGTTTACTTAAAAATAAATGGAACAAATTAAAAATATTGTTTTTTATAGTACTGTTATTAGTAGTAATTTTTTGAGTGAAAAAGCGAACCTTGAGTAGAATTTTTTAATTTTTTTCGACATAATTATATGTGAAATGTGCGCATATGAGTGCCATAACCACTAAGAGGATGAGGTTATGAAAACATGCTAAGTGCTTGAGTAAATTGTCTGGAAACCAAGCATTATTCTTGTTATTTTTTTCCCCTTTTTTTGATTGTGCATTTTTTGCAGTTTGTTTGAAACAATGCAGGTTTTTGTGCGCAACGCTCCCTTGAAGTGTCTTTGAAATGTCTGTGTATATGTTAGTTGGCAAGTAAACTAATACATACACGCATTTACGAATATATACAGCAATATTTTCGTCTACGTTTGCTAAATGTATAATTGATGGTCAGTCGGACCCGCAAAGCTTATGGCTGCAGACAGTTGAAATGAAAGCTTTTGCGGCAGGGAAGCATTAGGGACGTCAAGAAGGCATTGAATAATGATGCTAAGTGCAGAATTAATAGATTTACGCAGCGGCAGCTATATACAGTTGTCCACAAAAAAATAGGAGTGACCACATGGGAAAAACGAATTGTTAATTTTCATTAACAAAAATGTTTTATTTTTTCAAAATTTTTGCATAATGTTATTTGCTAAAGACCTATTAATATTTCCAGCTTCCATCTATTTCAATTAAACATAAACATAAATTTATTTCGCAATTTATATCAAGTAAACTAAAAAACTAGTTCCACAAAAAAATAGGAGTATTTTATGTAATAAGAGGCCGTTATATAATTTTAATATATAATGCTTCCAAAGTTTCACAGAATATTAAAATAATTAATATTTCGTTGAATAACCTCGATTTTTTTAATACAGCATCATATCTCCGAGTCATGGAGTCTATGAGATCCTGGCAACGCTTTATTGGTATTCTTTTCCTATCCTTTTTCACTACTTGCCATAAATCTCTCGAATTGGTTGGTTTCTCTTCAGCTATTTTCTTGTTGATATCTGTCCATAGGTTTTCAATAGGGTTGAGGTCAGGAGACTGAGCAGGTCACTACATAACCTCAACTCCATTGGCCCTAAACCATTTTTATTGCGCACTTGCTAGTACGTTTAGGGTCAGTATTCTATTAATGTACCCATATCAATGACATATTCCGTGAGGTACCACATACCATTACCTCATCGAATATTTTGACAGATACCCTTTGGACCATGATGCCTTCAATTAAGAGTATTGGACCAACACAACAATGTGGAAAACAACCGCATACCATGATTTGGCATCGTCAAGTATAACGGTTTTTGTGGTACACCGGGGATTATATTCTGAGTTAGGGGGACGTCGAACAAAGTTCCTAGATCATATACTACCAAATAACTCAACTTTGGATTCGTCTGACCACAATATGTTTCGCCATATAGACGCGGGTCAGGAGCCATGCTCAATTGAAAATTCTATGCGGGCTTCCTTGTGTTTCTTTTTTAATGGGGTCTTTTTCGTGGACTTCTAGTAAATAATTTAATCTGCTCCAAATGTATACGAACAATTTCAGTATTAACTGACAAATTTAGTTCGTCATGGTTGCTCCTGGCTGAAGCAAAAGGATTAACGCTACCGCCAGTACTATATTGCGATCGTCTGCATTGGATGTTTTGCGCTTTTGTCTACGAATTTAATTTTTGTTTATATAATTTAAGGCATTTGCTATCATTTGAGAAGAGCATTTTACGATTTTTGGGATCTCTTTATAAGTTTTTCCTAGTTTTCTCATTTTTTTTTTGTCGTTTTCCGCTTTTCCTCTGTACAATGATTTCCTTTACCCACTGGAGAAAAACCCAATGATTAAATAAAATAATAACTAATTTAAATTGCTGCTAGATTATGGAACTACACTTATTTTTCTAATTTTGTGAATATTTTTTATGTTAAGGACTATTTTGAAAACGAAATATCTAACACTCCTATTATTTTGTGGAAAGCAATAACAAGTGTCTCCGAGAACTAGCAAAGCAGAAGTAGAACAGCGATCATTAGAATAAAAATTTGTTTTGTATTTTAATGCTGGTATCTCGCTATGTGTACCGTTATTGTTTCACGTCCTTTACTTGTGAATTAAAAAAGTTATGCAGCTAAACAAATTTTTCATAGTGGTACTCCTATTATTTTGTGGACAACTGTACATACATGTATGTATATGTATATACATATATATTTTCGAGGAAAATTAAAATTAAATTGTAAATGGAATTTGGAGTCAAGGCTAATTGTTTTTTTTTTTAACTCAAGTTGAATATTATTTCATTTAAAATTTTGTGAAACCAAGTTTTTTTTTTATTTAGAAAAGGAATAAATATTGCAACTAAACCCAAAATTAAATTAGAAAATTACAAAAAAAATTAAATTAAATTGAAAAAAAATTAATCATTAAATAAAAAAATAAAAAATAACATAAAATAAGAAAAATAAAATATAAAAATAAAAATAAAATATAAAAAAAGAACAAATTAAATTAAAATATTTACCGAATTAAAAATTGAAAAATAATCCAATTTTAAAAGGCTAATGTTTCGAATTTGGTTTAAAAAATCAAGTGTTGTGTCAACTATTTATCAAGTTGATATTCTAATTAATTTATTAAAAATTTAAAAAAATTTGAATAAAATAATAATTTGAAAACGCTTAGTTTTGTATTTCTAAAAAAAAAATATTTTTCTAACAGCAAGTTTTTGGAACGGTTAGAACTCAACTATTCCCGAGTTTAAATACTAAAAAAGCATATTTACGAAAAACTCAATTACTTTCAAGTTAAAAGGATATTTAAGCACAGTTTTGTAAATTTAAAAATGTAAAAAAATTTAGTTTGAAAAAAAAATTAAGTCTTTCAAAAATTTTGGTTAATAAAATCTTTATGAAAAATGCTGAAAAAATATTTATAAGATAAAAAAAATATGTGTGAAAATTCTTAAGTTTTGAATTTGGATAATATTTTTTTGCAAGACTTTATAATTTATAGGGTTTTTGGCTTGCATCCAAATATTTTTGAGATGAAATACTCTTTAAAAAATATTTAAGCACAGTTTTAAATATTTAAAAAATAAAAAAAAATTGTATTTTGAAAAAATATTTATGAAGTGTAATGTTTCAAAATTTTGATTAATACAATATTCATGAAAATAAACAAAAAAAATATTAAAAATTAAAATAATAAAATAACAACTCAACTTCTTTCAGGTTTAAACATTGTTTTAAGCACAGTTTTATATATTTTTGAAAAATTAAAACAAATTTAATTTTGAAAAACATAATTTTGAAGTATTTCAAAATTTTTCAATTCAACAATTTTCAAGTTTAAACACTATTTAAAGAATATTTAAGCATATTTTTGTATACTTTAAAATTTTAAAAAATTTAGTTTCGTAAAAAATATTTTTGAAGTGTTTCAAAATTTGGATTAATACAATATTTATGAAAAAAAAACTAAATATAAAATTTTGAATTTTTGAAGAATTTTATTTTTTTTTTGTTTTTAATTTAGCGGAAATAATTTTTTTGAAAATTTTTATTTTGTTCAACTGGGGTTTTCGTTAAAATTATACGTATATTAATTTCTTAGAAAGCAACTTAAAATTTCTAAAAACATTTTTTACTCAATAGCGAAAAAATAATTATTAAAATAAAACATTTTCTGTAAAAAATTGCAAAATTTTATTTTATAATCAACATTTTCAAAATAAAGTTTAGTAGGAATATACCTCATATACCCTTAGAGTAAGGTAAATACCTTTGGGAAAAAATAACTAAAAAAATATTTTAAATTTCAAGCGAATGTTATCATAGAAACATGAACGATATGTAAATATACTTCAAAACACACGCACATCTACTTGGAATTGGCTTTCAGTCCTAACTTAAATTTCAGAATAAAAAATATGATGAGAAAAGAACCTCAAGTAGAGAGTGTAATATTTTCGAAAACGGTGAATTTGAAATCGAGATGTACTCAAAAATATTTGTACATACAAATAATTTCTATCAAACGAACTCTACAAACCATTTTTCTACCAAAAAATATTAAAAAAAATAGTTATTAATAAAATTTGAAGAGAATAACTCAATAAACCCAATACAAATCAATAAAAAAAGAAAAGCAAACGTTATTTTTTTCAAAAACACAAACGACTAAACGCAAAATATATAAAAATTAAAGATAAAATCTCACATATTTTCCAACTCACTGCAAACATTAGAGGCGCACACACCAACACAAGCGCACGACCATTAAGCTGAAGTGGCAGAATGGCTAGAGTGCTCGAACTCACTATAAAATTCCGCAATATTTAAACAGCAATATTTACTCATCAATTTTGCAACTCGCTCTATAACTGTTTGTCGATGTGTGTATGTGTGTGTGTGTGTGTGTGTGTGTGCGTTACTGCACGCTGAAGGTCAAATTGTGGTATTTACGAGTAAATGCCCTGGAACACTTTCAAACAGAAGCGCCACATGGACCACAGTGAACAAATATGTATAAATGTGGAGTCATATGTATTTATGTGTGTATGTATGTGTATTTGTGTGTCTGTGTGTTTGTGTAAATAATGGTAAGAGGAGGCTAGCAGCGAAACTTTGAGCAAAAACTGGATAAGGCAAACAAGCAAACAAACTTTAAGGCAAACATAACCAGTTACATATATAATATATGTATGTATGTGTGTGTGCTTATAGTTACTTAATACCGCTATATATATTTACATATATTTATGTATGTATGTATGTTGCTCTAACAGCGCTTGTGACCCCAGCGGGCAGACCAATCACAGTTGTTCAAGTTGAACTGTGAACCCTGAAGTGCCACCCACAGGCAATTAATATGTGCACACTCGGTGCACAAACAAACCAAAAAAACAACAACATGCAACATGCTATGTAACATTAATAGGAATATGAACAACAAAAACAACAAAGCGAATAGCTAAATGGATGAAGAGCAACAATTCATGTGAGTTAAAATAAACTTGTGCAAATATAAATTTATTTACAAGTATATGAGTGTGTGTATGTGTGCATGTATTGTATATAAATAGGTATGTATATATATGGATATACATTTATGTTTAATACATTATTCATAATGACTTTTGGCTGTGCATGAAGTGAAGTGGATGCGACGAACAAACACACACATACAACAATAACAACATATGTGCATGCAATTGTAGCAAATCAGGCACTCAAGAGCTTATAAACACACAAACATACAAAATTGCAAACATGTGTGTAGGTATGTTTGTAAGCCAAACATTTGCGGGCACCAGTGCGCTGCATTGTAGGCTATACATAAATACATATATGTAGGTATGCATACATATATACTAAAACTGTATATATGCTTATACATATATATCTACATGTCTGTATGTCCATTTGGGCAACGCAAAATTTCATAAACTCGCGCTGAAGTGGCGAAGCGGCAAGGATTCATGAGCCAGCGCCTGAGCGCGCCCTCAGCTATAATTCATGTTTATTTTAATAAACTCATGCTGAAGCGCAGCAAAACTCAACGTACACTCGAAGCAAAAATGAAATAAAAAATTCAAGCGAAAAAATATACATGTATGCATGTATGTGTGCGTAAGAAATGTTACAAATTGGATAAGAGCAATAAAATCGCGGCAACAAAACCAGTTATGACCAAGAGTAAACATTTCATTTAGTAGCATACTTTTCGGCGCAGCGCTTTTCCTACGCGAGCACTTTTTTATTGTGCTTTGTTGTGCTTTTATTTTATTGTTGCTCGTCGCGCAACAATGTCGAAAGGATAATTTAACTTGCAGCAAACAAAAGATCAAAAAACCAAAAACAAAAAAAAACAAAAAAAAAAAACCAAAATAAAAACCAAAAAAAAAACAACAAAATACGAAGTGCAATGAAAAAAGTAAGCAAAAAAAACGTAAACAAAATAAAAACGAAACCTCTTAGGGAGAGTAAATTGCAGAAAAACAATTCTAGCTGCGCGCTTAAAAGTATGCTTTATGGAAAAAATGAGGGTCATATATACTACACGAGCATGCTTGGCGGCGGCAATGTTGAGACGAATAATATGCACAGCCAGCTGAAATAGCAACATGCATTGCTTTAACGCTTGCGAATTAGTGCCCTAAGCAAAGGCAACAAAATTAGCCATAATAACGGCGGGGGATTTATGTGGGGGGAAATTGCGGTTAAAAAGCAAGTACGAAATGCTCGTAATAAAGTTGCATAAATAAAGACAAAATCAACTAGCAAATGTGATGCTTGCTTAGCATTAAACCTTTGTGGTTAAAAAAATTAAACAAAAAAAAATGGGTAGAAAAAGGGACATAGGCGACCTAATAAAATATGTTGGAGAATGTGATGGGCAGACTGAGTAAAAAAACAAACAGTTAAATGACTGGCAGTTTGAAAAATGTGATGACATAATTAGAAGCAAAAAAAAGGGTGTGGAATTGTAGGGAAAACAAATAGAAATATAATTTTTAATAAGGATGTAGGGAATATACTTTTTAATGAGAATGCTTAAATTTTTTTTTATAATTTAAAATAACAAACAATTTACAAATTCATAAAAGCATATGTAAATTTTGGCGACAATAGTTGAACATTGTATAACTTTGCTCTGAGAACAACGTAGTAAAAAGATAAAAAACAAGGAAAAGAATTGACTTCGGCTGCACCGAAGCCATAATACCATTGACAAGTGCATTTTTCAGGTATAAAAGGGTATACAAATATTTTTTTCTTTATTTTGATCCGTGAGTTTATATGGTAGCTATATGCTATATTTGTTCGATCTGAACGATTTCTTCGGAAAATGTAGCAAAACTTCGGATAGTGATAAGATCCTAATTTCGTAAAGATACCTTTTCAAATAAAAAAGTTTTCCACACAGGAACTCGAAGTTCGATCGGTCAGTTTGTATGGCAGCCATATGATATAGTTGTCGGATCTGAAAATTTTCTTAGGACACGGTAGCAAATCTTCCGATAATGATATGTGCCAAATTTCGTAAAGATACCTTGTCAAATAAAAAAGTTTTCCACCGAAAAACTTGAAGTTCGATTGGTCAGTTTGTATAGCAGCTATGTACATATATGCAATGGTTGTCCGATACCGACGGTTATAACAAATGAGCTGCTTCTTGGTGATAAAAGAAAGTGAGCAGAATTTCTAGCGGATATCTCGAAAAATGAGGGATTAACTCGCACATATACAGACGGACAAATGCTTAATAGAGACGACGTTTCTCTTGGGATGTTACAAACATCGTATCAAACTTAACTATCCTCTTCAGGGTATAATTATCTATACTGAATTGTTTACTTTAATATTCAGACGACAATTTCTTTAAAAATTTTAATGTGGAACCCTCATGTTTTCAAGGGTAGAATACAAAGCTTCAAAAATATGGATTAAATAGAAATATTTTAGACTTAATTTATTCTCCAAACTCAAGTATATTCTTTGAAAACTCGCTAAGATCCAATTTTTTTAATTTCAATTTGCTCAACGTCTATATTTATGAATATGATATGGATCGAGGTAAGTAAAGAATTAAGACCGCACGATGCAGTTTTTAACCTGACGAAACCTAGACTTTTGTTTAGAAAATTAAGGACACGAAGCTCCTCGAAAAAGGTTTTCTAAATTCATCTAGGCTGAAGAACATACCAAAAATGTCTTAAAGATTAAGGAGACAAAGCTCTTCGAAACAGATTTCCTTAATCTCGACCATCTAGTTCGAAGAACTCAGAGTGACCCCAAAAAAGACTTTAAGATTAAAGAGAGCAAGCACTTCTTCGAAAAATTCAAAAACACTCCAAAAATGTCTTTAGGATTTTGGATATGATGACATTAAAAAAATTACTATTTTGAAACAATGTTTACATTCCGAAGTATATTCCAAAATTTTCGAAATAAGATAAAAAACCGCATAACCCAAGGGATGCCAAAAAAAAAAACCTTTTCAAAAAAAGTAATATTTGAAAAATGATTTTGAAAAAGTTTAGGTGAAATCCTCAGTATTTTTCATTTCAAAAAATTTGAGCACCACATTTTTTTTTTTTTTTTCAAAAATGATTCATAACCCAAGAAATTCTAAAAATAACATTTTCGAAAAGAAATAACGTTTGATTTTGAAAAAAATTTCGACGAAATTTTCAATGTTTTTCATTCAAAAAAATTTGTAAAATCCAGATAATTCGAATTTAGAACGAAAACAATCGCTTTCGAAAAGTAGTGATATTTGGAAAATGATTTTGTAAAAATTTGGGTGAAATCCTCAGTGTTTTTTATTCAAAAAAACTTAAGTTCCAAATTTTTTTTTTTCAAAAACGATTTTAATACGACCTAATTTCTCAACAAATCAAATAAAAAAACGAACACCTAAAATATTTGACGTGTTTGTGGCCTTCTATAAAAGCGCAAATGAAAAGATAACAAAATTAATAAAATCACAATTAATTTTTAAAATAATTTCAATGACTTTTTAATAGCAGCGCCCAAAAGCAAACGCCGAGTTCAAAGGAAATACAAACAACAAAGCGAAAGCACTCACGCTCAAAACTTACATAACTCAATAAAAAAAGATTTTCTAATAAATTGCATATGTCCCCCGAGGTTGAAGCTGCTATAAACACACACATACATGTATAGCACATACATATACATTCATATGTTTTATATACATATGTTTCACAGCGTTTAAATTCTGAGCTATTGATTTCGTAGCGCAGCTTTTTGCTATTTTTTATATTTTTCCCATTTTTTTTTTTTTTGCTATTTTCCTCAGTGACAAATGCGAAAGTCAACAAATGCTTTGAGTTGTTGTATGGTATAGTAAAGCCAACAACAAGGCACACAACCTGCGAAGCAAAGCAGCTGACGGCAGCAGTGTCAGTGGCAATTGATAGTTTAGGGAGCAAGCAATGAAATCCAAGTAGCCATTGGGGACTTTGGTGTTAGAATATAATTTTTTTGTGTTTTTGTTGTTCTTTGTTTTTGCACAACTGTAGTTATAAGGCTGTATATTAATGCTTTGCAATATTTATGCAGTGCGTTAGAACAAAAACATTTATAAAGTCAGTTAATGGCATATGTTTTTGAAGTTGAAATGGCTTGATTGATACTTGAAGAAAGTACAAAATCATTGTTTATTGGAAAATTGTAGAAACCACATGTAGTTATTAACGGTGTTTATTTTAAGAACGGGTTTTTTTTCTATAATTTAAGGTTTTTAATTTTAATAACAGATATCGGTTAGGCCGACATTTTGTATCAATTAAGCGGTTATGCCACTTGCAAGGCAAGAAAATCGAATTTTTCGTGACTTTTTTATTTATTTTTTGTTTTGTTTTTTGAAAAAGCATTTTATTTCATGACTAAAACAAAATAAAATATATTAACAGCATTTAATGCACTTTAGAAGTGGTGACTCATTTAGAAAACTTTGGATGTCTTTGATTGTGTAGCCGATCTGCAGTAGAACCTTCGAAAAAAGTTGTCAGGCGGTGAGAAAGTTTTTTCTTTAAATTTTCTCAAATCCAAAAATCATGAAAAATAATTATTATTACCATTGGTGTTTAAAGGTATTGAACGAAGCGCTAATAAAATTTTGATATTTCACACAGTCTTCTTCCCATAAAATCGATTTTTATTTAAAAAAAAATATCTCGGAGTGATTAAAAAACTCGAAAATATTTTCAAAAATCTTACTCCTTTGATCATTACTTGACAAATTTATCTAAGAAGGTCGTATGAAATTTACAAGTCGGCCGGCTGTGAAAACAGGGTTTCTTGACAAGGTTTTAAGAGCCGACTACTGGTATACTAAGATTTTTTTTTAATTTCTATTTCTTTAGAAATACGCTCAAATCACCGAAACTATTTGTCGGATCAACTTCAATATTTTAGATATAAATTAACAACCAAAGAGTTGATTTTTTTTTTTGAAATCCACAACTGTATAGTGGTTATACAAACAAAATTTGTTTTTGTGAAATTCGATTTTATTATTCTAATATATTTCCTGGAAATATAAGAGATTTGATCAAAGCAACGTCAAAATAGGCCCAACATTTGGGTGTAAAGATAAAGGACAAAAGTGAAATATAGTTCTTAAGCAGATGCATGAAATGCTCATTTCAGTTAGATGTGCCTTTATTAGTGAGAACTTTGAAAAATGTTTTCTAACAATGCAAGAAAAACTGCAAGACTAGGAGCAATGTTCATATTTCCACAATACAACAGTGAATTCGAGGAGGTAACATGAAAAATTATCATTTCTGAAAGCTCTCTCTCACTCGTATAAATAAATAATCTTTATAAGCAGTCTGTTCCGGGTTTATAATCGCACAAAACTGTCACCCTATCAACATTCTTCAAGAATTGCATATCTGGAGAATGTTTCACGGCATTAAATCGATACTTTTTTGTTCATGAGCTTTTAATTGCTACTTTTACTTAATAACTATACGTAATTTCAACTTATACTGTGAGAAATATGCAGTTTGATGCAAAAAGTCATTAGAATTACTAAAGTAAAAAAAAATATGTGACATTCTCAGCTTTTAGAACGTTGCTTAAATGGATTACAAGTTAACAATAAGCGGAGCGGCATTTAAAAGCAACTATTCAACTATTGATGACGATAATTAAGGCAACAAGTAGACAGAAACTTAATTACAAATATATTTAGCGGTAATTAAATTGTAATCACAGAGAATTACAAAGAAATAATTGTAGAGAAAAGGATACGAATGTAAGAAAAAAAGTGAAATAGAAACTAGTATTAAATATATTTCGATTATTTTTGCACAAGACACACACATATGTAGGTAGCATGGTATGTACTTTCAAACCACAAACGGATTGCAATAAAATAAGAGGCAAAAGAAGTAGGATTACAAGGAAATACTTAGAATAATGACTAACAAGAAAGCATATTTCAAAGTTAAGTGAGTGAAAGAAAAATGTATACCATATACATACATAACTGGTA
>CM050323.1:9734687-9754482 GCA_027475135.1 Bactrocera correcta | reverse complement strand
TGTTTTTTTTTTCTACTGCTTTCAATTGCTATTGTATGGCAAAAGCAGGTAGGGGTCAGCATAGTTCACATTAGGTGAAAGAGATTGTGCTAAAGTGATTGACTTCTTAGGAACTTAAGCGGAATAAGAAATTAGTTTCAGGAGATAACTAGGTTTTTAGCTAAAATACATACCTATGAAAGCAAAAAAATTTTATTAAAATGTTTATAGCTATAAAACAACTAGTACACGGCGGAAGTATGCTTAATAAATAATAAAGTACAATAAAAATTATATAACATGGTTGGCAGCTCAAATAAATGAGCAGCTTCTTCAGTGGAGCAGGACGTATGCAACATTTCTGGCTGATATTCCAAAAGTTGAGGGACTATTTTACTTATACATACATATGTATGACGTTAATCGAAATGTAATAAATTAGTCAGAAAAAACAGAATGTTGGAAAAGGCATTCGGTAATAATTGTATGTCGCGAGCAAGTGTTTTTGATTGGTACAAATTATTCAAAGAGGGTTCTGACGACGAACCACGTCCAGGACGGCAACTGATGATCAACACGTCAATAAAATAAAGGAATTAGTGCTTGAGAAATGACGATTAACAGTCAGACTCAGACACTGACATCATTGGAATAGAAACCGATCAGCGAAAACCATTTTTAAATATCATTTGGGCTTAAGATTGGGCCCTGATTTTTTAGAAAGACAGCGTTACGTTAATGTCTGTGAAACAATGCTCTCGGACTAACAAGATGTCGTGAAACGTTTTATTACAGTCCTTGAATCTATACTTACGAAACAGACGACCGATTAGCCGAATATTGTGCGAAAGGTGAGCTGAAGCCGTAAACAGGTCAAACAGCAGGTCAAAAATCAAATGTTGATAGTTTTCTTCGATTATTGAGGTGTGGTGCACTGCGAGTTTCTTCCGATCGGAGTTTGCCGCTTTGATTTGGACTATAGCTTCTTCGAGTCAAGCTCTTTCTTTTTATTGAATTTTTCTGCATATACTATACATATCTTAAGAATAGCTGAATTGTTTCTTTGGTAAACGAATTTCTGTTTTCAGGAGAGAATAGTAATACAAATTTTAGGGCTACTTTTTTCATAATGATCTTTAAAATAACCTTGCTTTTGTAAAAATAAAAATAAAATAAGAAAAATAATTTTTTATTAAAAACATAGCTGGTGAACATACTCTATGCTTTAATCGATATATATATTGAATACAGAAAAATTATGTATTAAATAGAGTTTTTTAACCAGAAATAGGTGAGACCAGATTATGACAGAATATTTTTTCTTTATACAGATTTTATAAACTGTTTATATTTTTAAATAAGTATGAATGAAAGAAGAGTGTATGATGAAACTAAGAGAAAACACCCGGCCACAAATGTGCAACACATCCATTGAAAAGGGCCGCTATAATGTAGATCTTAGCAAACCTTCGAGCTTTACATCTTTCAAAGTTAAACTGAAAATATTCAGTTGCGTTTGGTGGTCCAGAAATATCCATAAATTATTAGCTTTCTTCATATTTTTTCAAAGTTTTGAGAAGATTTTCAAGTCATAATTCCAACTTTAACGTAACCTTTTTATACCCTGAACAGGGTATATTAAGTTTGTCACGAAGTTTGTAACACCCAGAAGGAATCGTCGGAGACCCTATAAAGTATATATATAAATGATCAGTATATCGAGCTGAGTCGATTTAGCCTTGTCCGTCTGTCTGTATATATACGAACTAGTCCCTCAGTTTTTAAGATATCGTTTTGAAATTTTGCAAATTTCATTTTCTCTTCAAGAAGCTGATCATTTGTCAGAACGGACGATATCGGACCACTATAACATTTAGCTGCCATATAAACTGAACGATCGGAATCAAATGCCTGTATGGAAAACTTTCACATTTGGCAAGATATATTCACGAAATTTGGTAAAGATTATTTTTTAAGGCAACAATGTAATCTCTAAAAAACTTGTTCAGAACGGGTTACTATAGCATATAGCTTCCATACAAACTGATCACATAGTTACTAACAGAAATGCACCTGTGAAGGGTATTTAGCAACACTTACCCATTTTTATCTATTTAGCTTCGGTCAACCGAAGTTAACGTTCCAAGAAAAAACGTTAACTTGGGTATTTAGCTTCGGTCAACCGAAGTTAACGTTTTTTCTTGTTTTAAATATTTATTTAAACTAAATTATTCAATTTTCTATAAGATAGATAAAAATGGGTAAGTGTTGCATGAAAATATAATAATTATTTATCAAATATTTTTTGCAAAAAAATGGAAAAACAGGATTTAATGACACGAATTAAAAAAATCCTGTTTTTATTTGTTTCTTCAATAATTTTGTGAACGACTGTATGCATAAAATACAATCTTTATATATAAAAATTGCGATTAACGTTGTTTGTCCGCAATGGTAGGAGTCCAACTACTGAACCGATTTTAGCAAAATTTCGAACCAACTTACAAGATAGAATAGTAAAATCAATTCATAAATAAAAAATACTGCGAAAGCTCTATCAAATGTACGCTCTATTAAATGGACAACTCTATGGACCGGACAAAAAGGCTGGTAACCAGATATTGAGAAAGCAGCTTTAAATTCGTTATCTTTTCCAATGAAATTTGTTTGCATGAACATATTCGAAATTAATCCTGAAGTACATACAATCCTTTGGATTTTTTTACTGACAAAAATGTTTTCGCCTTTATTCGTAAATAAAATTTTCACTGTGTGTTGTTTATTATATGAATAATAGTATAAAATATATACCATAGCAACGCGTGGCCGGATCCACTAGTACATACTTATATAAGACCGACATATTTAAATATTATATACATTTATACACATATGTACATATATGTATGTATATGAATACTAGCCGCATTTATTTATATTTTATAACAATTTCATATAATTTCTATTCAGAATCCATTTTCCTACAAGATTTGTTAACAAATTTGCACTCACCAGAGTTTACAGCGACTTTGAGCAAATCCATTAAAATAGTTTGAATCAACAAGTTTCTTTATTACTGTTCGTTGCGAACAAGTTTGCAGCTTAAAGCAACAATGTTGAAGCAAACTGGTCAGCAACACGCTAACAACCCTGTCTTTGCGCTAAGCAACAATATTGCCAAGGAAGAAGCACCAGCAACAGTGTTGCTAAAAACTATTGCGCAAATTGCACGCCAGCAACATGTAACTGTTCCCAGTCGAAGCAGCGAGCAACATCAAACCGGTGTGAATATGTTGAGAACATGTTTGTTGCGACAAAAATGTTGCAACTGCTGTTTGTTATCATTGCTGGAGTGGATAAATGCCCCCAATTGAAAAACTGGCATACTAGGGTTAGAGCAGAGAATGTAAAGTATATGCTTTAAGTTCTCTGGTTAGAGAGCGTAAAGTATACGAGCTCAGCTTACTTGGTTGGGGAACATTTGCAGCTGGGGTAGAGCTACGTCGTCAAGCCGGTTTTGAAGATATGTTTAGTCACTCCTTTTGTGTATATGAAAGCATATATAATATGTATTGTATACGGCTGTGTGTTAAAGGGGAGCTTGTTTCGAGCTCAAAAGCTGCAGTAGCAGTGGCTAAGATGGCTGCTATTGCGCTTGTCATCTATGCAAACAAAGCCAAGCTTGTCTGTGTGTTGATAAAACCACTTTAAACTCGTTCGCTTGAAGTACAAAACAAATGTTGTTCTTTTTATGTTAATTCTTTTTGTTGCTGTTTTTGTTTTGTTGCTGCTAGCTATGCTTGTTGTTGTCATTTTTTTTATATTGTTAATCTGTTTTGAGCCGTCTGCTGTGTAGACTTGGCTTGAGACTCATGTTTATTTCAACAAATCTAGCGCTAGCTGCTGGTTGACTGCCAAGCAACGAGCCAAGAAACGAGTTTCTTCAACGAATTGAGTTGTGCTTAGATACACATTTATGTAGATATCTTCTAAGATTTAAAACCCCTGGCTTAGAGCGATTTGATTGTGCGTCTATATACACATATGTATATACAGAAACTATATTTGCAGCTGTGTGCGTGTAAGCCTTGAGCATTAAAACTGAAAACATGTTTCCCGCATTGTTGCTGGCCAACTTGGCCCGATTTAAAAGCCAGCGACGCCGGTGTGCACCCAAACAGAATACTAAGCACCTTTGTAGCTGCAAGTGGGTTCTCAAAGTGTTGGAGAAGCGCTGCTGTTTGGCGCTGTAATACTTGGCACCCGCTGAAGGCAGCAGCTGGATTTGCAAAGGCAGCTGTAAATATGAGCATTGTGCTGTAGCGGAGAGTTGCAGTATGATATGCGGGTGCTAATGAAGAGAAGAGGAGAAATCAGAAAAAAAAAAAAAACACAAAAAAATATGTTATAGCTTCAGCAACCGAAGTTAAACATTGGCCTTCACAAATAAGACAGTTTTCCTAAAAGGACTTGATTTTCATCCCAGAGTTTATATGGCAGTTATATGATATAGTAATACGATCTAAACGATATGTTGGGATGTTATACAGCTGCCTTAGCCAATAATCCCTGCCAAATTTTGCGGAGATTTCTCGTCAAGTAAAATGGTTTCCCATACAAGGACTTGAAATTGACCGTTCAGTTTGTATGGCAGCTATATGCTACAGTGGTCCGTTCCAAACAATTTCTTCGGAGATTGTACCATTGGCTAGGCCAATAAATCAAGCCAGCTTTTGTGGAGATATCTTGATAAATAAAAAGTTTTTCATACAAGTATTGGATTTTGGTCAAACACTTTGTATGGCAGATATATGCTATAGACGTCTGATCTAAACAATTTCTTCGGATATTGTACTTTTGCCTTAACCAATAATCCATGCCAAATTTTGTGGAAATATCGCGTCAAATGTAAAATTTTTTCGTACAAGAACTTGATTTGGGTAGTTCAGTTTGTATGACAGCTATATGCTCTATTGATCCAATATCGGCGGTTCCGACAAATAAGTGGCATTTAGAGAGAAAAGGCCCAGTGCAAAATTTGAGAACGGTATCTTGAAAATCAAGGGAATTGTTAGAGTATACTTATACAGAACTCAGCTCGTCATCTGCTCATATATTAGAGAGTTTCGAACGTTTCCGTATGGGTAATATAAACTTGGAGGCAAACCTTTATACCCTGTTCAGTATATAAATATATATATGTATATATAGGTGCTTATAACATTGGTATATACATATTTATGTAGTAAGCAATCCTTCCAGCAATCAAACTGCACAATCTCTCACAAATCAATTCTTCACATTTATGACTGCCATATTCGCAGTAGCCATTCTTCGTTGACGCGCATAAAACATAGCGCCTACGCCCACGATTTCAGGCTTTTTAAAGCTGCCACCTCAATTGACTGCTGTTGCTGCTTGTTGTTGTTCTGCTTATTCTTCTTCTAATTGCAACAACACCTCAAAGGCATGCCATTGGAAATATGCATTGCCTGTTAACCGTTGCCTGCTTTCTCTTCCACCACATTATTGTTGTTGTTGTTTTGTAGTTATTGTGAGCATTCTTCACTGATTTAGTAGCCTTTCCACGTTTTGTCATATATGTGCGCATACTAATTATGGGCATATCTATAAGTCTGCATACGGGTTGGTACTATCTTTGAGAATTTCTAGTTACTTGTTATTGTTGTTGCGTAGAGAAGACAAAAGTGGTGAATACACGCTTTATTAGCCACTTAATATTAAATCATGCTAATTTTTTCCACAGCACATACAAACAGCAATGTATAACACACATGTATGCACGTATGTATGTATGTGTGTATGCGTGTGACGATATAAAATTTTAAATTATGTAAGAACTTCCTGTAAAATGTAAATTCTTGGAATATTTATGTGAAGCAAGCGACGAAGTTTTATTACATGCCTTAAGAAATGCCCAAAGAAAGAGACTGTGGAAGCTCAAAAGCTGTGGAACTTAAATGGGTTTGGAAAGAAATGTGTAAATATAAAACGAAAGCGGCCAACATTTGTAAACTTGATTTTTTAGATAAAACTTATTACCTCAATAAAGTGAAATCTTTAAGAAATGCCGCGCTTGTATTTTTCAAAAACATAAGACTAGTAACTAGCTTAGTTTCAAATTCTTAAGAAGAAATAAAAGTCGTTGTGTTACTTCACGGTGCCTATAGATCAAAGCAATATGTTGATCAGTTTCAAAAATACAAGCTTTTTGCAAGTATTATTGGATTCCAATTGGTCAGTTGGAATGGACATCCTTTCCACCTTGGTCGAGTTCGAGGCCGATATAAAACCTCTGCCGTGCTGTGGGTCCGGCACCCGGCCACAGTGCGGCTCCACACTGAACTGTATTTTTAATTTTACCTTCCTTTAGGTTCAAATCACGAAGCTCCCAATGAGCAGTTTGAAGCGAACTCCAAGGCCTAACTGTCTCCAGTGGTACCAGATTTAAGTCTTCGGTCAGATCTTGTAACTTTTGCTACTACCAATTGAGCGCCTATCAAACTCCTTGACTGGTGACATTTGTCGCTTGACCTTCAAATGTCTTTCATTAGAAGGAATCTTATTCAAAGTCTATGCCAGTTCAAGCACTATTTCTGACAAAACTATGCTGAAAATTTGAGGCAAGCCAAATAACAGATAAAGTGCATATTGGATTTTAGTCGCCTCTTACGACAGGCATACCTTACCGCGGGCAAATTCTACCCCCTGCCCGCTGGGGGATCTTAAGAGGAATATACAATTCGACTACAACCAGTTGAATTGCATACTGAGTTTTATGGAGGAAACCCAAAGAAGCCCTGGTTCAAATAAGGGGGACTTCTACCGCACTCAGAATGAAGTTCTAGTAGTTAGCGTCCCACAGCGAATAGGTGCCAGAAAAGTGGATTTGGCACAGTTCACCTCTGTTAGACAGCAGTAAGTCTCGAAGATGTTGATATTGCTGTCGATCACTCCACTTGAGCACCTGTCAGTGACAAAAGAGACCAATCAATCAAGATTTGGCAAGGTTCAGCTACATTTGGGCTTTCGCCAATATTGGAAAATAGTCAAGTATGTCGATTTTGCGCTCATTACCCAAATTTACTTAATTGTTGAAAGTACATACACACATATATTAACCTACTAAAGAATTGAAACTCGGCGTCTCTGATCAAATATATGGGTTCGTTTTGTAGCGAAAAGAAAAGTTGGCTGAACATTTTGTTTCGGATTAATGGATGTATTCGCGAAAATATTTTCGTTCTTATTTTTCTTTCTAATTGACCCTAAAACCGTGGGTCTACACTTGGTCTTTCCTTTGGTTGCGTGGGCGTCCTTGCTTTCTTTATACGAATCCAAGGAGTTTTTCGCCGAAGCATCGTCTTCGGTCATTCGTTCGCTTCGAAGGGCTTTTCATCTCGGTTTGTCATAGTCAATGTTTCAGAATCATGTGATAAATAGGACGGTTATGATAAAAGGCTTATAGAGCGCAATCTTTGTTCGTCGAGAGAAGAATCTGTGTCTCAATTGCCTACTGATTCCAAAGTTACACCTGTAGGCAAAAGTTAATCCTTAATATAAGATGTTCGACTCTTTCAACGTATGTCTTACGTTATGGGAAACTGCAACATCAGCAAGACAAAGGAAATCAACACTACCTATAAACAGTACTCAAAGGCGTGTCAAAGGAAGACATCGTATAAATCCAAGAAAGAATTCCATGTCCTCAATTTGGTCTAGAGCTCTTCAATCATTTCTCGGCGTACCAAAAAAAAAATTGCAATTGCAATGTTAAGTGCACAATTCTTGACGGTTTCGAAATATAGAATTTCCTCTCTGACATCCGAAAGCTGTTAGTTTTCACAATGCGATACCTTCTTTTCTTGGCGATTACCGTCTCTAACACGAACTTATGGTCACACACAAACCATTGCGGACAAAATTCTCAAAAAAAATATGGGGCTGACTCAGGCATGTTTTGAGACGAGATCCATAAACATTCACTCGAAACTCTATCGACTAGACTTCAAGGGACAGTCAGTGTCCGTTAGTGTCCAAAAGGGCGACACGCTCTAATTTGGAGAATAAATAGGAGAAGCTGGCACTAGATCGAAAGAAATGGAAGAGTGGTCCTTTACTTCTCCCTATCCGAAATATATGTAGTATCTATGTATATAACCTAGTTATCAAAGGAGTCCAATGAGTTAACAAAGCTTCTACACTTCTCTAGCCTGCTAAATGGCAGTGAAAGGTGAGCCCGATTTCCCAATCGATTACGATGAAGCATACGTTCCATTTTCCGACCATGAAGAAGTTCGAATAGCAATTACCCGTCTAAAGAACAACAAAGCGGAAGGAGCCGAATATGGTTGGACGAAAGCATGTCTGACGATTGGAATTTAAGTGTGCTCTGCCCAATCCACAAAAAGGTAGATGCTACACTCTGTGCCAACTACTGCAGAATAACCCTCCTCAATATCGCATAAAAGGTTCTATCGAGGAAACTGAATAAAGAGTGGCTTAGACCTGAAAAATCTAAAATCGACCAGATTTTCATCATGCGTCGAATATTGGGAAATACCCGCGAAAGGAAGATTGACACACACAACCTCTTCGTTGATTTCAAAGCCGCCTTCGACAGCACGAAACTACAGGAACTGCCTCTGTGCTGTAATGTCTGAAATTGATATACCCGCCAAGCTAATACGGCTGTGTAAGCTGACATTGAGCAGGAAGGACCTCTCTAAGCAGTTCGATACCAAGCGAAGTTTCAAACAAGATGACTCTATATCGTCAGACCTCTTCAATCTACTGCATACAAGTCGCTCATCATCCTCGTCCTGCTATATGGCGCAGAGGCATGGACGATGACAACATCTGATGAGTCGGCGTTACGAATTTTCGATAGAAAAGTTCTACAGAGAATTTGTGGTCCTTTTCGCAATGGCCCCGGTGAATACCACAGTCGATTGAACGATGAGCTGTACGCCATTGACATATGATAGTTCAGCGAATTAAGAGACAGTGTCTGCGATGGCTAGGTCATGTTGCCAGAAAGGATGAAAACACTTCAGCTATGAGAGGCGCAGTCCCCGCAGAGGCAAGCAGAGGAAGAATTCCTGGCTACACCCGAGGAACTCAGGACCTAGCCACATTTGCAATCTACAATTTGTGCCAAACAGCGAAAAGGAAGAACGACTGGCGCGCTGTTGTAAGCTCGGCTATAACCGCGTAGGAGGTCTCTACTCCAATAAAGAAGAAGAAGAATGTCAGAAAACTTAAATTATAGGTAATACAAAGTTTCTACCTCAACGGAACTTATATTTTGTTGTTTAAAGATTTCTATGAAATTTTTATATTTGTTTATATGTATATTCATTTGAAATTTCGTTAGAATAAATCTTTAAAAATATCATGAAAATCTTCAAATTGTAAAATAATTGATACAGTATTTTTTCTTTTTAATTCCCAAAAATTTTCATTTTTTGTCACGTGTCCCTTTACCGTAAGACCAGCCGCCTACACACGCTTTCGCGTAAATGCGGCGATTAAGGCTCGCTTCTGCCTTAATTTCCACTCGAGTACTTAAAAAAAGTACAAATCAGTCAGAATGCTAGGCATGTGTAGCATTAAAATTTCACCAACGCACAGGCACACATGCAACATCACAACCATTTCAAATAGAATGCAAATAGAAGGGCATAAATATTTATAGGGTATAAATACATTTGAGTAACGATTTGAGGCCTCAAGTCTACTGAGAATATATCAAATGAAAAACAATGGTCATCAAGTCTAGATTTAACACAAATGACCATAGGCGCAGGATGAGCGATGGCTGTGTGTGTGAAAACCACAACGTATGGGTGCATGAGTGTGTGTGTGTGTGTTTGCAAGGGAATTAAACCAATCGAATGACCCCGAGCCACTTTATATTACAACAGGCGAACAACAAACATACCAATGAACAAATAAAATAAAATGCATGCGAACATACATACAGACAAAAAACAACAACGAATGCAACCTGAAGCACTTGAAAGGCGAACGGATGGTCCGGAGTAGCGCTCGAGTGGAGCGAAGAGGTGAATTGAAGACACAAATGAATGTAGTTAAGGCTGAAATGGAAACAGGCAGAAAGAGTGCACTCAACCAAACGAAAGGAGTATATTGAAAACAACAGCAATAACAACAACGACAAGGTATGAACAATAAAAAACACTTAGGACTTTACAAAAGCATTCGCTGTGCGAGCTGGAGGAGTACGAATGCTAAATGCGAGATTTTTCTTTGTTGTTGTTTTTGAGTTTTTTGCTCAGCCGTTAGCCAAAGGAAGGAAAATAGCAGAAAACACAACGGCGTAACAAAAACAAAAAACACGAATAACAACAACTGCAAAAGGGAGTAGCAGGGAAGTAGCGCAGGAAGAGCAATACGCAGAACTTCATCAAAAACATATTAGGTTACAAATTGTACAACAGGTATGGAAGGTTGAAAAACAACAAAAAAGATACACAAAAAACAATAACAAGAAAAGCGTTGACTACGGTTGCACGAAAGCAATAATACCCCGGACGAATAAACAAGTTTCCATACAAGTTGACTCTGAAGGAACAGTTTGTATGGCAGCTATAGGCTATAGTGGTCCGATCTGAATAATTTTCTTCGAGGTTTAAGCGTTGTCTAAGACAATAATTCATGCTAAATTTCTTGAAGAAATCTTATCAAATAAGAAAGTTTTTGATACAAGAATTTGAGTTTGATCGTTCAGTTTGTATGACAGCTATATGTTATAGTCAACCGATCTGAACAATAAGTTTGGAGATTATACGCTTGCCTCAAAAAATAAGCCATGCCAAATTTCGTGAAGATATATTGTCAAATAAAAAAGTTTCCCATACAAGAGTTTGATTTTGATCGTTCAGTTTGTATGGCAGCTATATGCTATAGTGGTCCGATATCCACAGGTCCAATAAATAAGTAGCACTTTGGAGGGAAAAGAACGTATACAAAATTTCAAAACAATATCTCAAACACTGACAGGCACACGGACCGATGAATTAGGACTGGCTAAACTGCCTCAGCTTCTCACTCTGATCACAAGCCTCAAACTTCGTGGCAAACTTAATACATTCAGTTCAGGGTATAACAATAAAAAAACTGCATTGTGGCCGCTATGGCAGCAATAAACGTTGTACGAGAAGTGTAGATTCGTGATAGACAATACTTGCCTATTGTTTTATTGCGCCAAAGACTCGAGGACAGCGGCGGAGCAACTGAGCTTGGTCACATATACGCGAAGATAAAAACATATAATAGATGAAGGCAGTGCAGCGGTAATAGAGACTGTGTTTTTGCTCATTGGCGGGTAGTTGCAGCGTTAGGCAAGTCGGCGGTAGAGTGACCCTAGAAGAGCCGCGTCGGCGGAAGAACATGACCAAATTCAAAGACGAGCGCAACAAAAACCATTGTGGCATAAGCTGACGTATAGCTGATGACGAAGAAGAAGTACAGGACTTAAGAAAGCTCAACAAACCTGTAGAGGCAGAGGAGGAATGATCGAGCGGTGAGCGGTGAGAGGCGAGCTAGCGTTTTGTGGCAAAAAAAAAATAAAATACACACGTCAATGTCAGCTAACGTCATTTATGTCGACTGCAGTAGGTTCACTCGTAAGCTCAACTCAAGCAGATTGAGCGTGGCTGAGTACTAGCTAAGCACTGCTGAGCGCGCTCTGTTACCCGAAGGTAACGACATAAGTGGCGCTGCTTATGTGTGGGATTAAATGTGTCTGTAAATACATGTGCCACATGTTCGTGCACATAAGGATGATGACATTATAATGTTCTGTTGGTCGTGATATCAGCCACTTAAAAGTCCACTTTTCAACTAGCTTCAAGGTTTCACGACTTTGCCGCGCAATGGTGGGCTAACAATTTCTACCTCTCTCTGTAGACAATTAAGCTTACTTATGAGTTTGAAATTGGAATCGTGCGGCCGAAGGTATAGTAATGGTTCCTACTCCAGTTCACATCCAGTGTCGCTTGTCAGGGATTAAACTAAGAGACATTTCTAAAAAAAAAATGATAAACACGCTAGGAAAAGTGGTCTTTATAAAAGGATTTGCCGTATTGTTCTATTTGTTATGCTTTCTGAGTTAAATTTAGCCCTGTTCCTTTTTGAAGATTCCGATTCAGACTTCGTTTAATCGGATCTCATATGTGGTTTAACATTTTATAGCAGTGGGAACTCTAAAGTATTCTTCAAATTCGATAGAAACGAAAACTAGAAATGATTTTGTGAAAATGATCGTAAGAAATGAGCTTAGAATTTATTCATGGTTTGTTTACTGAAGTCTGGCTAACCGGGTTTTGGCTTTAAACTTTCTCGAAATATGTTAATTTTTGGCGTGAAAACATAATTAGGCGAGAGCTTAGCAATGGGACCTATTTAGGACTGCACCAACCAGGGTGAATCGGTTCTTGGAAACTCTCCACTGAATTCTGCAATTGATATCAAAGCGAGCTCGATCGGTAGACCTTGGATATTGTATATTTCTGTGGTTTAACAGTGGACGAGAGCTCGTCGAAATTTCCGAAATTAACAAAGCAACCACACAGAGTTTCTTTCCTATAAATTCGTCAGTCTAAAAAGTTCAAGAGTTGTTGTTAAGGGCTAGTTACACTACTCACATCCCGGTACCAAGACTTGAGAGTGCAGTCAAAAAAGTATAAAAATCCAGATTAAACCTAATTAAGAGTCGATAACTGAAACGGTGGAGAAGGTACTAAGCCTTCAAGTATGGACCAAGCTCTTTGTTTTAATCAAAAATCTGATACAGGCTGTTTACCCTTTTTTAATTTATTTAAAAGCGGGATGGGAAGTGTCGAAAAAATTCTACGTAGTTGTCTTCCGAATAACTTTTATAATTAGCATCCCAGAAAATTGTGGGTCTCACCGCTTGGCCTTGGACGTACAATTTTTTTTCACTTTCAGAGACCTAGTCCAAATCTCATTACGGAGCAAGCGAACTGTGGACGTTCATCACTTCAAAGCGTACAAATTCTAGCTCAACGTTCCTAGGCGACATTGCTTCGCTCTGAGGGCTCTTGAAAAGTTCATAGAAGACCGACGCTTTCGAGCCAAACTTTGTTCAGTGATGAGACCCACTTCTGACTCTATCGGAAAAACTGCCGCATTTTGCGACGAAGAGCAACCTGAAGAGATTCAAGAGCTGTCATTTCATCCAGAAAAAACAAGGATTTGGTGTGTTTGTAGACCGGTGGAACCATCGGTCCATATTTCTTTAATTATGATGCCATTGAGAGCTTTCAGACCGTTAGACTTTTTCCTGTGAGAATATGTAAAATATGCCCTTCTATGCGGACAATCCAGTTTCGATTCAGGCCTTAGAGCAAAACCCCCACGCGTGTCATTCGCCAGTTATCAGTCGAAATGCTCGAACGAGTCATCGAAAATTGAACTGAACGAATGGATCATCTGAGACGTAGCCGCGGCAAACATTTGAAAGAGAAAATCTTAAAAAATAAATGCCAAAGAATGTTCTTTCAAATGATAATAAACAATCTTCATTAAATTTGAAGTTTCAGTTTTTTTCTTTTAAAATGGATCACCCTTTACATGTAAGTTGACATAGCTGACTATGTAAAATTTACTAAACCCTTTAAAGTGGAGAGCTATTTCTTTTAAAATTGACCCCGCCAGCATTGAAATTTCTCACTGCTAAGGGGCAACAAAAGCCATTTGCACAATTGCTGCACGCAAGACGTGCTCATACATACAAACGTCCCACACGCAGATACGTGCCAACAAACAGAAGAAGTAAGAACGCAGCGACCTTCTTTCAAATTGCCTCATCTACCACTCGCGCCTTGCCGCTTGGCCCCGCTACCACGTCTTGTGGTCGCATTATAATTTGCACGTTAATTACAGGTTGAGGTTTACGAACTCTACGCTTGCGGCGGCCTAAAATGCATTGTCCAGCAACAACGACAAAACAAGCTTAGGTGCAACAGCAGAAGACATAGAAGGAAGGGTAAAGAAAAAAACACGATAAAAACGACAAAAAATATTGTTGAGAAGCTAAAGCAAAAGAGAAGGGGGCAGCAAAAGCAGTTAACAGAGAAGAAGCGCGCGTGCGTGTGTGTGTGTGCATGTGGCGGGCTAAGCATGTAAGCCCACATAAAATGCACTGAAATATATGCACATGTGTAGATGAACACATACAAATGCGCCGGCTTGCATGTTCCCAAAAAGCGCCCACATGTGGCAAGCGGTGACTCTGTATGGCTATGTGAAAGTATGTATGACTGAGTAAAGTAACTATGTATGTATGTAAGTAGCCGAGCGTTTGAGTGAATGCCCACTGACCACAAGTGGTGAGCGTTGTTGCCACATTTCCAATTTGGCCTGCCCAACAACAATAACTTTATAACAACAAACGGCTTGGCTGGCTGGCTATCATCTGCCTACACAAAGTGAATGTAAAGTGGCAATTAGAAGTAGACAAAAACAACAAATACAACAAATACAAATGAGAATGAGAATAGAAAAATGGTAAGCAGCAGAGAGACCCCAGTGAGCCTGGTCAGGAATGGCTTTGGTCGAATCGACAAACGTCTACAAAAAAGTACGGAAAATGCGCTTTGTGGTTAAGGAAATGTAAAAAAGGGTAGTTGGCGTAAGTGTGTTTGAATGTATTTGTATCGGCTTGGGCTCAGCGTAATGCTGTAGTGCGCTGTGCTCCTACCTTTGTGGAAGCTGCTGGGGGTTATTTGGTTCAAAAAAAATTTGAAAAAATGTCTTACCATCACTTAAAGGCCTTCTAATCGCTATGACAATCAGCAGTTTTTCACTTTCTTCTGCGATTTTTTCCACTTACATTTTCCGTTTCTTGTGCGCTGACTAGGTTTTGTTGCCTTTTTTTATTTATTAAATACATTTACTCAGCTTCGATTGCCCTGTACTTCATCGTGCCACAATTACAACAATAGTAAAGCCCTTTTTTAAATTAAAGTGGTATCTAAAAAGTGTTGGGTTATTTGTCATTAAACATTTGAAAGTATAAACTGTAATCTTCGTTTTTTTTTGTTGTGCTTCGAAATGTCAATTTTTCTCATAAGTCACAACTTGGCTTAAGACTCTTATGTCTTCATTCCCCTTTTTTTGCTACATATGTATCTTACGTGCACATCCCTATATTCTTTGAAAAACTCTTTACATTTTCTTGTTCATTTCCCAATCGTCGTCAATTCACTTCGACACCCAAACTCAAACAGAAAATGTGTCCCTTCCATTATGCAATCTTTGATTCTTCCGCTTTCATTGCATTAATTGAACTTGCCTTTGTTGCTTTAGTCCGTGATTGTCGCTTGAGTTGTTGTGATTTTCCCATCAACTCTCAATTTAGAAAAATTATCGGTTATTCCCTTTTTAATGTCATTTTTTTTTTTTAAAACATTTAATTTCGGGCATTATCTTTGATTTCATTTTCTTAGGTCTTTTAATGCATTCATTATTATGTTTTTTCTTTGATTGAAGGTTCATTGACTGATTTCGTATTTTTAAATGTAGAAAATCCTTTTTCGTAATGAAGTGTTCAGTTATGATAACAAAGGATAGCTTTTGAGTGAGTTGTTCATATTTATAATATTATGTATATATTAAGTGATCTGATAAATGGGCTTTTAGAGAATTTTAAGTATGGATGATTGGAATTTAAGTATGCTCCGCCCAATCCAACTACCGTGGGATTAGTCTCCTCAACATCACATATAAGGTCCTATCGGGCGTATTGTGTAAAAGATTAAAGTTCATCGTCAACAAACTGATTGGACCTCATCATATTGACAAAAAAGTGAAGCGTATGGATTTAGTTGTGAAAAAGGAAAAGACGAAATATCTTCTGTCATCGAAAAAAGTCGTCGCACTCGGCTCCCACGTCACTGTTGGCAGTTATAACTTCGAAATCGTAGAAAATTTCGTACATCTTAGAACCAGAAGTAACATCAACAATGTCAGCTTCGAAATCTAACGCAAAACAACTTTGCTAACGGGTGCTACTTCGGACAGAGTAAGCAAAGTCCTCTCTCGACGAAGAAAGACCAAATTATACCTTATATAGGTGCAGAGGTATGAACGATGACTACATCTGATGTGTCGGCTTTATGAGTTTTATTGACATATGCAAAAAGTTCAGCGAATCAAGAGACAGCAGCTGGGTTGGCTAAGTCATGTCGTTCGTATGGATTAAAAACCCCTCCAGCTCTGAGTGTATCGAAGCAGTACCAGACAGAGGGCGCAGAGGAAGGTGAAGTCCTTCACTCTATTGGAAAGACCAGATGGATAAGGCTATAATAGTGTACGCGATGTCTACACAAAGAAAGTAAAAGAAGAAACAGCAGCGTTAAAGTCTAAGTATATCTGCTGGACACTCGCTCACTATTTCCCTTCTAGCTTCAACAATACTTTGAATTCCAATATATAACTTTGGGGAAAGATTCTTAGATAATTTTTAAAGGGATTTATGTAAAAAAATCTATTATTTAAGCTTCTAAAAGGGGGCTCTCCCTTAAGTAATCAAAAGCGATCATTTCATTTTGGAGATGTGTGAGAATGCTTAAAAAATCCGCTTTATCCGAAAAAGCTAAATAGTTAATTTAGTCCAAAAATGCCGTGGAAAACACCTTCTATTATTTTTATCAGAAAGTTTCAGTTTTCACGACAAATTAATTAAATTAGATAGACTACTCATACATGCCCTTTCCCGATTACCACAGTCTAAACCTGTCGTATGCCCCTATGTTTTTTAAGCGGCGTACGCAAAAGGTCTTTTAGGGGTCCAAAATTATAAATCCTCCAAAATTATAAAGAATAAACGTTAAAAATTTTAAGTCTTGAAGTGTCTTGAAGTAAAAGTTTTAGGGGGTAAAAATAAGGAATAATGTGGTTTACCCCAAAAAATTAATCAATTTCACTAATATAGAGCTTAAAGTATTTATAATTGATGTTCAGTATCTATACAAAAAAATATTGCAATATTTAAATATAGATTATACAATTATTAGATATTTCTATAGAATATTTTAATTCCACTTCTAACGCCGATATTCTATTCTGCAATATCTGCAGATTGCTGCAACTCTGCGCTATCAGTGCTTCTGATGAAAGATCGATTTCGACTCTTACTTGCGGAGTGTGACTAAAGTAGACAAATTGAACAGACTTGCTCTTCTCAATATCTATAAAGATATTGATGCTACGAGCACAGACATTTTGGAGATCATGACTTCACAGCCCACATACCGCTTTATAAGCACTTTTTGCATTTGCGAAACATTTGCTTTTAATGGAAATGTAAATATAATTTAATGAATAATTGACGAAATGCATTGTATTAAACAACAAAAAATACATGTTGACAACATAAACTCTAACTAATTACTTTCTCATTCCTAACTTTTTTCCTGAAAGCCTCTCAAAAATTTGTTTCTGCGTACGTCTCGGTGTTATTTGTTTACGAGAAAAGCATTTTCTCTAAATACTTCAACTCCAAAACAAATATCTTCACATACTCGAACTTTATTAGTAATCAGGATGATAACGTGTTAAAATCATATTCGTGTTTTCCAATCTGCAAAACAACTTAACGAAGCAGTTATCTCGCACAAGATTCGTTGTAATCATTAAATTACCTTCCAATTACTTGAAAACATGTTTACGATTACTGAGAAGAGTTTATTTAATAATAATTAAATTAAGCATATTTTCGTCATCATTTATTTAATTAAAATCTGGAGCAAAATTAAATTAAGTCAAACTCAACAAAATATAAATCTTGATGGTATTTTCGCATCATATTATAAATACTAGGGTGTTTACACGATTTATTTTATACTAAATAAGCTTCTTTAATATGGAAATAATGTTGGCCACAGTTTTTTTGTTCGAAGCTTATACATATTTGCACAAGAAAATGTATCTTTAACAACATGGTGTCTGTACTTTGAAAAGCTCTTTATGAAAATAATGAATTTCGAAGCATGTTCTTGAGATCAAATAACTTCAAAGCGGGTATGGAATCGTTCAAAACTTTTTTGGAGATGGTTACAGTGAAAATGTAAAGCAATTATGTCAGCAAGTCACAGTGTTAGTAATAGGAAAATAGTGAAGGCTCTCAATATCGCTCGCGGCTCCACGCTTCACCGCTGCTTTTATTGTCATATGCCTATGATGTTCCTGCTCAAATCTTAAAATCTTCTCCTAGAATGCGATTATAAACAAAATACAGTGAGAGAACTAATCAAAGCTGTACGTATCTAGCTGTATGTCAAGATTTGATTGAAAAGCTCCAGCCTACATGGCGATACTAGAATTACATCCATATGATTTTTAGTAAGCTCTAACCTTTAAAAGAATCATTAGTTTGTGAATTATAACATTTTAAGGGAAGCAAGTTTCGCTATCGAGAAAATAATGAACCGAAAGGAATTTCGCGTGTCGATAAAATATTGCTTTTTGAATGGAAAAAATACAGTTGAGGCTAAACTTGACCAAGGAAAATCTACCAACAAGGATTGGTATTCTAAGTTTAGACGTAGTGAGAAGAGCACCAAGGCCAAAGAACGCCTAAATGAGGTTGTCACCAACGAGAACATAAAAAAAACCACAAAATTATTTTGGAGGGCAGTAAAGTGAAGATTTTTGAGATAGTAGGTACCCGAACGATATCAACTGATCTTGTAGATAATATCATTCACGAATATTTGAGTATGAGAAAGCTCTGTGCAGATGTAAGTGCCGTGCGAGCTCACTTTTGGCCAAAAACAACGACGAGTTGATGATTAGGAGCAGTGTTTAGAGATGTTTAAGCGTAATAAACACGAATTTTTGCATCGAAATGTGACAAAAGATGAAAAATGGCTCCATTATTTCATTCTAAAGTTTAATCAGCAGGCATCCAAGTGGACTGCACACGATGAACCCCGTCCAATGCTTAGAAAAATGAAAAAGTCGGCTGGCAAGGTTATTTCTTTTGTATTTTGGGACTTGCACATATTAATTTTAATATTCATTGAAAAAGGAAAGAACTATCAACAGCGACTATTATATACATAGCTTACTGAAAGACGAAATCACTGAAAAAACGCTCGTAGTAGATAAAGAATAAATGTTGTTTCAACGAAACTAAGTAGATATTTGGCTTCGAATTGTGCATCCATCGTATTCTCTAGATATGGCCCGGAGCGACTATTTTCTTTTCTAGATCTCAAAACAATGCTCTCTGGGAAGAAATTTTCTTAGAATGAAGAGGTGATTGCCGAAACTGAGGCTTTTTTTGAAGCAAAGGACAAATTGTACATCAAAAATTGTGTCGATAAGTTGAGGGGTCGCTATAATCACAAAAAAAAAAAACAAAAACAAAAAAAAAAAAAAAAAAACTGTGTACTATGGTAGGTCAGGAACTTTCCAATTGATCTGTTATGTAAAAAGTGGGCACTATTTGATTGGGTAAAGATTTGATTTGAGTAAAGATTTTATTTTTTTAATATCGTAATATCCCTCGTAGAGAGGATACAATATTTAGCCAACACCTGATATGCTTCTATAAGAAATTTTATTCCGAAACGTAATAAATACCTTGAGAGAATCTATCTTAAAAAAAAAGAAACCACGTTTCTACAAAAAAAGTCTTGCGGTATTTTTGCTAGTTGGCGCTGAAAGCGCGTAGTTCTCGCTTTATTTGTCGCACCGGAAAGCCCATTTCACGCGCTAACGCGTGTTTGACTGATTGTCG
>CM050323.1:9708687-9733687 GCA_027475135.1 Bactrocera correcta | reverse complement strand
TATGATATATATAGTCATAGATATACTTCCTTAAAATCGTCTTCGCTTCGTCAGCCGCATAATTTCCTAGCAGGAAATGAGCAAAGCACGATTTTGAACTGTGACTAATATTAGCGGTAGTAATTTTGACGGAATTGAAGCTAGACGTCTATAATGCAAATATATGAAAATTTCGAGCAGCTATTTTCGAGTCAATAGAAAATTGGAAGGTATTTCCAAGCTCATTTAGCCCTTGCGAGCCTAATTTGACAGATTTTTCAGTTTTATAAATGGAAAAGGTGTTTCAGCGGTTCAGCGAAAATTATTATTTATTAAAATTATTATTATTTAGCTCGTTATCATTATTTTTTTCATCCTTTTATTTTCAAAAATTTTTGAAATTCATTTTTAGAAAAGTTTTTTTAGATAAGGTTATGTAAATGTATTCTCCAATATCAAGTATCAGAGGTGCTTAAGCTGTTCGGACGAAGTTCAGATCAGTGCTAATACCTCCTGAAATCGTATAAAAGTTTCAATGCTTTTCTTTCAAAATTAATTGACATTCGTTTTTAGGCAATTATATTTATTTAGGTTATCTTTTGAAAATTTTACCGCCAATTTTTTTGATGGTTCCTACAGCTCGCACAAGTAGCTTCCAAGTCGTAATTTGACTGATATCCTTAAAATATGCCTGTTACCTAGCATAAACCGACCTGCTGAGATACTTTTAGACACATATTCACTAACTATATATACGTATATATATATCTATGTCTTGGCATCTTCTTGAGCACACATCATCAGCTCGATTAGCAACATGATGCCTTGCCACTCCAGCAACAACAGCAGGCGCAGAATTTCATTATAGCAGTACATACATACATACATATCTTCCTTTACTTCACTCTACTTCATTGCTCATTTTTTGTGCTGCTGCTAATTTGTTGTGCATTTTTTCTTTTGGCGCTTTCTGCCTTCTCCATACATATTTTTTTGCAAGCTTTGCTGCCTCTTCACATTGCGCTGTTGCTTCTTTTCCCTGTGTTGCTACTTCTTTCCCCTGTGTTGCTACTTCCTTCCCCCGCGTTGTTGCATGTTATCCTCTGCTTTGACTATTTGTTTGCTTTGTTTGGCATTTTAATGCTCGCCTTCTTATGGTTGGCTTTCCGGGTTTCCATGTGTGCTCCTTTTTTGTGCCCATGCGGTGCTGTCAACATCGAGCTTTGTTTTCATATTTGCTGACATATTCCTGTATTGTTTTCTGCC
This sequence comes from Bactrocera correcta, assembly GCA_027475135.1. Lineage (NCBI taxonomy): Eukaryota > Metazoa > Arthropoda > Insecta > Diptera > Tephritidae > Bactrocera > Bactrocera correcta. Next base: position 9,732,442 of record CM050323.1, on the reverse strand, counting down.
GCTTTTGGTGTTGTTGGTATATCTGTATATTCCAATTTTTCTCTACTCAAACTGCTAATGCCACTAGTTAGCTTGGCTGTAAGCCGCCTGCTTGTTAGCGTTGTTTGACATTATACTGATTTGCTTCTTTCGGTTATCTGCTCCGTTTTCGGTTTTGTTTGATATGTGTCTTCTTGCTGCTAATTCTGATTTTTTTTTCATATTTTTTTTTCTAATTCTTAGTAATTTTTTTCAAATGAACAGTCAATACACATTGTAGGCTTTAAAGTTTCCTCTGTGTTTAATATATCTGTTCGTACATTTTGTACTGGCGAAGTGTAACGAATTGATCGATTATTAGTCGTAAACCTCATTGCTTCTGAGCTTATATTCTTGTTGCTTGGTTTCTAAGATCTGTGTTTAGACTAAGATTTTTGGCAGGAAAAATGTTTAAATGTCTCTTAAAGGGAAAGTCTAAATATACCTTTTTACATTGCGTATTCCTTTATGTGTTTTAAATTTATGTTCATCATCTTTTTCCATTTGATTATTTCGTCTTAATTTAGGTAACACACCGTTTGCTGCATGCTAATTGTCCTAAATGACAGTCTACTCGTATATAAAAATTAGCTGATACAGCTACCTTAAATGTTTTGATAATAAATAAAAATTCAATATATCAAAAAAGTAAAATTGTTTAATACAATTTTCGTTCAGGAATACTTTTTTGTGTATTTGTAAGTTTTTTTTAGAATGCTATTATTATTTAAATTGTCCTCTGCAGTTATTTTTAAGACTCTGTAGTTCAACAGAGCGCTAATGCAGCCAACATTTTATATGTTAATGCAAAATAACAGTCTGTTCCTTTACATTAGCTAAAACACCTACCTCAATCAGTAAATTATTTGCAATAATTAGTTTTTGTTATAAAAATTGAAGTAATAAAAAAAAAGTATTAATTTTTTTTAACTTATTTTTAATTTTTTTATATATTTATTAATTTTTTTAATAAATAGCTGTTTTTTTTTTAGGTTTCCGTAATATAACATTCAAAAAATTTGTATTAATTTTTTTAACTTATTTTTAATTTTTTTTTATATATTTATTTTGTTTTTTAATAAATAACTGTTTTTTTTTTTAAGTTTCCGTAATTCAACATCGCTGTAAATGTAAATAACATTCTAAATGTTAATGTAAAATAACAGCTAAGACATCTACCTAAATCTGTAAATTATGAACAATAATTTGTTTTATCTCATAAAATTGAATGAAAACATTATTTATAGTTTTTTTTAAATTATTTATTATGTTTTTGCTATTACTATTATTTTTTATTAATTACTAAATTATTTTTTTTTAAATTTTTTTGTTTTATTTTCTATTATTTAAAATTTTTTTATTTTTATTTGTTTTCATTATTTATTTATTAATTTTTTTATGCACAAATAGCACCATTTTACCGCAACACTTATTTCCCATAACACATTTTCCCTTCTGTTCTAAAAGAAAACGTTTTCACATCCTGTTATGTCATTAGCTTTTATAGCAATTTGAACAATAACGTATTTAAGTCATTATGAGATTATTTTCAGCGCTAATTTCGGAACTCACGCCCCTCTCTCAAACTTTGAATCGCCTATTTGTGCCGCGAGCTCAACCCGCAAAAACCTCAGAAGCAACTTCCAAAGGCTGCATACCGCCTTTGTGACAAGATATTGCCGCACAAACAAAAATTACTCGTATATGAGTATATCTTGTATGCATGTACGCGTTCAACTGTGATTATTTGTGTTTATATGGGTAGAAATGCCTGTCACATTTCCGCAGTACTTATGTATTAAAGTAATTAAATGAAATTTCACACCAACGAGCGCAACTGACGAGTGACACCAAGGAGGCATTCACTCCATCACAGAGTCAAAGCCGCTACACCCTTTCTCTGCATATACAAGTATACATTCTTTTCCGCAAATTCTAATCTTGCCTAACACTCAGCTGATGGCTCTCACTTCTTGCCTGTTCTTTGTTAGACATCCTCACTGTCTCGAATTAATACAATTTGGTGCGTTTTTGCAACGCATTTTCATCTAAATGGCTGTATACATCTTCACGCGCATATCTTTCACACACACACACACACAGCGGAGCGCCCTTGCTTCTGTTATCCTTTTTATATCAATGACTTGGCAATTATTCCCACGCTGCTGCAGCTGTCTTCCATAGTCCGTAGAACGCTCACCGTCAAGCGCCGTCAAGGTAAGCCATGCTAGTTAGCTGATGGCTGGCTGCCAGGCGTGCCTCTAGCCAATGTTATTTAAGCGTAGAAAAAGCACGGTTTAAGCAAAGCACTGCGTTTATAAGACAAACACGTAACGAAAAAAGAATTACAATGAAAAAAAAAAAAGAAAATGTAAATGAAAATCTCGCGAATTCTTACGCGGCATTTCGCTTTCATTTCTCTCGCAGGTATTTCGCTTCAATCAACGCATATTCTCTCCAAGGTATCCTTGCAGGCGCTCGCGTGTTGTTTGCTGCTGGAATTTGTCGTCCGCGCTTGCTTTTATCTTTTTAATTGGATGTGCAACTTTTTTGACTGTCAAAGCATATGCCTACCTACTTACAGACATATAGTAGCAACTCTATCGGTGGCTTGATGTCGATAACGATAATGTCTCTCTTTAACCAAAAAGCTGCTGCTTTCGATATTAAGCTTTGATATGTGTGTTCTTCGCAAGCTAATGCTGTTATTGTGCTAATATTTATTTAAATTAAAAAGTTAATCTGTATGGTTATTGTTAACATATATTAACTGCTATCATATGCCATTATCTAAGTATTAGAATTATAATTAAATTTTGTTATTTTTCTCATTGCTACAATTTCTTTATACTTTTAACTAATCGCTTATTCCTTCTTCTTTTCATTTTAGGTAAGTGGCGATTTCCTTTGTGGGTGATTTAAAGAACGATATCTAATATCTGATAGTGTGGACTGGAAAATATTTAAATATTATGCAGCAATTTATTCACAGCTTCGAGCGTTCGTATTTTCATCAAAGCGCGTTGTGGTTTGCATAACTAATGCGCTATTATTATTCATATATTTTATCATACAAAGCAGCAACTTTAACTTAATGCGATTAGTCTAAGCAATGTTTATGAATGCTTAACACATGCATAGTGTGTTTAGACATATTGAAGCTATACCAGCTTCAAAATTTATTTTAATTAATGAAAGGAGCTTATGCGCATGAAGCATTCTTAAATTAAAATATATTTAAATGCTATTAAAATTGAGTTTTAAATTCTATGGAGATGTGAAGATATGCGTGCGTGTGGATACATAACGGGTGATTTTTTTGAGGTTAGGATTTTCATGCAGTAGTATTTGACAGATCACGTGGGATGTCAGACATGGTGTCAAAGAGAAAGATGCTCAGTATGCTTTGACATTTCATCATGAATAGACTTACTAACGAGCAACGCTTGCAAATCATTGAATTTTATTACCAAAATCAGTGTTCGGTTCGAAATGTGTTTCGCGTCCGTGTCCGATGAGCGATGAGGCTCATTTCTGGTTGAATGGCTACGTAAATAAGCAAAATTGCCGCATTTGGGGTGAAGAGCAACCAGAAGCCGTTCAAGAACTGCCCATGCATCCCGAAAAATGCACTGTTTGGTGTGGTTTGTACGCTGGTGGAATCATTGGACCGTATTTTTTCAAAGATGCTGTTGGACGCAACGTTACGGTGAATGGCGATCGCTATCGTTCGATGCTAACAAACTTTTTGTTGCCAAAAATGGAAGAACTGAACTTGGTTGACATGTGGTTTCAACAAGATGGCGCTACATGCCACACAGCTCGCGATTCTATGGCCATTTTGAGGGAAAACTTCGGACAACAATTCATCTCAAGAAATGGACCCGTAAGTTGGCCACCAAGATCATGCGATTTAACGCCTTTAGACTATTTTTTGTGGGGCTACGTCAAGTCTAAAGTCTACAGAAATAAGCCAGCAACTATTCCAGCTTTGGAAGACAACATTTCCGAAGAAATTCGGGCTATTCCGGCCGAAATGCTCGAAAAAGTTGCCCAAAATTGGACTTTCCGAATGGACCACCTAAGACGCAGCCGCGGTCAACATTTAAATGAAATTATCTTCAAAAAGTAAATGTCATGAACCAATCTAACGTTTCAAATAAAGAACCGATGAGATTTTGCAAATTTTATGCGTTTTTTTTTTTAAAAAAGTTATCAAGCTCTTAAAAAATCACCCGTTACTTATGTACGTTTCAAGGTACAATTGTCAAAAAAATGAAACGTTTCTTCTAATTTCCACATTAAATAGACTCAAATATTCGAAGAATGAGAGTGTATTTGAAAGGCCTTTCTATGAAAGCTTTATGAAAGCTGTAATATTCAAGGTTATTCATAATGAAAATTATTTTCTATTAAAGCTTTATGGAAGCTCTATCATTCACAGTTATTAAGTTTGGTTACTCTTTAAAAAGGAGCTGAAATACTTCAGGGTAGATATTGCGTCACATAAAAGCTTCGCGAAAGCTCTAATTTTGCAATTTATCGAAAAACCCATAAATATTTTATAGTTATGTAAATATCTATTATAATAACAATGCCAAAGTATTTTTCACATAAAAATTAATAATAATGAAAGTTGAAGTATTTAAAGTTATTAAAAAGCTTGAAAATCGCAAAAAACTGTTTGTGTTCTTTACACCAATGGTAAAGCATATATATATTTATATGCAAAAATAACAAAAATAATTCAAATGTAACGAAATGTGAAAGCTTTTGCGTACTGCGTATAAAAGCTTTAAATAATACAAAAAAAAAAAACATAATTTATGTTCGCGTTATTATTTAAAAATAGTAAATTTGCAATGTTTTTCATACCATGCAAAAGCTGTAAATGCTCTTTTCAAAAGGAAGAAGACTATTCCAAAAATCATGCTTTTGTATTATTATTGCTTTAAAACAATGTGTTAGTGAAGCTTTGAAAGCTCTCTCCTAATTTAAATCGCTGTTAATAGAATGCAGTTCCAAAATCTTGCAACCGTTAAATCATAGTAGCCAAAACTTAATTAGTTTTGTTTAGGTTTTGATAACATTTTCATTAGCACAAAACAGGTTTTTTTTTGTTTTTTTGAAAAATTACTTATAAAATCTTTTTGAAAGCAACACGAATCGGTGTGTTTGTATTCAAATTAGGCGATAAAAATTGTTTTATCTCTGCAGAGCTTGTAAATAGCAAATAAAATGAATTAGCTTGAAAGCTTTTTTAAAAAGTTCTTAAAGCTCTTTGTCTAAACTCGGTTAAATTTTCATAATAGCTTGTTCAAAAATCGAAATATCTCTCCTTTTTATACAAGTGACAAGTTTAAACATTAAGTCGTATGAGTTAAAACGAATTTTACTAAAAAATACATAAAACTATAAATTATTAATTAACTAATCATTACAGTGAAAGCTTTTCGTATTAACGTTATAAAAATATATCAGAGCCCTCAAATTGGATTAAAAAAAATTTAAATCGAAGTTTTAAATATAAGAAAGGAAGTCTAGTTGTAGAAAGCTCGGTTAAAGCTCTTCAAAGTTGTTACTTTTTTTTACTTTTTTTTTTAATTTTTTTATGTTTTTTATTCTGAATTTTTTTTGTTTTTTATTCTGAATTTTTTTTGTATTTTAGTTTGATTTTTTTGTTTGCTTTTTATTTAAAAATTTTTTTTTTATTTTTATTTTTTTTTTTTAATTGTTATTTTCTTCTTTTTAGTTTTTTATTTTTATTTATTTATTTATTTTTTTTATTTTTTTTTATTATTTTTTTTTATTATTTTTTCTGTTTTTTATTTTGAATTTTTTGTTTTGTTTTTTTGTTTTTTTCTGTGCAACAATTTTTTGCCTACCCAATCAAGGTTATTAAAAACTCATTAATTGGCAATTCGCACTAAAAAACACAGAACACTTCAATGCAAGGTGGGTGTATGCATAACTGCACATACAAACATACATACTTATATACATACTTAATTATGCATATATTCTATATTTACCACTGTAATCGTGAGCCAGCTGGCTTTCTTCGGGTAAATACCAGGTGCTGCGCCTCACCTACATATTTTTCAAGTGATCATGCAAAAAGTGGCTCATTTGCTTGCATACCTTTATACGTATGTATGTACATAATTATGTAGTTTCACACATATACATATTGCAATTCATATAAGTATGTACCTGCAGCTGTATGTATGTATATACGAACACATTGTGTATATCGAAATATTGCGCCTTAAACGCAGAAAGCACAAATTGAGCAATAAGCAAGCAAGCAAACAATTAATAAATTGCAAACCAACTGCATTATTTAAGTTCTTTTCAACTTTTTGTCTTTCAAATTCACTGTTACTTTCCTGTTTTGGGTTTCTTAATAAGACACTCATACATACAATATGTATGTATATTTATATTCGTGTAGTACGCATATATACTTGTTGGTTGTTTATAATGAAATTTCCGCTGAGTGAATTAATTTAAGTATTTTCGTAAATATTTTCTGCCAGATCGTTTTCTGTTTTTTTTTTTTTTTGTTTTGTTTTGTACTTGTTTTTTTTGGAATTTTTTTTTTACCTTGAACAGGGTTTATTAAGTTTGATGAAGAGAAAGAAAGGCTAGCTGCTTAGTTTTTGAAATATCGCTTTGAAAATTTCTATACGTTTCCTTGGTTCCAAGAAGCTGCTCATTTGTTAGAGCCACCGATATCGGGCTACTATAGCGCGTAGCTGCCATACAATTTTAACGTTCAAAATCAAGTTCTTGTATGGAAAACTTTTTTATTTCTCGAGATATTTACATGAAATTTGGCTGGAATTATTTTCCAAAACAACGCTTCAATATCTGAAGAAAACTTTGAAATCGGACCACTATTGCCTTTAGCTGCTATACAAACAGTACGATCAAAAGCATGTCCTTCTATGGAAAACTTTTTTATTTAGTAAGATATCTCACGAAATTTGGTCGGCGTTATTGTTTAGGATAACGGTAAAATCTCCACATACAATTGTTGAGATCGGAACACTATAGCATATAGCTGCCATACAAACTGAACGTTCAAAGGCAAGCAAGAATATAGAAACTTCCTTATTTGTGAAGAGTATTATAGCTTCGATCCTGCCAAAGTTAATATTTATTTATATTTTTGTTCTATTTTTAACTTCATTTGCTCCTTTTCTTTATTATTATTGTTTGTTTTCCACCTAGTATCTTGAATTCCATATATAAATTCACCTTATTATATTCAATTTCAACTTACAAATGTTCTTAAGCTCTAAATATGTAAATGAGTTTGTGTATATGCATAGGTAGCACCACATTTCTACAGTTAATGCGGCATACTTAGCTACCTACATATTTGTCTGAAAAAAAGCGTGCGTGTGTGTGGATGGCGTCATCGAGCGTTTGTGTTTGTGCTGACGCTGACGGTTTGCTTGGCTCTCGTCTCGATAAGCCGCATTGTGATGTTTGTTTTTGTAGCGAAGAAAACTTTGCAACGTCGCAAAGTTACGTGGTAAGCGCAATAAAAACGTCGCGAAAAAATTATAATAAGTTATGCGGTAAATAATGGAAGAGTAGTCGCAAAAATGAAGTTATCATTGTTTACATTTTGGTGCGCAGATTTCCGCTCACTTATGTATGTCAACATATACATATCTATATAAATGTACGTGCGTATTTGAAAATACTGCAGTCAAGTTTTTAATTATTAATATTTTTTCTGAAGGTAAAATTATATTTGTTTACCGGGTTTTATATATTATGAACAGCTAATATTTAGATTACCATAACAATCGGATACTTTTTGTATACTTTGAACAAGGTATGTTAAGTTTAGCACGAAGAGAACGAGAGACTAGTCCGACGGTTTCTCTCTCAATAAAATTTTTCACACGTTTTCTTCTTGCAAAGAAATTGCTCCTTTGTTAGAACCGCTGATATCGGACCACTATAGCATATAGCTGCCGTGCAAGCTGAACTATCAAAATCTCGTTCTTATATGGTAAACTTTTTCATTTGATGAGTTTTTTTCATGAAATTTTGTTGAAAATATTTTGTAAGGCCAGAATACAATTTCTAAAGAAATTGTTCAGATCGGACCACTATAGCATATAGGTGCCATACAAAATGTTCGCTCAAAATACAATCGTTGTATGATTAACTTTTTTATTTATCAAGATATCCTCATAAAAACCGGGGTGAATTATTAACGTAGATAACCAATCTCCGAAGAAATTGCTTAGATCGGACCACTATAGCATATAGTTGCCATACAAAGCTTTTGATCAAAATCATTTTTTCATTTAAAGGGTATTCTAACTTCGACTATAACCGCGTAAGCGATGTCTACGCCAATAAAGAAGAAGAACATTGTAGCTTCAGTGCAATCAAATTTAATGCTTTTTCTTGCTTTTTTTTATTAATTTTTATATGCTCGTAGCCTACAATTAGGCGCGTGCAGACGCCAAAGGCAAGCCATAACACAGTTCATTGAGTGCAACTCGACTTCATAACCCCTACACCAACCTTTAAGATGTTTTCATACATAGTTTTTAGTAAAGCGAAAATCTAACAAAAAAAAACAAAAGCAATTTCGTTATATCCCCTCCCCTTTCTCTTCCTCTTACATAACTGCAGCGATTCTGCTTTTGGCTGGCCTCAAAGCTTGCATACATTTAAATTGCCCAAAACCAAACCAACTTGGCTAAAGTAATAAACTTTTGTATTTATGTTTTGGTGCCCAACACTTCCTACTACTAAACAAAAACAACACATACTATATACATACACACACACATAAGCAATATTATAAATGCATAGAAAATTCGATACAAAAGTTTGGCAATATTATGCGACACTAAATTGAAATAACTAAAATGGTGGAGATTGGATATTGGATACTGTCCCAGGGCAAGCTATTTCTTTGGGAACGCTTTCTCTCCCTCTCTATTTCTCCCTCGCTCCCTGTTTTTCCGTATCCAGGTTCAAATCGCCGATGAGTTTTCTTATTTGTGGCACCTTTTGCCAACATTCTGCTCGCTGTTTATGCCCATCGTTGCTCACCTATGCCACAGCTGTCATTCAAGACGTTAGTTTCCTGGTTACATGTTATCAATGCGGCCCCACCTTCTCCATAGGCGAGCAAATCAATGGCCTCACCTGCCTTTTCATGCATTTCAGAACACCATATTGTAGAAGAAATGAAACAGCGCCAGCATTATGGCCAAATAGGCGAGTGTGGCGAGCAGCGAACGTATGAACAAAACCGAGATATAAGCGAACACAAATATTATTGCCGCTGGGAGAACGGCACGAATGCGTTGCATCTCTGTTGATTGCGCCTGCTGCGACGTTGGCGGCAATGACGGCGGCAGCATCGCTGCTTTAGTGCACTCCAACATTGTCGCGTGCTCCATGCAAATGTTAGTTGGTGTTTACAGAGTTGCTTCTTCTCCAACACGCTGTCTTATTGTGTCTTCAGCTGTTTTTTGTGTGGATTTGTTTTGCAGCTGCTTGTTTGTTGCACTTGCAATGCGCTGTTGTTGCTGCTGTTATTACAAAAACTAAGATTTTAGCCAGTAAATATATTTGTGAATGTTGCTGACGTTTTTCGCTGCCTCTTTAAAGCCAACAATTGCGTTTTGCCCGTCACTCGTTGTGCTCCCAAGTCGCTCCTTTCTCGCTGGCTGTGTTTCTATCTCTCTGCGCGCTGCGTGCGCTTATGACGATGGCATTTACTGAACGTGACTTGCTTTCCAAATTCAATTCAAATATAACTGGTAAATAAATTCTCAAACAAATGTCGTATATGGCGACAACAAAGCAATGCGAATGCAACAGCGACGACGACGACGATGGAGCGTTAGCGGCCGCGCCACTGTTGCTCTGTATGCCAGTTACTAAGTAACTACTCTAATGCTGCACAGTGCACTTGTGTTGGCAAATGTTTGCAAATGCTTTTTGATTTTTATATTTTTAAATGATATTTTTGCTTACTAAAATTTTGATTTTTGAAAATAATTTTATATAGGTTGAGCTTTTCTTTTCAATAATATTTTTAAATTTTCTTTGAACTTTGTTTTTTTATATTTCAGTTTTTACATTCGTATGTCAATCAAATACTATAATAGCTGTGTTCAGAAAATAAAATGAAATTTTATGGTTTCTTTCATAGTTAAAATTGAAAAAAAAAAAATTAAATTAATCGAACCTTACATTGAAGATGAAGAAAATAATAAATTAAAATTTAGATAAGCACCAAAAAATACTTTATTAAAAATAGAAAAAAAAAAAATTTTTCAGATTTCTATTTAGACCAAAAATTCTAAAATTAAATTTAATACATTGTTTTTTTTTAATTAGTTGAGTTTTTGGTGTAGATTAGATATAGATTTCGAAAAATAGCCACAGACTTTCATTTAAAACTGGAGATTATTAAAATTTGGCAAACTTATCACAGAAAAATTAATACAATTTTAGTAAAATTGTTAGATTTATAGTTTAGGCTTTGAGACTTCAAAAACTAAACTTTAAATTAAAAATGAAATAAATAAAAAAAACAATAAAAATAAATTAAATTTAAATTAAATTGAATTAATTAAATATTTAAATTAAATTTAAACTTATTTAGCAAAAAATTAAATATATAATCTTTTTTATTAATTTATTTAATATTTTTTTTTCTTTTTTGAAATAATTTTTTAATTAATTAAATTTTTAATTTTAGGTTTAGTATTTTTGAAATCAATTTTCTAAATCTGATTTTAAATTAAATTAAATTTAAATTAATTATACTTCAAGTTTAGAAACAAAAAAATTAAGAAGAAGTTTAGAAAAAGATAATAACAAAATTTAGAAAAAAAAATTAATTTTCTTTTAAAGAATTTTATTTTAAAATTTCTGAACTTCCAATTAAAAACAATAATACATAAAAATTTACTACAATTCACAAAATAACACAAAAAATATAATAACAGCAATTGTATAATCACTTAAAATTAAAAAAAAAAATCAAAAAATTAATAAAAAGTTTGAATATTTTTTTTTTTACTTTTTATTATTTTAATTACTAGACTTTAAATAAATAAATTGGGCCACCTAAAAACTTACTTAAATTCACCAAAAACAAAAAAAAAAAAAAAAAAATATATTAAATAAAAAACTAAATTAAAAAATTGCATAAAAGTATTTTTTTTTTATTTTTTGGGCATATTTCTTTTCATAATTTTTATTTTAATATTTACTATTTTCTGTTTTACATTGTTCAGTTTACAAATTTACGAAACATTTAAATAAAATTGCGGTTTATTAAAAAAAAAAAAATAGTTTTTGAAAAAACAAAACTAAAAAAATAAATTAGAAAGATATGAAACAATTAGATTATTCTTTAAAAAATTTGATTTTGAAATTATTAAATTTTAAATTAAAAATGAAGATAATTAATAAATTAATTAAATTTCATAAAAAAACCAAAAAATAATATTAAAAAAATTTGTAAATTAAAAACACTAAACAAAAATATTGTACATATATTTTATGTGTATTTTTAATATTTTCTAAAATTTTTTAATATTTTTAAATATATATATATTTTTTTTAAATAATTTTTTTTGTGTCAATATTTTTTTTTTACTTCTAAAATATTTGGAATTTTTGAATATATAGTTCTTTTTAATTCTTTAAATATGTATTTTTCTTTCAATTTTCACATTATTCATTCTTGTCTTTTTTTTCAATTAAATTTGAATTGGTCAAATATCGTGTTACCTTGAGTGACTCATATCATCTGAAAATTATGAACCGTTATAAATTGCAAAAAATTAAAAAAAGTTATTAAGGTTAAAAATTAAATTTAAACAATATTTATGTCAAATTAAAACACTGTACATTTTTCGTCCTGCCTCCAGCGCAAGCAACTAGTTTTTCCAAATGGCGTACACATATAAACATGAAGCCCCTATTACACTACAGTCATTTGGCACGTACACAGTTAACTGGAAATTTACTACTACTCCCACCTATTTCTATTCAATACACTTGAATGGGTAATGCTTTTTAATGTGCAAATTATGGCCACGCTGCTAGCCAAGTGGGCTTGAGCCCAGAATATTGTGCGTGGTTATTGGGAGAATATCTTGACATTTTTTTGTTTGAAAATCCTTTGGCTACGTACTTGTTATAAGATTCTGTAAATATTATGATATTGCAAGGCTCCATATAACTCCAGTTTTAATCGAGGCGCTATTTCGGAAAGGATTTTGGAAAACACAATGCTAAGATCTCTAATTTTATAGTTTATGCTGAACACAGTTGTGTTAAAATGGCCTAGACTTTCTTTCGTAGATTCATTCTATTAATAGGACTTTGTCGACTTTATTCAAAATTTCTTTAAGGAGGCTTTCATGATCATGCTCTACGACATATCACTATGACTTCAGAAGAAATTTTTAATGTACATAGTTCTTACGAGTCTTCTTTCTAATGGAACCATACTCAAAAAATAGTTCTAATGTACATACATGGTTCTTACGTGTCAAAGCTGCAAATAAAATTTTGTTGCCTACCTTTAGGCGGATTTCTAAAATTTAAAATGTCAGTCCTTTTACTACAATAGTTAAGTTAAACATATTACGTATCAAAAAACAATACTTTGTATTTCTCCATACTCAGAAAACATTTTTAATGCATATATTTCTTAAGTATTATCCGGCAAATAAAATTGTATTGCCTACCTTTAGGCGGATTTTCAAAAATTTTAAATTTCAATGTTTTTTTTTTTCAAAAATTATAAGAAACATATTTATATATAAGTATCTCTGTAAGAAAAAACAATACTTTGTATTTCTACGTTCAGTCAATTCCATTGTTCATAAGCAAATTTATGGCATATTCTCGTTTACTTCACATATTTTTAATTTGCTACTTAAAAATATGAGCTCAACAAGCCCATATTGCCCCATCCCCTTGCCACAAAGTGGAGATAAGACATTTTTCTCAAAATAATGGCGACATAAATAATAAACGTATGTGTAATACTTTTGAATATGGACACAGCCTTAAAGGCAAGTTAGTTGAGCGTTTCACGCTGGCATTTGAGGCATACATTTGTGTGTGAAAAACGCAAATTTGTATGCGATTTGTGCAACCGCATGCGATTGTAGTATTTTGCAAGCATATTGTTGCCCACTATGCCATTTAAGCACACACACACACATACACACGTACAAGCAATATAAGAGATTCCACAAAGCACGGTAGAAGCGACGAGGGGCAAATGTAAATATGCACAGTAGTCAAATGGCGCAAAAAAGTGCATAAAAAGCTTTTGTACTTGCGTGCTTGGGTGGGTGGAAGCTGTGTTGCCTGCTTTGTGCGAATCGCTGGTGTGCGAGCGGTTGGTGGGGGGCGCCACTTGAAAGGGCACTAAAACTTTTACGGCACGCAGCAGTTGAAATTTAAATAAAATTATAACAAAGTGGTAAATTCTCGATACTTTCGGACGACGTGGCATGCATGCAAGCATCCCGATATTGCCGCTATGCTGGTGTTTGTTGTTGCAACACATATGTTTATGCTTGCCGCACTTTAGCGTAGTTTGTATTTGAGTTTTGCTTGTCTCCTATATTTACGCCTTTTGCCTTCCTTTTTCTTTGCTGCATTATTTTTGTGCTGTGTGCTTACTTTATATTGTGTTTGTTGTAACTGGAAAACAATAAAGTTTGCACAATGTTGCCAGATTGCATTGCAACACCGCACACCCACACACACACAATACAACGCAATGCGTGTGCATCTCCGCATATTTTACACAAACATCATAAACACTTGTGTGTTTGTGCGTGTGTTTGAGTATGCATTCTGTAACCAAAGTTTGCTCTAGCTCAAGTAGTCCATATTGCAGCAACATGCTTGCCTTGCTATTCACCCGTTATTATTATTATTGTGTGTACATATGCGTGTGCATGCGTGCTAAAACTTTAAGTTTCATACTTGGTAAACTTTATTTTCGAAATTTTATTAAAAATTGAAATCAAAGAAAATGCAATAAGCTATTGTGCAGCAACAGCGCTGGTCATGTACATAACGGAAGTGTGTGGCATGGAAAACATAATTGATTGCAAGCGTAATATGAGCGCTGAGCATTTATGTATATTTTCTATGGAAGTATTAAAAGTTTGTACTTTAAGAAATATGACTAATATTTAATAGCACAAAAGTACAAAAAAAAAAACAAACAACAACAAGAAGAGAAAGGTAACTTTGGTTTCCAGACAGTTTTCCATACAAGAACTTGATTTTGATCGTTTAGTTTATATGGCAGCTATACGATATAGTGGTCCGATCTAAAAAATTTCTTCGGAGATTATACTGTTGCCCTGAAAAATAATCCTTGCCAAATTTCATAAAAATGTCTCGTTAAATAAAGAAGTTTTCCATACAAGAACTTATTTTTAATCCATCAGTTTGTATGGCAACTATACGATATAGTCGTCTGATCTGAAACATTTTTTCAGATATTGTAGCGTTGTTTTGAAGAATAATCCATGCCAAATTTCATGCATTTATCTCCTCAAATAAAAAAGTTTTCCATACAAGAACTTATTTTTAATGAATAAGTTTGTATGGAAGCTATATGATATAATGGTACGATCTGGAAAATTTCTTCGATTATTGTAGCGTTGTCTTGAAGAATAATCCTTGCCAAATTTCATGCACTTATCTCCTCAAATAAAAAAAAATCACACAAGAACTTGATTTGGATCGTACATTTTGTAATGGCAACTATACGATATAGTCGTCTGATCTGAAACATTTTTTCAGATATTGTAGCGTTGTCTTGAAGAATAATCCATGCCAAGTTTCATGCATTTATCTCCTCAAATAAAAAAGTTGTTCATACAAGAACTTGATTTTGATCGTTCATTTTGTATGGCAACTATATGAAATAGTCGTCTGATCTGAAACATTTCTTTACATATTGTACCGTTATCTAAGACAATAGTCCATGTGAAATTTCGTGAAAATGTCTTCCCAAATAAAAAAGTCTTCTATACTAGCACTTTATTCCGATCACTCCCTTTGTATGGCAGTTATTTGCTCTAGTAGTCCAATATCGTCCATTCCGACAAATGTATAGCTACTTGGTGAAAAAACGACGTGTTCAATATTTTAGATGGATATCTGTCAAACTAAGCGACTAGTGTCACAGTTTTTAAATACCAATGCCTTCACCTACAAACTTTCAAACTTCTTTTTATTATTTTCTGATTTTTTTTTTTAGTTCACATTTTTTATTCATGTTTCGTACTACTTATTATTTATGCCTTAATGTAAGCGACGTTGTACGTTCGCATTTCTTGTCCTACAACTAAACTACATATCCAAATAGACATCTATTACTCGAGTTCCTTAAAAGACCATCTCTTGCTTTCATTCTTACAAAAGCATTTACGTTAGTGTCACTTAAGATCAGGCACAGACGTGGAAAGATCATTGCTTTTTCTTCTTAACCAATCCTTAACTTTGCTTAATTTTTGTCGTCTTAACCGAGATTATTATTCATTCTTCCCTGTCATTCGTTTTTAAAGTGCTAATTGTGTTAATTTCAAGCTTTTTGGGTTTTCCGTGCATGATATATAGCCTGCGCCTTTGAGTATGCTAGGTATTTTGTAATATGAATGCGCGCACGAATGTATACTAGTCTTCTACCATAACTCATAAACATTTTTAAGAATGTATTGAGCTACCGGAGCATACGAACGTTAAAAATAAATGCAAATAACTTTTTCAGAAAAATTTTCCAAATAATTTTTAGACACGTTTAGCTTAATTTAATTAAATTATCATTTATTCAGCAATAAAACCAGGAATTTTATATATAAGCATATAAAAATCGGTCGAACGGCGGTAAATTTACTCAAGTTCCTATACTCAAGCGTATATCAAGCGGTTTCCTCAGTTCTTACCACCCTTCGCACTATGCGCTGCTTAAAACCCACTGCTACATATATGCGTATATATAAATCTGATCCACTGCAGTTCACTTCCTTCCGTCACACTTCACTGCTCTTCACCTACGACTGCACTCATTCCGGCTCCTGCTGCATCGTGGCTTATTATGCGCCAGTGACCAGCAGCGCTGACCACAGCCGGCCGCAACGCCGCTGCGCATTTTTGTTTACTTGTAAGCATACATTTGCGTTGCATTCCATACCATTCCACTTGCTTGCTCTCTGGGCCATTATGCCACTTGTACGCGGCCAATTAACTACTTGAAAAAATCAACTACCCAGCGCTCCTTCAGCTAGCGTTGCCTTTATTTGCTGTAAGGGGGCGCATATTTCAATTTTCTGGGTCTCATTTTAATTCCGCAATATTTAATTTAAAAATTCAAAAATAATGTTAATTATAAATATTTAGTTTATTAAAATAATGCCATTAACTCCCCCTCTTGTTCGCAAATTTTAGAAAAATAAAAATTTTTGTAATTAATCTTTCATACGCTCACAAACAAAAAACCGCTTAGTATCGCAATTTTCTATGGACCAACGTCCAAAACCGCCATCGCCAAATTGTATACAGCCGCCGCTTTCAATATGCACCGGTTGCTCATTTAGCCAGTGTGTATAGTTAAATGCCTTGCCCGTGCCCTCCCACTCATAAATGCCGGGCTGTGTTAGATCGTTGCCACCGCTCCAATATATGTAGGTACGATCTGCTTTATTACTCGTTGTTTGGAAGAAATCTATAAAGTTAATTTAATTGTAAAATATTTTTACATAATTACAACAACCAATGTTCAACATGTGCCTACCGTTGGCAAATAAAAACATATGCAAAGCTATGAGCTTTCTCTGTGACTCGAGTGAGACCAAGTTTGCAGTATGCTCACGGCATATACCGCGTGCATCCTTCCAGGTTTCCTAAAAATTGTGATTTTACGGGAGAATTAAATATAAAGTAGCAATAGTTTAGTATCTCTTTGATTTTTGAGTAATTTTTTAGCGCATACCGTGGCTTTGTTGAATATTATGAACTCGTCATAATCCGTTCTGTATACGTGGATGTCTGTTTGAAAAAAATTTATATTTATATTCGTGTTATTTTTTTAACTTTTGTTATTATTATTTTTTTTTTTTCGTTTTTAATCTTTTTGCAAGACAAATTTTTTTGTATTATTTTAAATTTTTTTTTTTTTTGTATAAACACTCGTGGCCACGCAAACCTTACCACTATACTTTCTTAAATTTTTTTTCGGATTTTTTCATTCGATCGGGATTTTCTTATTATAATTATAGTTTTAATTTTTAACGTTTAATGAGTAAAACACAAATTAGCTTTTCTGTGCTTACGCCAAGGCGGCCGATTTTATTGTTTTTAAAGTGATACATCGACTAAACTTCGTGTTTCAATTCAAAAAAAAAAAAAAAAAAAATTAAATAAAACAAAATTTCAATATTAATTTCAATTATAGTGCAAATGAAATTAAATTAAAAATATATATACAGGGTAGGCCATTTAAAGTTGACCCATTTGTTTGTCCGCGTCGCGGATAATCAGCTGGGTTTAGTTTTTGTGCCATTTGAATTTTATATGGAAACATCTTCAAATCTTTATGAATTATGCGTCGGAGAGTGGTGCGAGAGATGTCTAATTCCTGAGAGCGGCGATAACTCGATGTCGATGGAGTCTCCTCAATACTGGCTCGTACAGCTTCGATATTTTCATCAGAACGTCTTGTGCGTTGTCTGGATGCATGACTGGCATTACTGAGATTACCGGTGTTCCCAAATTTTGCGTATAAAGACTTAATTGTGTTCTTAACTGGAGCACTTTTTACTTTATTTTTTTTGCGAAACGCACGTTGAGTTAACACAATTGAAAAGTTATTTTGAATATAAAGCTGAACAATTTCAGCGCGTTCTTTTGGAGTGTACTGTTCCATGGTATAAATTGTCTTCGAATGACGCTTCTAACGCGGTATGACATTAGCCGATTTGTCAGCGCTGTTAAAAGTTACAGCGTTGCCAGATGGGTCAACTTTAAATGGCCTACCCTGTACATATATAATTTTTTCATCGCATGTCAGTCTCTTACATTTGGAGGTCATGTTGTAAAGCTCACTATCTATCAATTGATTTATCTATAGCTAAGATTTTTAATATTTTTGATTAATAACATGTTATTGACTTAGTTCTAAATAAAAAAATATTCTATACCGCACAACATACGCTATAAAGTGTTGTCAAATATGCACAATACTTGAAAATTTTGAGTGGTAAGGTTTGCGTGGCCACGAGTGTATTTCGTACTCAAGTACCTGTGTTCTGTGAAAATGCAAAGCGGAATAATATACAACTTATGAAAATTCGCTCAAAAATATTTCCAATCATTTTTTCTATACTTTAGCACTACATAACAATTCTGCTTAATATTCACTCTCTAACTGAAATATATTTTCATTATTCGATTTTGAATTCAAATTCATAAATTTATATGCACATACTGCTCAACTGCAGCAAATCAGTATAAATTCATTCGAAACGCTTCGATTATAATAGCTGTGAATGTATTGAAAAAGCCTCTGTTTAACATCCCTGCGGTGAAGGCAAGTAGTAGCAGTTTTCAACTGATAGATTTTGGTTAGAAATGCACTAGTTTCATACAAGTTGAAAAAAACACACACTAAACTATTTTGACCACATTCATCGAGTGCTAAAATCTATCGATTTCTATATCGATATACCTATTATTACGTTACTAAATCTCTTGGATATCAGTTTGTGTACGATGTTGTCATCATACTAGTTCAAAAAAGGCTCAAAACAAATGTCTTCAGTCTATGAATATGACCAGCATATACAATTATTTATAGTAACCAATGCACCGGTTATAATAATTTTGTTTTTTTGTTAATAATATTTTAGTACGCTTGGCACTTTCATTCAAAATAGAGCTCAGTCTTAGCGATTACATGCTCATTGTCCTTAAATTATTTTCCAAAAACTGTATTAAACTAAATTTCTAACATGTGCTAATATTTTTATTGTACTTAATGCTAAGTATATAGTCTAATAATATAAAAAAATTGTCTAATAGCTCATGCATAGGGTTTCGCATTTCGTTCAATTCAGTTATTTTTCGGACTAGTTCAATTTTCGTTGGAAAACTAGTTCCTAACTAGTCTCTTTCGGTAATTTCTAGTAATGCATGCATAGTGTTTCCCAATTCGATCAAGTAAACTACTTTTCAGACTAGTCCAATTTCAGTTGAGAAACTAGTTCCTAACTAGTCTCTTTTAATATGTTCGATTAATGCTAGGAGCTGCTCGTTGTAGTTAAAATGATATTTTTCACTACTAGGAGTGTTTCACAATTCGATCAAGTAAACTACTTTTCGGACTAGTTCAATTTTCATTCCGAAACTAGTTCCTAACTAGTCTCTATTGAAAACTTCGATTAATGCTATTACTATTTTTCCTCACCAGCATGGACTGTTTAGTATATCTGTCACCACGCACGCCTCACAAACTCGTATTAACTTATTCTCTCAGAGCATATTGTTTTTGAATGCCACTTCGCTTATGACATATGTCAGCATGTAACGCAGTCAGCACACAATGATAAATAAAACAGTTTATTCAATTATCTTTAGATAATGTTTTTCACAGCTGCTGCCGCTCAGTTTTCGTTGAATTTGCATACAAATCGATTACGTCACTTGACATTTACTTGTAATTTGCATAAGCGCACCCACACATGCCATTTACCTGTTACCTGTACATCCATGCATGTGTTTCCTTACAATGGAACACATGTGGTTGTTTGAATATTTTGTAAAATCCTTAACTTTTGCTCTGTTTATTTGGTATTTACAAATATTTGCTTATCAGCAGCTCTACCATTGTTCCATTGTACTGCCGACCAGCAGGTTTGTTAAAGTGATCGAAAAATATTTAAAGATTTTAAGTTGAACGTCAACTGATTAATAAGAATTTATTTGGATAAATGTGAGTGCTGCGGGTTTTATTGAAATTTGTTGCATGAAGATATTTAAGTCATAAAAAGATAAGAGCAAACTAGTTAATTCATAGAAACTACAAAAATAGGAATAAATGAATTTCAATGAAAATAAGTAATAATTAAAAATTAAATTAAAATTGTAATTGCTGTACCAAAGCTTAGTAATAAATAACCAGTATAATGAGATAATAACAAGTGATCTAAGCTTTTGACAAAAGAATTTTAAAGAGAACTACCACATTTCAATGCAATTATTGTCTAGACGAAAGCAAATTTTTTTAACAAACATAACAATTTCATCTCACAAAATGTGTGAAAGTGGAGAAATAATGTTGCCAGGAAGTGTATCATCCTTATTAGACTAGGGCAGATAATTTTTGAAAACACAAAAGAAAAACATTGTGGGTTGAAAGGCAATGGAAACGAAAGATAAAATAATAAAAATGAGAGTAATAATAATTTACAGGGAATATGAGGTCAGAAAAAGGAAAGGGAGGGGCCTGGTTGAATTTTTAAAGGTTAAGAAAGGTTTATGTCGAGTTCCAGTGAAACTAGGAGTCCTATAGAAAACAGTTATATTGCCAAAATGTAGTTACTGATACACCGCTTTATGATATAACCTCAAAAAAAGTACTTTTTCGTTTTTTTCTTATTAAAGACGTGAAATAAGACTCCCTTAGGATGAATACATCTGATACCTGCTCTTCGTGAGGCCTCTTTTCGTATATTTCCTATATTTCAGGATTTAACGAGGATCGAATTATCTGAAATTAAAATATGCTATATTTCGGTCAATATTTCGAAAATTCATAATTGATTTGACCCAAAAACTAATATCCACGATAAACCGCGCAGAGATTTTCATGTTCATATTATATATTATTTGATTAGTTATGACTATTAAGTTAAGTTAAGGGGGTATTCTAGTCTAGAAGCATGAATTTCAGGTAATTTTTAAAGTGTCGTAAAAAAAGGCAATTAATATTTTTACCATCCATTTTTTTACTAGCTGTTTATTAATTTTTGAAGAGTACAGAAAAAAATTAAAACCTAAAAATATAAAAAAATTTCAAAAATTATGAGCTGACAAAGCGGGGGGTCTCTAAAAATTTCCACGTGACCATGCCCATGATTTCAACCTTCCTAGTTATCTGAAACCAAAAAGAAAAAAAGATTATTAATCTAGAATAATGTCGCAATGATCAATACTACGGAAAAGTGGAAAACATTTTTTTTTTCACAAAATGACGACTGCCTGAATTTTTTTTTATCACTTTTTCTGACTATTTCGAATTTTTAAAAATAATAAAAATAAAAATTTGTTGGCTAGTTCCAACAATAGACAAGCCTATAAAGAAGACTCTATAAAAATTTCAAGTAAATCGGTCCAGTAAAACCTGAGAAATCGTAGGCATCGTTCCGAAAAAGTCAGTTATGAGAAAAACGCGTTTAAAGTTTCGCGTTCCGGCCGAACCAGTTTGGATGGCGGGTCAGAGAAATGCCTATATCTCCGAAAATAATTTGAATTTTGAAAAATCCTTGCGCACATCCTTGCACACGTATTCTTGAATAGTTAAACTTTGAAAAAATATAAAAAAAAATTCGATTTTTTTAAATTTCTAGACTAGTTTAAGGGGGTATAAAACGTTTTATACCATTTAATTAAGCTAATTATGACTGTTAATTTAAAAGCTTTATACCAATGAGAATTTCAATAATTAAAATAAATTAACTTCAGCGCTTTCTGTTCTTGTAAGAGTTTGTATATATTTTCTTACAATACTCTCAATATAAACTGTCTTTAGTTACGCCAATATTGTTAAGTGCCGAATCGAGCACTACTGGTATAAACTGGCATAATCAAATAGGATGGGAATAGCAAACAACAATATCTTATGTGGCGAATCGAACACACTACTGGTATAAATTTTATAATTTAGCCTAATCAAATAGGAATTGAATACCGAACAGCAATATAAACCCACCCAACCTTGTAAAGTGGAGAATCGAACATACTTGGCATAATAAAATAAATATTTTTTAATTTGACTAAATATCCTGCCGAAATTTGGCATGGATTATTGTCCAAGTCCACGCTATAATATTTGAAGAAATTCTCAAATCGGACCATTATCTATATGGCATATCTGCTATACAAGCTGAACGATCAAAATCAAGATCTTGGAAGGAAAACTTTTTTATTTGACAAAGCTTGGCACGGACTTTTTGCCAGGGCAACGCTGCAATATTTGAAGAAATTCTCTAGATCATTGCTTAACGTACTTAGCCAGAACCTTTGGCTCTAAGTTAGAGTACTTTCAACATCAATTTATTTTCTTGTAAAAATAATTTACCCAGTATGAAATCACTCATACATCTTAAGTATTTATTTACTTGTTCCTTAACTTCTATCGTCATATCTGAATTTTGTTTAAATTTTTTCTGTCAATACCAGAATAATTAGCTTGCGATATGGCGCAATAGCTTTACTACTAAATATCAATTTTTCCTCCTGGCTTATTGATTTCACATCTGAAATATTACGAAATGTAATATTCAATTTCTCCAAATACAAAAAATTATGAAAATGTTATATCTCCAATGCATACATACAAACATTTAGCAGTATTATTCTCGCGGCAACATCTTTAATTTCAAATATTTGCCTAATCAAGTTACAACATAAAACTCACAGACGCGCTGTGGAGCATAATTGAACAAACAAAAGCATATTCTATATTGCGAATAACAGTCACATATACATATATACACACAAACATATCTACTACGCACATAGCTTTGAGTGCTGCCGTATATTGTTGCCGGCTAAACGGCTTTTTTTCTTGCTTGCGCCGTTGGTAGGCAGCTGCTGTGTGAGTTGAATGCTGCCTCCAGCACCCAGCTGTACCATTCTACTCCATTCAGCCTCATTTAATAGCTGCTTTTCGCAAGCTATTTGCTTACTCGTCTCCGCCGCGCTTTACCCATTGCTGACACACTTCAAGCTTGTGTGCGTATTGCCTCGGCGGCTGCCT
This sequence comes from Bactrocera correcta, assembly GCA_027475135.1. Lineage (NCBI taxonomy): Eukaryota > Metazoa > Arthropoda > Insecta > Diptera > Tephritidae > Bactrocera > Bactrocera correcta. The sequence goes on along the minus strand of CM050323.1, from coordinate 9,709,338 downwards.
TTACTGCTTTACTAATGTGGGTAGAGGGTGCTGGCGGGAAGAGTGCTTAGCTAAAATTTCCTGCTAAAAGAGAAAACTAAAAGCGTGCGCCTTTGCTTTGGCGCCCCTCAAGCCTCACGAGCAAAGCTGCTGTACAAACAGCATTTTCCTTCGCTCGCCGCATTCATTAAAATATTGTTGATGTCCATTTCGACGCTTGTCGGGAGCCATCGTCAACAACAGCTGCTACCGATTGTCAGGGCAATCAACTTGACTGCTTAACGGTACTTTTCATAGTTTTATTATAGCCGCTTGGTGTTTAAATTGTTACTGTTTTGTTCGTTTCCGTACATTTCCGTACTAAATTTTGCTTTAAAGGGTAGTGTAGTTGGAACTGGTATATGAGGTGGGCGTTTATATTATATGAGGGCCTAGTTAGACCGTCTGGAAATTCCATGTTGGAGTTGTATATACACAGGATATAGTTATTGCTTTTGAAATATATTCTTTAAATTGAGAGAACTTTAGTAAGAATTATAAAAATTCACTGGTTATCAAAATCAAAATTCGGCAAGAGGACCGCTTAGCTTCTCTTACAAGGTTTGAGCTTTAAGGGTGTCTGCAAACCGTCCTCGAAATTAGAGATCTCTGTGTTCCACTAAACGACTATTC
>CM050323.1:9690122-9707687 GCA_027475135.1 Bactrocera correcta | reverse complement strand
TGTATTTTATGTTATTGTTATGTTTGTTGTTCGCTATCGCTAGAAACTAATTAAGCGAATATCGCGTATAAATAAATGACGTTCATTGGTATGGAGCAAATGTGTGTGTGGTAGATAATTACTTGAATGGTGATACAATAATAGATGTTTAAAAGCGCGACATAATATTTTCATGTTGCAAGGCAAAGGAAATGTGGGTAAAGGGACGAATATGCTTGAAGGGAATATGTACATATAAAGAACATACATACTCATAAATGTATATATGAAAAAGCTCAAACAATTTAGAATTGATATCTTTTAAAATGAAACAAAATGCCAAAGCGAAAGGGTTTATTAAGAATTAAAATGATAATATATATTTAAAAATATATAACAATATTAATAAACAATATTAATTAAAATTATTGTTTTTGAGATTTTTTTTTGTAGTTTAAAATATTGTACCAAAAACAATCGTATGGTTGATATCACGCTGTGAGTTTGTTTATGTTTGTAATATACATATAAAAAAAATTAAATAAATTAGAAATAATTTTTTTCCGTCAATAAATTAGAAAACCAAAACAACAAAACCAAAAAATTGAAAAATATTTGATTTAGGGTAACTTATAAAATATCTCGTATTTTTCGCGACCGTGAAAAAAGGAAACATCTTTTTGAACAGGGTTGCCACCCTTAAATAATAAATGAATCAAATAATTTTTTTTTATTTGTGTAATTAGCAAAGCATAATGGCATAATTCGCATCACATAGCAGCAAACAATTCTTTTGGACAAAGTAAACTGACGTGTCACGTTTTGTCCGGGGTAAATTTCTAAACAAAAGAACCAATTTTAATGAAATTCAGCACATTGTATGTAGTTTGTTCCAACTTAAGAGATAGCATAGTTAAAAGCTGAATTATGTAAAAAAAAAGGAATTTATATAAAATATTATATATCATTTCTGAATATAAACATTTGTTAAGAATAAAAAAAAATAATAAATAAATAAAATGAAATTAAGAAAATCACAGCCTAAAAAAATAAGTATAATGGTGAGTAAAATGAAAAAAATGAAAATTCATTATTTTGTCCTTGGACCATAATTTATCTCAGACATTTTCCAAATTAAACCTCTATTTTAACTTCTTTGAATTTATACCAACAAGAATGTTTTTGCCTTTAGGCATAAATAATATTTTCCCTGTACTGAATAGTTTATTATAATAGTATTTAAGTTATAACATAGCTACAGCAACAGCTGGTAGAACTTTCTAGTAATTAGTTTTATGGAAAAAACGAAAAATAGTAATAAATACCGGTTATTGTAATTTTTGAGCCACCTTGTTATATAATTTCGTTTGAGGAAAACATAGCGGTCTTCGAGAAACAATTCCACAATTCGCCACTTATGTAAGGAAATTTTTTTCGGTAGGGTTGTCAACAAACTATATTGCTTCCAAATATCTCTTTTGTCTTTTGGTCTTTGCTAAAGCGAAAGCCTCTAATGCACTTGCAGGCTATTCCAGAGTCAACACCTGCGTAGACAGCCAAGCAGCAATCAAAGCAGTAATCTAGGAGGTTACATATCGGCCAGAAATGCCCTGGCAGGCAGGACAGCAGTGGAAAGTGCTGCCATAAGTAAGCAACTTCATTTCTAATAGGTGCCAGATCACAAAGGAATCGAGGACATGAAATAGTGGACGAGATTGCCAGGAATGATGTACGGCTAATATCCGAAAATGTGATCCAACATTGAGAAACTCATCTCATGCATTGTCTATACAGCGATCTTGACAGAAGCACGATAAGCCTGATACAACGAGCTATCTGGCTGCAAGACTGCAAAAGTCATGAGCTAAGCGGTATATAACCAAGATCTACTTTTAGCATTATTATTTCGGTACATTATTCATCAAAAAATAAATATTCATACATATCTTTCATACACTAAACACTACTTTTTTAATGAGGCGGCGTATATTAATTAGGTCAACTGCATGTTTACGAAGGTCGCTCTTCATAACTCAATGCAAAAATATATAAATATCACGTATATGAGTCACTTTTCTAAATACATATAAGTAACAGCAGCGTTATTCATATTTGAAAAATCCAATTCAAATATGTGCTGTCAAAATTTTTACGAAAATATGGATTCTATGCAGCTTTATATGTATAAGTATAGTGTAGGTCTCTACAACTAACCGGAGGCAGTATGAAAATTGTATACCAAATAAGGTGAAACGCAAAGCTAATGCGAACCAACGCAATTTTCATATATTTTGTACATATTGTATACAAATAAATTTAAAAATATTTTATAAATATAATATGTGCGAGCGGCAAAATTTGTTGCAAATCAATGCTTTTCAATTGAATTCTATTAGATTTAAGCGTACGTGAACTAGATATTTAGCGAACTGATGGTATGCAAGTGAATTTGTATAGTCAAGTGTAGATATATACAAATAAATATAATATACATATAGTACATACATACATACATGTATTTATGTACATACATATATCTGTGTGTACTCATATCAGTGTACGCCTATGACTTTATATATTCGCAAACATAAACAAATAAATAAATAAAATAAAATATTGTTATGCCATATTGATAGGTTTTAGCGCAATTCTATGCAAATTCAAAATTTCTCGGAATTTTATTTAATTATTGAGACAATTGTTAAAAAATAGCAAAACAATTAAATAAATTTGAAATAATATTTTTTAATACAAAACTGATTGCTTGCTAAATTCCACACAACTGTCAACTCGCTGGACTTTTAGTATTTCTAAAAGCTTATGGTCACACACACCTACACACATGCACCGCTGCTGAACGTCACTTCAATATGCCATATTCGCAATAATTTTCAATTCCTCGAAAACCAGTCTGCTGCAATGCGGTGCTGACAGCTCATAATGCGTAGCAATACACACAAAGCGTCATAAATCCGCTATACGGCTTGACTATGCCGCGGGCTTTAGTATGTGTAGTGGGTACATATGTATGTGTGTGTGTCAGTGTTTGCAGATCAATATGATTTGTGCAGTGTTTTCGAAGCCAGCATTTTGATGTGTTCAGCTGCGAAATTTCGCATTAATTTTGGCGTAGGAATAATGAACTGCTCGGCAACAATTGAATGCAACTAGCACAAACGAATGGCTATTCAAACTAATTGTATGTGGATATGTATGCCATATGCGTTTGCAACGTAAACGTTGGTAAGAAGGCTGCTGGGAAATCGGAAAGGGTGATAGGAACTAACTCAAAGTTCAGTATTTTTTTCAAATTTTTAAAATTGCAAAAAAGTATAAAATTAGTAAAAAAAAAAAAATTAATTAATGAAAAATAATTTCAAAATAATTGAAAATTTATATTATATCTAATATTATAGTATAAAAGATGGCATCATTATAGTAAAAATAAATTAAATAAATATGAAAAAGCTATTAAAAAACTAAAATTTTTATATCTAACCATCCCCTTCCATGTGCCTGTTCGCAAACATAGACAACAGAGTAAATTTTTTACTGCAAAATTTTCCTGCAGGGCATGTATGCCTCTAAAAACTGCCCTATTTACCAATATTTTGCATTGTTTTCGGATACAAGTCGGTTGAGTGAGTAGCTGGCGAAGGTAAATACCCACACACACATACACAGATACCTATATACTTAAACAAACACTCTTATACGGCATAAGCATGCATTTTGCGCTGCAGCGCAAAGTTTCGGTTGGCCAATTTTTGGCAATATTTGTTGAATATTTTTGAAATGCTGGCATTATTAGCTCATAAAATGGCCGCATTGGGCGGGGAATGTGCGCCGCACGTCATGGCAGCAGCTTGTGCAGTAATTTCATGTAAATTCATTTGCCGGCGCGGAGAAATTTGTGTTTCCGAGCTAAAAATGCGTTTATGCATTGTTACATACTGGAATGCAAATATACGATACGGTACTGTGAAAAATTTCGAATCAATTTCCATACCAATTTTAAAATTCACTAAAACATAAAAAATTCGAAAAAAACGAAAATAAAAAAATATAAAAAATTACAAATATAAAAGATATAAAAAATTAAAAATGTAAAAATAAAAAAATTCTAAACCGATTTTCGAAAAATGAAATGTTCTAGGATTTTTCGAAATAAAAGAAATTAAACATTTGGATATTTTAAATTACTTCAAATGCTTCAATAAATCATTGGAATATAAAATTGAAAGTTTTTCGAAAATTCGATGTCGATATTCGAACAATATAAATTTTAATATTTTTTCTAAGTAAACAAAATTTAAATTTGAATATTTTCGCTACTTTTTAAATTACTTCAGTAAATCGAAGGACTATAATATTTAATCTTTTCGAAGTCACTTTTCGAAAAACACAAGCTTTTTAGGATTTTTCTAACAAAATTAAACATTTGGATATTTTCGCTACTTCGTAAATTGTCTCACACTTACTTCAATAAATCGTAAGATTATAATGTAGAACCTTTTTCGAAAATTCGAAACGGATTTTCGAAAAATTAAAGATTTTAAATTTTTCGAAATAAAAAAAATTAAAATTTGTATGTTTTTGCTACTTCTTAAATTACTTAACTTCGAAAATTCGAAATCGATTTTCGAAAAACATAAGTTTTTAGAATGTTTTTAAATAAAATGATCAAGTAAATTATTTTAAAATAAGGCGAAAAAATTAATCGATTTCCTCTATGTAAATATATACATTTGTATAATTTTTCGTACAATGAAAAATTGTTTCGATTTTTTTTTGTCATTTTCGGCATGCTTCTCGTGTCCATATTACTTTCAACTAAATTCATATGGAATAGTCTTCTTTGCTATTGACTTTTGCCAGCAGCAGCAATGACAGCTTGAAATCATGACTAAATAAACCACTTTGGCACTTAAAAGTAGATGAAAAAGTCTCGAAAGAACAAACATATTCATTTGCCACAAGTAAATATTTTCAAAACTTTACATTTGCGTGCACAAATACATGCGCACACACGCACCATTCCATATGTGGTATAACACAAATGTGCTCAAACTAAATCATTTTTGAATTTTATCTACACATACAACTGTATGGAGTGTGTCTCTGCGTGTCGAGGAGTGCCAGCCAAGCGTTTAGACACACACAAGGCAAATAGTTTGTAGAGAAGCGGCGCGTAAAGTGAGTAGAATGGGCAACTATTACTTTACGATAAACTCAATTCAACTACACTTGAAGTGGAAAGCTTTTGCAACATAGCCATGTGCATATGTTTATGGCAACAAACATTATGCGGCATGCAGCATGCGGCAATGGTGTTAACGTCGTGTAAGGCATATGCAAGCGGAAGCGGGCAGCTAACAGTCGCAGCACGCTAAGCGGTTCAAAGTTTATCGAAATCAAAGCAAATATTTGAAAGCGACAAAAGAAAAACATACAACTGCGATTTGATATCATTTTTTGATTGAACGCTAAGTAAATATGCAAAATGACGTTGCAGTATGTGTATGTATATGTGTGTATGCCTGTATGTGCCATATGCAGCAGGCATGCATTGGTATAACATTTTCACAACAGCATTTGCTTACCGAAATGAACTTATGTCTCTTTGATATAATGCGCTTGGCTGCTGTGTGATGTGGCGTATACGCAACGGCTGTTCTTGCTCTCGCCAAATGTAATTCTTGTTGATCTCACAGTTGTATCAACATATCGCTGGCATTTGTATACATATTTATGCGCACATTTGTTTATTGACAAGCGTGTAGTGTGCCTAGGAGCGTGCTGCCTGCCTATTTTGCTTCTTGTTCTATTTTTATTGCAATAAATTCTTTTTCTTCAACACGCATCATTGGTTTATTTACTTCTTCGCATACCTTTGATACTTGTAAACAACTCTACAGCGTATACGCAATGCTTGCAGCGTTCTGATTATTTTGCTTGCTCGAATGAATCGCATTTGAAATGTGTGCAATAATATTCTAGGCAAAAGGCGGATGTTTGCGGTCTTTCAGAAGCTATTGCTACACTAGATTGTTGATGAAGTCATATGTATAAGTAGTACAAAACTATTTAACGTAATTTAGATGAGTTAAAAATAATTTAAAAACACCAAAACAAAAAGTTTTTGTTTGTAAAAATATTCCAAAAATATTAAAATAGACGAAAATCTTATTTTTTTAAATTAAAAAAGGAATTTTTTGAAAAAATTTTAATAAAAAACTTTATGTTGAATGATAATAACTAATGTGGAATACTAAATATATACATAATTAATATTAATTACCTTCAAACAAGAGAAAATTCTTCACAAATATAAAATAATCTCTACAATCCCTTATCAGCCAGATTGTATGACAGCTACATATGTGATATAGTGATCTGATTTGAACAATTTCTACGCAGATTGCACCATTTCCTTAGAAAATAACCCATGCTAAATTTCATGAAGATATTTCAAAAAATAAAAAAGTTTTGCATACAAGAACTTGACTTTGATCGGTCAGTTTGTATGGCAGCTATATGCTATTAAGAACCGATCTGCACCATTTCTTCGGAGAATGCACCAATGCTTCAAACAATCACTCATACCAAATTTCTTGAAGATATTTTGTTAAATCAAATAGTTTTCTATACAAGTATTGGAAAATGGCTGCTCAGTTTGTATGACAGCTGTATACTATAGTGGTCGTATAGCGGTCTGTTCGACAAATGAGTAGCTCCTACTGACAGAAGCGCAAATAACAGTAAACAATCACACAGATCATTAAGAAAAATTATAACTGACAGGAAAACGCAACACTATATATTTTACTATATTAAAGGCAAAAGCAAACAATAATATTAGTCGAAAATATTGAAGTCAAGAATAAAGATACATTATATATAATATATATATATATTCGTTTAAACGCCAAAGTAATCTCACGTAAAAGGCGTTAGAACTTTAAGGAGTCATAAAAACGCCTATAGATAGACAATAATAGAGAAAATTGAATGAACCAAATGTTACGTATACGACATGGAGGCCAAAGAGCATCGAACATATGCATGGTTACATAGCTAAATAATATTAATACAATGATGATTACAAAAATAAGCGCTGCGAAGGAATGTCGGTATGTATGCATATCTGTTAGCATATATGCCTGCGAGTACTGAATACAAACGTTCATAGAAAAACTAAAGTGGAAAAATGTAAGCAAAGTGAAAATAAAATGAACTGCAAAAATAAAATAAATTTCCAGTTGAGTGCGCATTGAATGTAGGTAGGTGTATAAGTGAGTAAGCACACGTAAAAAGGATACACTATTTAGCAAAGAAAAAGGATATATTAAATTGTGGCGTATAGCCACATAAAGTTGCCAGACGACATGGAATGAAACTCTCAAAGGCAAAGGTAAATATGTAAGCGCACATGCTTGTATGTATGTATGTACGAATACCTATAATATAAAATATCTTTCATGATTATGCATGAAATAAAAGGAAACAAATGAAAAGAATGCGAACATAATGACAACAATGCTAACAACAACAATAGATAGTAAAAATGTGGGCGATTAAGCGACTGTGGGTGAGTGAACGTGGCGTGGCAAGAGTAACTTGCTTAGCGATAAAAGGGATAGATGGCGAGGGCGTGGGGATAACAATAAAAGTAACAGACGAGGCAGAAATAATAAACGGAAAATGTAGGAAATGATAGCTGTAGAAATGCGTCTCCGGTCCGAAAACGAGCAAGCAGTCATGTGGGTTAAAAGACTCAAATCGACTAGATAGAGGATTAGAGAGTAAGTGTGTGGTGTGATAGAAAGTGTTATATATGAAAAAAAAAAAAACCAATTTAAAAATTTATTTATAAAAAATTAAAAAATAAAAAAATAAAAATAAAATTAATAAAAAATTAAAAAAATTAAAAAATAAAAAAATTATAAAAATTAAAAAAAAAATTATAAAAATTAAAAAAAAAAATATAAAAATGCAAAAAAAAAAATTATATAAAAAAAACAAAAAAATGGTTTGAAACTTCGTATTTGTGTGTGGGTTCAATGTAAATAATGTGCAAAGCATACTTTTCAGCGTAAACTAGAAAGGGGAAAAATATTTATAAAAAATTAATGAAAAAATAAGAATAAAAAAATAAAAAATTAAAATAAAAAAAAAAAATAAAAAAACTATATAAAAAAAAAAAAAAAAAATAGAATGCAAAAACCTGGTTTGAAACTTCGTATTTAAGTGTAGGTTCAATGTAAATAATATGCAAAGCATACTTTTCAGCTCAAATGCGATAGGAAAAAATGGTAGGGAGCAACGATATCTAACTAACTTCGTAATATCGAGACTCGATACTTTAAATGGAACAGTAAACTAAATTTAAAAACACTATTTGATGTTAGAGCTAATTACTAAAATTGCAAATTCCGCTATTTCAAACTAAGTAAACGTGGCAGTATCAAAATCGAGTCTCGAATTCACAGACATACTTTTTAAGTCAAATTTCGCTTTAAGGCTGGATAAATATATTAAATATGAATAAAAATTCAAAAATAACAAAAACAAAAGAACGAGTCTCGAAATCGTAGTAAATTGCACATTGCATAGGCAATTTTGAGACTCGTTATTAAGAGGATTTCTTATTTATTCGTTGCAAAAGTTATGACGATAACAATAGTATAGTCTTGAAAAGTAACAAAAGTCAAACAGTTAAAGGCGGTGAATAAATAACGAGACTCGAAATTATTTTAAAACAATATTCAATACTGCAATTTGAATTATAATAACAATGAAAAACCAAAAAAGGAATGGAATAAGAAACAAATAGAAAAATATTGCTCGATAGATGAGTTTAAATGAAAGCAGGGCATACTTTTAGGCTTATGATATACAATAATCATAGCTAGAATTGAGGCGCAAACAGCACACAGAGTACCAAAAATAACCAAAAGCATCGACATGTTCAATGAACAACCCACGCGAAAAGGATCAGTACTCTTATGTGTATACATATACATATGTATGTAAATGCGCGCCAACTACTGCCTAGCTATGTGCCGCATATTTACACTTGTAAGCATATTTGTCCGCACATAATTGTGGCGGTACAGCAAGAGGCTCGTTATCCTTTTATACGCTTTTATTTGTACGCTTCAATGGCAGTGTATTGTATACATACGCTTCAGTGCCTATAAGTATGCTACAAGGAGCTAAATGTTATTTGGCTACAAAAGGAAGAACAGCAAACCGACAATGTTGTGGAGTGTGTTTGTATGTATTACATATAACAATTCTTATCGAATTGGTCGAAAAATCTATGGCAAAAAAGAAGGTTTCGATATAAGCGATATAAGCGTTGGAAGCTCAGTATGCATGTTATCCTGCGGTAACCGCAGCTTGTTATTGGCGTATTATTATTAGAGACTTTAGTGGTGTGCATAAATGGGGATCAGCTTGTGGCTGAGAGGATAGAAATACAAATAAATATACATATGTAAGCACGAGTGGAGAAAATGCCTGCATATGCTTGGTTGGAGCTCTGACTACCAGCGTATTTTCTTTATTTCTTATCAAGCATATTATGAGCATCTTCAGTGTGAAACTCGTATGAGGGCGAATAGACTGGTTTTTGTGCGATTGCATGTAGTGGCATGCCGTAAGACTGGATATATGTTGAATGTATGCTTATCATTCGCATCTTTTGGTTTAACCAATGCCCAGCAGCTTTGCTACACTTATTTGTTTCTTCGTTTTTCTGACTAAGTAGGGAAAGGTGAGTTTGGATGAGTGTATAAGAAACATAGAAATATATTTGCAATATTGTTATTGTTGCCTTTGATCCATACTACCGTGACACAAATTCCCATAGCGTTTCAACGATTTACGCTTAATACCACTTTATGGATCAGACACAACGCCTAACTGCATTCATGTAGGTACAGGGGCAGGTAGACGACATTATTAGGTATGTATAAATGTTTGTGAAACAAATGTAGGTATAATATTTATTTTTTTTTTTTATTTCAGAGTTCGCAAGCTATGCTAAGCTGAGAATGTTATTCAAAAATGCCTTATTAAGAATATAACAGCAGAAAAATAGGTGGGTTATGTTAATCGGGAAGGTTGAAAGGTGGGTACTAAATTCAAAATTTAGCAAAGCTATAATTATGCTTCTGAAAAAAGGCTATGAGGAGTCATAATGATCGCTCCTTCATTATTGATTCATATAAGAATAGATATTAAATATTTTTGAAAGATTTTAAGCAAAATCGCAGTAAAAAATTTTGGCAAATTTTTAATGCTTTTTTAAAGTAAAAGCAATCTTAGAAGAAAAATTTTTAAAAGAAATGCTAGTATTAAATCGAGACTCGAAATTTTAAATCATGAGAGCGAATTGATTCTTGAGACTTCAGTCATTTGATTTAGCAACAACAAGATTTGCGACAACAATTATTATTAAACATCATTTAATGTGATAAAAAATATATAAAAACATAAATTCTAAACAAAATTTTTGATATAAAATCGAGAATTGATCGAGCGGAGCTGCTTAAAAAGCTCAAAATTTCGAAAAACATAAAAATCGAGCTAAAAAATGTGAAAAAGTCTAAAATTGAATAATAAGAGTGCCGAAATAACGATTAAAGCACAGTTTTAACATTGAAATTAGCATGACAAAAGTCGAGTCTCGAAAGGCGATTAAGAAGAGCGAGTCTAGGATAATTGAAGCAATGTTAAAAGCAGCATATAACAAGGAAAATAGGGTGTTATTAAGAGAACAGAAAAAAATAGAGTCTCGAAAGAGAAACGATAGAGACGAGCGAGTCTCGAATAATATATATAAATAATAGAAATATTGAAACAAGAAAAGTAACGTATTGCGAGATTGAAAGGAAAAATTTCGAGTCTCGAAAAGTGATTACTAGATTAAGAACGAGTATCGAAGTGATATATGGATTTTTATAATTTATAATATGAAGAGAGAAAGAGGATAATAAGAAAACAATGCACGACATTAACAAGGAAAGTAACAAAAGTCGAACCGTTCGAGTCTCCAATAGTAAAAAACTTTACTGAATTCCATTTTTTTATTTGAAATCAGGAAATTTAAAATTTGACCTTTGTCTATTTAAAGAGATCCTCAAAGAAAATTCAATTTTCAGTATTTAAAAAGATGAATTATAAGCCAATGTTAGTTATACTAAATTCAACTTATCCTCATATGAGAAAAAACCAAAAGCAGTTTGATTATTGCTATTATTTGTATTTGAGACCTTTCGACACATACCACGCATAGGCCTATAAATAGCTGACAAACAAATAAGAAATAACAACAGACTTCCAAGAATTCGAGTGCTACAATTATAATAAAGCCGCAAGCAAATACGCTTTTTTGTCAGCTGAGAAATAGCTGAGTTTCGTATAAGTAGAAGAAGGGCAAGTGAAATAGAAATTGGCAGTATAGGAAGTCACAAATTCATTTGGAGCTAAGCAACAGCGGGTTGCAGCAAAACGATAAAAAGGGCGCATAACAAACTTACCGCAAAGCGGAAGGGCGCGTAAGTATAGCGCTGGGAGCTATATCCTCGCACAGGGTGTTGTCTGGCGAGTGTTGGCGTATTTTGTGGGAAGGTGAAAGCCAGGCGACGCTAACGGAAATATCATTACAGTACAAAGCAATAAATTAGTGTCTAGATTAGCGTAGGATTTTCATGCCTAATAAAGGCAGTGAAATGTTGCTGTCACATAACGCCGGCATGTGGGTGGAGAGGGAAGCGTAGGCGCGACCCAAATAGCTACGGGTGGTAGGCACAACTTCGCTGCACACAAACACAGACACAGATATCACTGTGTACTTACAGAGTTATTTCCGCTTAAGCCGGCTTTCCGGCAGTTTATTAACGCAAAATTGAAAGTTTTATTTGATTTTCGCACAAATGCCTGTGATGCCAAACGCACACACACACACGCACGCATATAGCCACTCACTTTTGTGGTTTTTATACAGCCATTAACTGCTGTTACGTTATTGAGGTCGTCGCACTGCTGCCGCGCACGCTTTTGATGATGACTTTGACATTTACTCTTTCGCTCTTGACGTAATCGGTTTACGGTTAATGCTTGTGGTGCTATTTTGTGGTAACTTGTTACATCGTTCTTGCTTACAAGTAGACAAGAATATAAGTATATAATTTATATAAATGTATATAGTGAGCATAACTGCTTCAGCTTCTTTGGCTTAGCAAGGCGGCAAATTTTAATGACCTATTACCGGCTAAGAATTATTCAAAGCGGATTAGCTTGGTGTTGCAACTTGATTAATTTGCTGGTCAAGGAAATGCGTTATTAGTGGCGGGCGCAGTTGTTGCTGTTATTGTTGTTTGGTTGGTAGAAAGTCGGTAAGAAGTATTAGTTTGCGCTAATTTGCGGTAGAGTGGAAATTATAAGGGATAAGACCTTAATGAGCATGAATACACTAACAACGTAGGAACATGAAAAAATGTGTTAGCGTGTTAGTGTAGGTTTCTGAACATTAATGTGGGCTTAAAGAATTTATACACCAATAATATCGGTGTAATAAGTAATCTGCAACTATCATTTTTTTCGACTTTTATACTTTTTCTTTTTCATCTTGTCCGGTTTCAGAATATTTATCGAATTTGAAACATGCTTTTTCAACTCTTCAGTAAAATCCTTCCAGAGTGTGTTCTAGCAAAGAGCTGGAAATTACATGAGAATGATGACCTAGAACTTCCATTCCTTAAACGGACTTCCTTTTGAAGCCTGGAAGTAAATATTATGGTATTTCAACCAAATCTTTCGAATATGGAACTACTACCTTATCACGAGGTATGGAACCCAGGGGTTAAATTGGTAGTATTTTAATGAAATTACTTCTTTAAAGGTCCACTTTAAGATTTAAAGGAGATCTACCTCACTCATATATCGAAATCGAGAATCACTTTAGAAAATAGTTCAAGTAGTGAGCTGCAAAACGTTAACAGAAACAGAAAACAACAGACAGAAACAAAAATCAACAAAACCCAACATCAATAATAATACAAAGGGCACACTGGTTCAAAAAGCGATAAGAATTTATGTTTCCTGTATGCTTTTTTGATTGCATAGAGGTCGCGCTTTGAAGAGTACGACAGGCTTAACGACTTGTTCTCAATACTCTGTACAGCAGATCGAATTACTTTGAATGTAGAAGACATACAGAACTAGAACCTAAACAAAAATAAGAAAGTTTCAACGAGCAAATCAGTCTCTTCTACCTGGAAACGAGCTATCCAGAAGGCATGGGTGAATCACTCGGATCTACTGCTACTATATGCTGTACCCCAGAGATCTCTAGAGAGCATGAATAACCCTCGAAGATGCATGAAAGCTAATTTTTAATAAAACAGCGACGAAAATCTTCAAGAGACTCATCCCATTGCTACAAAGTGAAATTATAAGGATCACAATCAGCAAGTAACTGCGTGAGACTGTAAAACTAACATACATTATACATAATTTTCCACACTGTTAGTTATATTAAAGTAATCTTCAAGCTTCACACACACGAATTGTCACACGGATTAAACTGCTTGCCATTATTATTAACAATAGAACTTCATCAAATTCACTAAACAATAGAGCAGTAATCACATATGCCAGAGCAGCTTAATTGGTATGGTCCAACAGAAACGAACATAAGAAACTTTTACTACTGACCAAAACAACAACAAAACTGTATATATTAAATTTCTGTACCTATGACCCACTTTATAGCAGACAAACAGACATTAACACACAATAAACTATAAAAAAGATGAAATTCATATATGCATGTATGTGAAAAAGGATATGCGCTTTGTTGCTGGCGCAAAGATAGGCCGAGCTGAGGCACAGCATGGCAAAACAGGTTGTTGACCGAAATTGATACGCATCACTGACGTAAAGTGACAGGCTTCAATTATGCAAAATGCTTACAAACCGACACACACACACACACATGTGCACGAGTGTGTGTGTGCTTATATTTGTTTTGCCTAGCAGGTGCTGTCAGCACAGGCATCAATGGCAGGGCTTAAATAGACACACACATATGTATATAAAGAGATATGTTTCACAAAGCATATGTTGCATGACAGGCATGCAAACAGAGCAGGATTCACAGCTAACAACAAGAATGCGTATATTATTTTTTCTATATGCAAATATGCATATGCCAGTATTTATGTAAGCAACAATTTATTTATAGTTATTTAACACTTTTTGCCGGCCACTAGCCAGACCTACAAACACACATCTATACACACATGCAAGCCACATAATCCTCACGTGAGAGGCAAACAGCGATGAAATAATAACGGTACACATATTTCATTTAAGTTGAAATATGTATGCATACACTTACATATTTATATATATTTTATCTCCAACAATTAAATAGTTTTATTTACATTTTAGCGTCGGTGTTGCATACTTGTAGGCGTGCAAGCGCAAACAAATGAAAACATTGCAAATTTATGTGCGACGTTAAATTTACATTACGCAAGCCAGGAAGGCACAGTTATTTTTTACACATTGCTACACAAAAGAGACCGCGCACACCTTTACACCATTTATTTGTTGTCTTTTTATGATTAAAATAAGCTCACAGTTACCAACAGCTTGTGCGCATATTTTGCGGCAACGCTAAACTGTATGGCAAATAGCTTTGGTAAGAAAATCCTTTGAAATTGGTGCAGCTTGTGAATAAATATACATATTAATGTACCAATTTGTGTATACACGTATTTATTTTGTGGGGAGTTAGTACAGTAAGGGACAAAGAAATGTGGCTAGGAGCTGTTTAATTGCTGAACTGCAATATTTAAATATTTTTGGTGAGTTGCTAGCCTTACTTAGAGTAAAAATTATTTTAATTTATTATTAATTTTATTACTTAAAATTTTTAGGCGCCAAAATGTAGGCAACAATATTTTAAAAGAAAACATGACAAGTCTGACAATAATGTGGCCTACATTTAGGATGAAGTGAGTTATAGAAAGCAGAAACTTTTACATATACATAGGTTGGTACATAAATATTTTTATATTGTGGGGAATGAGTAGGTGAGCGACAAGATAAAATTTTGGTTAGCTTAAAGTTTTTTTTGAAAAACCTTAAACTTTTAGACATCTATTTATCTTAGTGCTAAGCTTCAATATCTAGATATTTTTGGAGGCTTGATAGAATTAGAAAAATAATTTTTACACAACGCACCAAAATATAGGCAACAATATTTTATATGAAAGAATAATCAATTTCACGGTAATGTGGCCTACATTTAGGATGACGTTAGTTATTTAAAGAAGAAATTCTTGCATATAGATTCGTATAGAACTATTTTTATGTTGTAGGGAACGAGTACGGCGCGAGGCAGGTTAAAAATTTGGTTAAGTTAAAGGTTTTTGAAAAAAATCTTAAACTTTTAGACATTTGTATGAGGTTAATAAAATGTCGGCAATTAAAGCAAGAAATTATAATACCCTTCAGATGTGCTTTTTCTACGGTATCAAAGAGTATAAAAATATATTTATCTTATAGTTTTGATGCTATTAGTTAGAAGATAGCTATGAGCTATAGTGTCGGATCTGAAAATTTCATCAAATTGTAGAATGCCTATATAACAATTGTGCCAAATTTGTAAAATTCTTGTCAAAAAAAAGTTTTCAGTACAAGACTGGAGTTTATCGAAACTTGTAGGAGCATATGCAAGTGCCAATGAAAATTCTTCGATATTGCCATGTCTTAGCAATAATCCATAGAAATTTCGTGAGGATATCTCATCAACTGAAAAAGTTTTCCATACAAACACTTGATTCGGATGTTCAGTTTGTATGGCAGCTATATGCTATAGTGCTCCGATATCGGCGATTCCTATAAGTGAGCAGTCAAATGGAGAGAAAATGACGTGTGCAGAATTTCAGATCGATATCTCAAAATTTAAGAGCCTACGAACTGGCTTAATCAACTTTCGTAATCTTCTTATATATATTTTATATAGCCACATGATTTCGAAACAGTATTAAATAAATTAAGTGGCATTACGTTTCCGAGAAATAATACTACAGAGAATTGTTTATGGCAAAATCTAGGCTTCGAAAAACGTTGCCTACATTTAGGATGATGTGCGAAAAACTAATACTCAATAGTGTTGATAACAATTGTTATCTGCTACAAATAACTGCACGCTAAACTATGAAATACCTACAATCTGGCAGCTTTCAATAAATCTTGTAAAAAAACTTATCAATAAGTCAGAAAAATTTATATATGAAAACACATTGCCTACATTTAGGATGGAATGAGGCATCAAAATTAATTAAAAATAAAAACGAATATTGAGAGCATTTCCTCAAAACGAAAACTTTTTGTTGATTTCATATGATGGAGACCATTAATATAAAATATTTACCTACTGTATATATGTACATATATACTTATAACCACATTGGGTGCCCCACAGTTTAAAACTAAACTCGCTTATCTTAATTTCTTCCACCTTCACTATGGATAGTGCGATAAATACATATTTGTACGAAACTAAAATCTCCACAAGCTCTTTATACAAATTGTTATCCGCAACACAAACAACAAGCGCATGAACAAGAGAGGTTACCTGAAGCAAGTGACAGAGGAGCAAGGAAAAAGAGAGCTTCAACGAAGTAAGTAACCGGGCGAGAGGAAGAAGTTGATAGCGGCAATCTGCTGCTGTTACGCACACATATGTACTACAGTGCCTGCCTCTTTACTTAAGTCATTTATAAATGATACACAATCCCACACACACAGAAATCTACAGCAGCAACGGCAAACAACGTGTTACCTTAGAAAATGTCAGCATCCTTTTTCAACTGCATTGTATAATTGCTACAAACAGATATCAGGTGGCACAAAACTAGCTGATTGCCTGGCTTTGCTCTTAGCTTGCACGGAGCACGGACTTGGCTCGGCTTGGTTTGGTAGGATAAAAGAACCATACTGAACAGGACACTTGCTGCACCACTTAAGGATATTAAAGCGTATATGTGTGGACAAGCATGTATGTATGTATGTGCGTATCGTACGAGTGTGAAGATAAAATGCAAGAAGGGTTAATATGCCGTTATATGGCATAGAAGTTTGAAGTTGCAAGCAGTAGTAGTAACAGGCAGATAAGAGTAGACGCACACTCACATATTTATATGCACGTATGTGTGTGTGTAACTGCTTTGTATCACCCACTATTCGTACACGGAAACCACAATTATTTGTAATTTGCGCAATGGCGCGACTATATATTGCTGCAACTGACAGCAGAGGCGGCGGAGAGTCAAACTAACGGCAAGATAAGACAAAATGAATGAAGGGATGTGTGTTGAAGAGAAAGACAAGGTTAGGGCAGTACTTGAAAAGAAGTGCAGTGGGCGGTGTAAAATTGTAGAAAATTACAAACACTACACATACTCTACATATAAGCGAATAATAAATTTTAAAGCCGGAATATATAACAGGCAGCAACTAGTGCAAAATAAAGGTTAAAATACACACTCTCTCCTTCTC
>CM050323.1:9667588-9689122 GCA_027475135.1 Bactrocera correcta | reverse complement strand
TATATATTTACCATATATAAGTTTTAATGTTATAGAAAATCAGGTTAGGTGGCCAACTTCAACTCTACAAAGTTCTTTTTATTTTGTTTTTGTTTTCTAAACAAGTCAAACACTCACTAGGTAGCGCCATATAGTAGCTTAGCCTTGTTGTATTAGCCGCTTGTAGCAAAAAAGTTGACTAAGTAATGGCTTGGTGAGTGTGATGAAATGGCATTGGGAAAGAAAAACCTGCCAGTTGGCTCAGCACTAAACACCAAAGCTTTACAGTCCTCACATATGTTTATGGTGCTTCTTATGCCACAAGTTTTGTGTGGCTGAAAATGTCATTAAATTTACATACCTACATATATATTTATATAAATAAGATTTCTAATTTACTTAGTTTAGTGCTAAGAATCTAGGGAAGTGTCAAGACTGTAAAGGAAGACTTTTTTCTTAGTTTTGGACTGGGTTCTCAGTATGTGGTATCATTGGGTTGGCTGAGAATGACTTTTCAACTTGTAAAAAGTCCCGTTTCAACTGCAGTTATTCTTATTTCTCGTGTATTCGGGTTTGTGGAAATATTAGGGAAGAGCGAAAACGATCTTAAGCGTGAAAAAGCGGGCAAAAGTGAAGTTGTTCTTAATAATTTACCCAAGAATTGCCCATACTAGACCGTTAAAGGGGTATTCTACTCCAGAAATCAAATTTTGGGCACGTTTTTGAATTAAAAAAAAAATAATATTTTTATTGTCCATTTTTTATGGTGTTTTTTATTAATATCCTAACAATACAGAAAAAAAAATTACAAAAAAATATTAAAAATTAAAATAATTTGAGGGGGATGAGGGACAGGTGTAAAAAAAATGCGCATTCTGGTGACATTGATCCTGACTCTCCTGGTGGTCTGAAAAAAAATCAAAAGAAATTCTTAATCAGTAAGGATGCTGTTATAGTCCCTACCTCAGGGAACACGAATTTTTTTTTTTTTGAAATTTCTGATTTTTTTTTTAATATTAGAAGCAAAAATTTTGACACGATGCTGGTAGGAACGATAAAGGATTATATAAAAAAGGTTCACACAAGATTTGAAGTAAATCGGCTGTATGGAACTTGAGATAATGCCGGTACCGTGTGGAAAAAAGTAGTTTCGAGAAAAACGCGTTTAAAGTTTAGAAGACAATTCTGGTGAACACGGACGCCACCTCACAAAATCGGCTGTATCTCCGAAAATAAGTCGAATTTTAAAGTCTAAACTTTAAATATATGAAAAAAAATCGAATTTTTCTAAATTCTAGAGTACAATACCCACTTTAGAGCCTAAATTTCATATACCGAATTTGTGAAGTGCACAATTTCGCACGAGAATGTCTTATAAGCGAGCAGAGTCAGTAACAAACTATTATTAACTGAAAGATATACTTTTATTTCACTTGAGTTTCTAAAAAGATATCACTCTTGTTCAAAAATCGAGCTCTCAAGAAACTCCCGACATCAACATTTTCAAGAACTGCCAATGATTTCTCAATAAAATATAAATATGATGCTCATCTTATTCTTCCTTACTGGCGTAGCCGAGTCAACAACAGCGCGCCAGTCGTTTCATCTTTTCGCATTGTGGCACCAAGTGGAAATTCCATGCGAAGCCAGGTCCTCTACCTGGTCTCCCCAGCGGAGTGGAGGTCTTCCTCTTCTTCTGCTTGCCCTGGCGAGTACTGCGTCGAATACATTTAGAGCAAGAGTGTTTTTGTCCATTCGGACGACATGATCTATACCCCAGTGAAAGCGAAACAACAGCCCCGGATAATGTTGATCACTCTTTATTATTTTCTCGTACTAGTTTTGCTGAGATACGAAAACCATGATGACTTGAAGTATCTTTTTCAGATCCTAAAAGAAGAGTTTTGAGGGGATTTAGTCTTCGCAATTACAAAATATTCGTGGTTTGACAGATGATTTTCGAATTGATCGTCACGTCCCGTACATAGTTATTGTCGTTGTTGTTGTAGCTGGCGAAAAGATTCAACAAAAAGTTCTATTTAAAATGAGAAGACGAAAACTATCCGAAATAGCGAATAGAATAAAGAAAAAGACAATCTTCCAAAAAATCGAAAAAATTTCTCACTTTAAAAGGAAACAAGTGCTTCACTGTCAGTTAAGTTTCAACGTCTTAAGCTTAGAACCCTATTCCTTAAAGCAAATTTGTTTCTTCTGAGCTAAACTTTATTCACTGCTACTCTCTAGGCACTCTGTTCTACGAAAGACGACTTGCAGTTTGCACATAGCGCCTTTGATATTGAATTTCCCCTCTCGCCAACCCTATGAGACCATCTTGAAATCTTCTAAACAGTAAATGTTGCCTTTGGGTATACGCTTGGTTGTTTGTGAAGTTAATTTCCTGCAAAACAAAAGCGTGTGTGACAAGAAGTCAATGCCTGGTGACACATACATACACTAAACTTAGCATCTAGTATATATGTGCCATCCACTTATGCAAAGCCACATGGACGCTTGCGCAAAGTTTGCGGCTTTTTGTTTGGTTTCATGCTTAACTTTTTCTACTTATATTACCGAAAGTGAAATAAACCGAATTTCTGTCGCTTGCAACCCAGCAGCCACTGCAGCGCGTTGCATGTTCGCAACTTTCGTTTTTTTGCTGTTGGTTTTGGTTTTACTTTTTCTTGTCAAATATTGCTTTACTTCTTTTTTCGTTCTTTTTTTCCTTTTCTACCACTGTCATATGAGTATGTGCAGCAAGTAAAACTTCAACTTCGTGGGTGACTGCAAGTGAACTTTATATGCGCTTTCAGTGCTCTGGAGCTGAGTAAAAAGTCAGCATTAGCAAGAGCAAAGTTGCACATTGCCATACTCGAGAACTCAGTGGTTGAGTACTTCAATTGCAACAGCAGCAGCGGCAGGACTAACAGCGGGACGTCAGCCTATCTTGCCTCTGTATATACATATGTATGTATAATATGACTGGCAAGTCCCAGTGCACCCACCGCCAATGAGCTGCGGCTGCCGGCCGCCTGCTTTGTGCTTCAGAGTTATACTTGTGTTGCACGTGTGCCTGTTGCAATAAGCCTTCAAGAATGCTCCAGCACAGGCACGCAGCATGCAACATTTAGTGTATGTATATGTGCGTATGCATATAAATGAAAGGCAAAAGTTTCTGTTTACCTTCAACCTCAAAAGTTTCGCTATTTTTGCAGCCTTTCTGGTTTGCACCAAAATGCTTTGCGGTTTTCGTCCGAATTTTGATTTATTTCTACCCATTTTCTGCACACATGTTGTAGCCACTTTCTCTTTCGCTCTCCTTCTCCTTTTTTCTCTCTCGACGTGCTCATGGCACCTTTCGTTGCTTAACTTTCTTTTGAAACACTCGATAAAACTTGTGACATGTTGAGTACCTTTACTTTAGGTCATAGGACTTTTTCAATTCATGCATTATTTCCGACATTCTACTCATTGCTGTGCAACATTGAAACTACTTGCCACTTTTCATCTACCACTTTTGCATTGACATTTTGAATTGCATTTCTTTTACAGTTCAATTAACTCACGTTCGCGTTTAGGAATTTAAAAACATAGTAGTACTAAAATTTTTAGCCTAGAGCTGTAGATATATTAGAGGAATTTAGACATTTTAGTGATCTATTTTTTATTTAGTGTACTACCGCAAGTCGTGAGCTGCTTGAGCCATATGTAAAATGATCGTTTCTGGCCACTCCCACTTGAATGGCACTCAGAGAACTTTCTTCACTTGCGTGAACTTCTTCACATGGCTCCATCCTCTATAACCGCGTAAGCGATGTATATTACCTATATGCAATTATGATATGTATGGACATATTCTCTGAAATCTTAGAATCATTGATGTTTCTTTCCTTCTATTAATATTGCATATTTCAAGTTGTAGTTGATTGTAGTGATTGAAATTGAATTTTTGTGTCTAGAGAAGCTGTATTATCCTCTGAGTTCAATTGAACTTTAAGTACCATAATCGTTCGACAAACTTCTAAATGTCCAAAATAAGGTATTTCTATGAGATGACGATAAGATTGTGACTAGTAAGACTGGTTAAGGCTCACAATTTAGCCAGCACACACACCTCCTTTCCTTATCTGGTCTTTGCATCATATGCTCGCCTCTTTCTGTACTCAATTTCGAAACAACTAGCGACAAACATATAAAATATATATATATTTGGAAATTTTACAACATTTTTCATATTAATATTGTTAACTTAACTACTCCTATAACTTACCGTATCAATTACGGCTGGTTAAAAACCGGTTATGGCATTTAATTTAGTCTGGATACACACCACCTTTTCTTAGCATGTCTTTGCACCACATTATTTTATTTCGTTAGATAAATAATATGAAACTTATATTCTAAATTAATTTTTGATTTGGAAATTATAAAATTTGTTCGGCAAGATTTGAACTCGCCTATAATATCGTCTCAGCTATCCAAAACTCATTAATTTATTACCCTTATTGTTGAGTTAAACATTTATACCAAATATATACAGTTTTTAATTTCA
The DNA here is from genome assembly GCA_027475135.1 of Bactrocera correcta. Classification (NCBI taxonomy): domain Eukaryota; kingdom Metazoa; phylum Arthropoda; class Insecta; order Diptera; family Tephritidae; genus Bactrocera; species Bactrocera correcta. The sequence continues at coordinate 9,684,594 of CM050323.1, read as the reverse complement.
ATCCAAAGCAAATTCACTCATACTTCCTCAATAGCTTTTGCTTTTAATTCAAACATGCAACACAACTATATCCAATAGTGATTCATAGCTTGATTTCATTTCTCTTTTAAGTTTTTTAATACCTATACGCCTATAATAAAATGCTTATGTCTGAAAAGCTTTATACATGATAAGCCTTTTGATCATTCAAGGCTTCACACTAAGCTTAGAAATCCTTGCAAAATTTTGTATTTGTATTAATATATTTGTTATTTCATAATAAACCAGAGATGCAATGGAAATTGATACATCATACAAGTTTTCATTTTAAGGAAATTGCTAAAAAGCTTTTATTATTTTTTCTATCGGAAAAACATATTTTTTACTGTATGCATATTTCTGTTTGCTATACTCCATGTAAGTGTAGTTCAAATGCTTCTAGAAAGCCTGTGGTATACATTTTTTGGTTAAAGAAATGAAATGGTTGAAATATTAGTACAACCAATATATTCGCAGCTTATTTCTTCTAAATAAAGTTTCTAATAGCCTCATATATAAAAATACAGAAAATACTTGCATTCAATACCATGAAAACAATTTCTATTATTTTTATTAAAAAATGCTGCCTGAGTAAGGTTTAAATATATGTATTCTTGTAGGTATATTCGGTTTTCTTTTTGCAATAATTCAAGTTTTCTTCGCTTCGTTTCTGTTTTACTTTTCTTTGCAAGAAAAATTGTGTTAGTTTTTGTATGCTGAAGTAATATCAAAAATTCGATTTACGTAAGCTTTCCTTACAATTAACATCATACGGAGAAATTTACTAGAAACAGGTGTTTTTCGATTTATCGGTCTTCATTTTTGTTCATTGTGAGTGATATATTTTAAATTGTATAAATATTTTGAGGTGCTATATTAAAGAGTTTTCAAAACTGTTCTTTTTCTGTAGTGCTTAAGCGAGTAAAAAAGGCAAATCTTTTACGATCCATTTTTAATAGTTAAATAAGGTAACTGATATTGCAAAAATACCGGAAAAATCAGACAAAAAATGATAACAATAATATTGAAAATAATTTGTTTTTTTGAAAAATCAGTTTAGAGAGATATTTTTAGGTCCTAAACTGTCAAAATATGAAAGTTATATTTTTTTTTTAATTTTTTTTTTTTTTTTTTAATTTTTAGACTAGAATACCCCTTTTAATAAGCAAAACCAGGAAAAGATGAAATAAATCATAATATTGAAAAATCTGTTTGAGAAATATTTTGATAGTTAAACTCCCAAAATATGTAAACAATTTTTTTTAGATTCTAGAAGATTTTTAGACTAAAATATCCTCTCAACAACCAAAAACACTTGACAGATTCAAAGTTGTTTTGAATAATGCTTGTATTTCCTCAATATTCTTTAAATAGAGCTTTTAATTGTTGTGATTCTTAGATTTTATAACAAAACTGAAATATCACCCTAAATGTAGGCAACGCATGCTGATAAAACAAAATACGTTGCCTACATTTAGGCTTAGTATGTTGAAGATACTTAGTGATACTCAACAAAAGATAACATCAAACCAGTTGCTTATTGGTTTTTCTAATTAAAAATTATTATTGAATAAAAAAAATTAAAACAATAAAAAACTATTTTTTTCATACTTTAATTTTTAACTTCAAAAAATACAAATAACTAAAAATTTGTACCTTTTTAATAATTATGCATCTGTATATTTATACAAAATAAATGAATTCCCCAAATGTGGGCCGTTTGCTGAAAAGCAAAATTGTTGCCTACTTTAGGTTTAAAGATATTTATGATTCTTAATGACAAAATGTCACCATTTATCCAACTTTTTAAAATATGCGCTCAGTAAGAAAAATATAAAAGCCTCAGTGTAATTCACTGCCTACAATTGCATCTGCCACTACTTACGTGCTTCCATTTAGCCGCTCACTCAACAAAAAATACAACACCAAAACATGAATTATTTTATTACCGTTTTTCGACTTAAAATTCTACATTACTTAACCGACTTTTTTATAGTTTCCTTAATTCCATTATGCACCGTTGTCTTTTTTAGCATCCTTCTGTTTTTCGGCTCCCCTTCAAAATGACTTCAATTCCTTGTCAACTGAAAATTTGTACAACTACAACTACAGCTCTAAGCCCAATTAGCGCAAAATCCGCAAATACTCATTCGCTAAAACTCAGCAGATTCACAACTGGAGCCGTCATTGAGACATGCAAATATTTGCATAGCTAATTGTGTGCGTAGTTTCGGTTAGACGCGTTGGTAGTGGTGTGCTCAGCGCAGACAGACAGACGTCATTGGCAACGGTGATGATGTTCAATCTTGTTTTTTTATTTTATTTTTATTTCACTCTTTCGCAATTTTACTGCTGGAGATGCTCAAAAATAAAGAAATTAAAATTTGAAACTGGGGAAATGCAAATTGGAAGCTGCATGGCAAATAAGAACGAAAAAAAAAAAAATCGAAATGAAAATAACACCGAAGTCGTTATTGTTGTCGTTTGTGTGTGTTTTTTGTTTTGTTTTGTTTTTTTTTTAAAAAATTTAATGCTCGGGAAACCATGCTTGATATATGAATTTATGAGTTTATTTCTGTTTTCGCATTAAGTTTCTACATATCTTGACCTGAGTCGATTTAACAAGACTTGGATCCCTCAGTTCTTGTCAGAAAATTAGCATTTTTCATATGTTTAGAACCCCAATTTTTGTATAGATAATTATTCAAAGCAACGTAACAACCTCAGAGAAGATTTTTCAGTTCGGAGCTACCAAAACACGGCGCCAAAGCAAGTCCTTGTATGGAAAGATTTTTTATTTGATAAGATATCTTCACGAAATTATGCACAGAGTATTCTTAAAGGCAATGCTAAAATACATGAAGAAATCTTTCAGTTCGAACAACTATAGCTTATAGCTGTCATACAAACTGATCGGTCATAGTCAAGTCCTTGTATGGAAATTTTTTTTATTTGACGAGATATTGTCACGGAATTTGGCATGGGTTATTGTCCAAAGCAGTGCCACAATAGCTGGAGGGTTTTTTTTAGATCGGAGCGTTTTAGCATATAGCTGCCATACATACTGAAAGATTAAAGGCAAATCCTGGTATGAACGAAATTTTTATTTGACGAGATATCTCCACGAAATTAGGCAAGAAATGTACTCAAAGGCAACGATATAATATCTGAACAAATTGTTCAGAACTGATCACTGCAATGTAGCTGTCATGCGAACTGACCATCAATCTCAAGTGCTTGTATGCCAATATTTTTATTTGTGAAGGGTATTGTATTTGTTGCAACCGACGGTTTTTCTTGTTTTGTTGTATTAATTTTTTTTTGTATTTAGTTTATTTCTTTTACATATATTATTTAATTAAAATTTAGAGTTTTTGATTTATTTTTTATATTCTTCATTAAAATTTAGGTTCTTATTATTTATTTATTATTATTATTTATTGAATATTTTTTTTTTTTTAATTTGACAGTTTTACTTAATTTTTTTGTTTTTTTTTATTCTTATATTTTCTTAATTTTTGTATACATTTTTTTTTTTTTACTTCTTTCTATAAATTTTTTGTCATAATCCGCGCGCGTTTATAAACATTTAATGTTGACATTTTAAATCTTGCTCCAAACATACCCTTCCACATTACCTTGACCTGATTTCGTGTAATTTGCGCGTCTGAAAAACAGATGAAGTAAAGAAAAAAACCGCTTGTGGCATGTGCTATTCAATAGTAATTACTTTCTTTAGCTTTGTAACATTTTTACTCAATTTTTTTTCAGCCTCATATAATTTTAATGTTTTTTTCCAACATCATACATTTCTTTATATATTTTTTATTATTACATAATTTTTTTTTTTTTGTTTTTGGTGAAATTTTTCGAAAATTGCCTCACATCCACATCAAAGTGTTTTCGCTGCAGTTCACTGCTGCTGCTCTGCTACTTGCTGAACAGCACTTCATATTTTCGCATTCGCCCCGAGTGACCGCAGCCATTTTGCTGTTCAAGCAACTGAAAACAATGGGAAAGGCAAAATCAGAATTTATTTTCTGCTTAAAGTTCATTTTTTCGGTTTATTTCATACCAGCTGTGGTTTTTGAATGGCCACAAGCGCTGAAGGGCAGGCGAGACCGGCGGTAGTCACCTACATCCGTTAAGCGCTCCAGCAACTACTTACATACATATTATATATTTGGTACACTATGTAGTATAAGCGTTGATCAGGCTTCGTGCACCCACTATTGCACCTTTCATACTTTAAACACCAGGCAGCCAACTAGTCGACACACAAGTCCAGCTTATTATGCTACCTACTTTTACATCCTTGCTCTCGGCTGCTGTTGCTGCTGCTGCTGTGTTATTCACTCTTCGCTCGACTGCGCCTAACAACTATTTCTATGTACTCGTTGCCCAAAATGTACGACAAATGAAATGAACGCATTCCCTCTAGTGCATGCAAGTGGTGTTCTGCTCGTTGTGTTGAGCCGATTTATAAAATCTTTTGCTGTGGGCAATTGACTACATTGCGCTGCCAACGCTTTGGCTACGAAGCTTGTTTACGAAATTGCGGCATATAACGTTTGGGGATTCGTTAGGTTGCGTTCTCAGACAATTTTTGTTGTATTTTCTATAGTTTTTATTTAAAAAAATTATTTCGAACTTAAAATTTTTTTCTATTGTTTGTTTTTTTTTTAACAAAAATTGTTTACATTTAACATTTAAATTTTCAATTTGACTGTAAAATATAGTTTTTAAATTTTTTTTATTTATATGGAATTAAAATTTGTATAAAATTTTTTTTTAATTTTTTTTGAAAATTTTTTCGAAATTAAATTACAATTTTTATTATTATTTCTTATTCACAATATAAATTACAATTTTTGGTTTGAAAAAAATTTTTCGTTTTGTTTTTGAAAATATTTTTTGTTTTTTCAAAACTATTTTTTTAAATATATTTTCGTTTAAAAAATCTTTTTGTTTTTTGGAAGTTTTTTTTTTCGTTTTTCAAAAATAAAATTTTTCTATTGTTTTTACAATTTTTTTATTTATTTATTTTTTTTTTTTTGTAATAAATATATATTTTTAAATTTATTTTTCAATTAACTCATTTTACCAACGAAATTTTTACTTCTCCCAAAAAAAAAAAAAAATTCCGAAAATATCCGTCTGCACCTTTTCTCCTACTGGGTTATACATGCCGCACGTCCTTTCTACACTACAGCCGTTCGCTTGCTGTTGTTTCCTCTCTAGTAAAATTTGCTGATTCCATGTAATATCGTAGCATTGGCGCCATTTTTCGTTTATTTTTCTCCTTTTTGCCTAAAATTCAACAAATCATCGAAAAACAATGGCAATTCTGTGAATGGGCATTTCTCTGGTTTAACCACTAAAAAGGATTTCTGCAAACAACTGCATTTATAAATTCAAATAACTTGACAAATTTAGTTCACTCAACTTGGCGATAAAAGCCGATGCGGATGCTGAGTTAGAAACTGTGTGGGAAAAAAAATCAAGTGAAGCATTTAATGAAAGCAGCAGCAAAGAAGAGGAGGTGTTGTGGTATTTCTTCTGTTATTTTTGTGATTTTTTCTTCAGTAAAGTTTTGGTACTATTTTAAATTGAGTAAGAATTATTAGATAGGGATTTTTTTCCATTGGGTCTGTGGTAAAATTTTTTGAGTTTTTGGTTTATTATAGACAGTTTCAGTTTGAAGTGCGACACTCAAGATGCCTCAGCCGTATAGAAAGTAGGATTACGAGAGAAATATGATTTTGAGAGGAACATGTCGAAGAGATAAGTAAAATATGATTTCGAGAGATAACTGTCTTAGAGTTGCACTTAGAGTTCCGTAAATCTTTTTCTCTTAAGAGAAGACCTTTCTGTCGGTTTTTGCTATAAAATTTCATACTTTTTTTGGAAGAAAGTTTAGGTAGATTATATATAAGTTGTGGGTACTATTATTTGCTCTGTGCTTTGATAGATACCTCTATACTATACTAATTTCTCAAATATTTACATTTGACCGATTTATTCACCTTGAGTTAGAATAAAGACTTCTTTCAGCTGCAATGTTTTTCGACTAAAAATTCATGCAGAAAGTCTTTACGTCTGTTTTATGGGGTGTGTGCAGAGTTTTGTGAAGTATCTGATCTAAGTATTACACAAATCTGAAGTTTGAAGTAGTAAATTATGATTGATGTTAATGGATTTGCTTATAGTTTCTTATTCTTGAGAGGGTAAATATTTCTTTTACATCACTTTACCAATTTATATTAGGTCTTAAAAAGCTCTGCCGGCAAAAACATTTTACATACCCCAAAAAATTTGAGGTTATGTACTCGTATAGATACAAATTATGAACACGAGATCGCTGTACCCTCTAAGGAATCAATATGTTTTTTCTATGATACTCTAAGAAAGCTTTGTTGTTTATATTGTTTTAATGGTTACACTAATTGAGTTGTCTCATGTTTTCGTGTTCTGCTATAAACTTAACGATCAAAATCAAGTTCTTATATAGAAAACTTTTTTATTTGACAAGATATCTTCACGAAAATTTTCAGGGATTGTTATTTAAGCCTTTGCCAAAATATTTGGAAAAATTTTCAAGATTGGACCTTCATAGCACATAGCTGTCTTGCGAACAGACCTAGCAAAATCAAGTATTTTTATGGAAAACTTTTTTATTTGACGACATATCTTCTCGAAATTCGGCATGTATTATTGTTTAAAGCACCGCTACAATATCTGAAGAAAGTGTTTAGATCGGAGCACTATTACATCATCTCTTATAGAAACTGCACTATGAAAATCATTGCTTGTATGGAAAACTTTTTCATTTGACGAGATATCTTCACGAAATTTGGAGAGAATTATTGTCAAAAGCAACGCTAACGCAATACGTAAAATTTTTTCAGATCGGACCACTATATCATATAGCCGCCATAAAATGAGTTGGAAACTTCTTTATTTGTGACAAATGGAAACGATGTAATCGTTTTTCCTTCTTTTATTTATGATTTAGTTAAAAAAAATTTAAAAATATATCCTCAAACTTTTTTTTGATAAACTCGATTTTATTAGCTTGTAATTCCTTCGTTAAATTTTAATTGCACAAACGAGTCTGCAGTTATTACTTAATATAATTTTTTCGTAATTATTCAATAGGATTTTCAATGTATAATAATTTGCACAAATTGCTTTAAATAATTTTCTCAGCTGACTCACACACACACACATACCAACAAACAATCGCAAGCAAGCTAATTTCAGTTTTAACTTATGCATGAAAATTAAATTTAATCTCTTTGTCTGCGTACATATGTCTTATCTCTGTATGACCATAATTGCTTCGAATACATACATATAATAGCTACGAAGATGATTATATTACGGCATTAGGCAAACTCGGTCATGCCAGCAATAGTAAATTAACTGATTGTTAGTTAGCATTTTTTATTGTTAGAACATAATTTCCACACATTGACTTCACACGCATTTCATAGGGAGAATAAGCTTGACAGCACACATACACAACTGACATGAAATGCATTTGAGTGTATATATATGTGTGTGTGCGGATTGTTGACTGTAAGCTTCATGTTTCATGGGACTTCTCGGATTACCAGTGGCTGGCAAAATTTCCAAGCGTAACGCCTTGACAAGTCAGCGAGAGAATTTTCATGCATAATATTTTTTTGTATGCGTGTGTGTGTTGCATGTTTATATTGCAATTTAATATGCGCTTATGTATGAATTAATTTGTGCATAGTTTTAAAACGCTGCTTGCTGCATGCTGTGGCAATTATAATGTGAGAATTACGCTCGAATCGAAACAATAGTTGCTCGGTTGCACGAAAATTACACAGGCGACCAACGAAGTCGTAAATGCATGTATATGTGTATATACATACGATGCATCTATTAAACTTTAAGTATTGTTAAAAGCACACATACACACACGCATTTTTAAATATATTAATGGAGACACCCGTCGTTGTGGCAAGTCGTTGTGTGACAGCCAGTCGCACAGCACTCGCCGCTTAAAGCGTCAGAGTCGAGGGAATTGCGCTTAATTGCATGTTCTGCATATCGCTTTAGCACCACCATGCAACAATGTGCGAAAAATTGCAACAACAACAACAATATCGACTTAAATAGCATGCGTTTGACTGTCAGTGTTGTTGTTGCATGTACTTTCTTTGCTTGTTTGCCGCCAATGTCGTAAAGTATAGATACACTTAGTATATGCAGTGTACATATATTCTTGCCCATCACTGTCGCTTGTCTGGCTGTAGTTGCTATCATTCGCCAGCCAACGCAAGTCCTTTGGGAGCTCGTCTGCAGCTACTTTTATTTTCCAACTTTATTTTCTCCTTTATTTTTGTTGCTACACTCACTTAACTCCCACAGTTGTTGTAGTTTTTGTTGTTTGCGTGGCATCGCCAATTCGCCGTTGTATGCTCTCATAAGCTTTATAATGGAATTTCAGTCTTAATTACCAACTGTGGAATTTGCACTTGAGCGCCGCTTGTCAGCAGAATCTACACAAATTGCAAAAACAACAGCAACAAGAAGCACTCCTGCTCATTGCATGAGAATGCAGCTTGTAGCATGTCATATGAGCTGCTTTCTTGCATAAGTTCACACATGGTCTTATGCATGCTTGTGCATTTCCTTGCACAGCTTTACCAGCTGACTCACCCCTTCAGCTCCCTGTTTTTCTACACCAACAAATGCCGACTTGCCTACTCTTATTCAGTGCAACTGTTTGTGGCAGCAACAAAACCAAGCAATATTCGTTAAGTAAATCCGGAAAGGCGAACTAAAATGCATTCAAACGTAAACTCAAATTGCGCTTGTGTGTGTGCGTGCGTGTGTCTCATTGAATTTTAATGAAAATTGCTTGTTTACATGACCACCGAATGAGTCCAAATAAAATTTTGTGGCTGAAAGAAGTAAACTTTCTCTGCATTGTGTTGCAAGTATAGATTTTGTTCCAAGAGTGTGATTTGAACACTGGCGCCAGGCGATTTACTGCGTTTGTGCGTACAATTCTCCCAAATATAGTGATTTTTCCTAGAGTAAACACACTAATAACAAAAAAAAAAAAAAAAATAAAGAAATTAAAATTAAAAAATTATTAAGAATTAAGAAATATATAAAAACTATTTGAGTACCCGCAACAAACCTTTAGAGCTACTTTAATTTTATTACTAGAGAGTGAAACTTGGCAACAAAACAATCCTTAATAAAATTAATATTTTCTTTAAACAAAAAATTGGAAAGAGTCCTATAGTGCGATCATAGGCTACTGTAATTCACTAAGTTGAATACCTGGCGAAGGGAAAGAAATATTTATTTAAACAGTTTCCATAAAAAAATTCCATTAAAATAGACATCAGATTAAACTAAATTAGGCAACCCTTTTACAAAGGGTTTTAACTTTCTTTAAAGCTACTTATATTTTAATGTCTTTGTATACATCCTCCTCTAGTTAATATGTTTTATAAAGGGTGGGCCATATAAAATTTTATATTTTAAAAGTCAATAAAAAAAGGCTTGATATTTTTCAAATGTCTAACATTTATTTAAAAGGTTGTTTTATGAAATTTATTTGTGGAAAACAATTTCGGACAAATGACCACCACGGCTGAGTTTACAGGAGTTTATCCGATCCACCCAATTTTGGAGTACTTTCCGATTGTTTCAGGCCTTATGGCAGCTACAGCAGCTTGAATCTCGTACTTTAAATCTTGAATTGTTTCTGGATGGTTGGCGTAACACTTATCTATAACAGCTCCCCACAAAAAATAGTCCAACGGAGTTAAATCGCAGCTTCTGGGAGGCCAATTACATCACCTCTTTTGCTGATTATGCGATTTTCGAAGATAGGGCGTAAAAGATTGAGTGTAGCGTTTGCTGTATGGCACGTAGCGTCGCCCTGTGCCCAAATTGCAACAACTCTTCTTGTTAACATAACCATCGAGGTGGAAATGAGCCTCGTCCGAAAAGATGATTTTTCGGTAAAATTTATCATCCTCGTTTTTTTTACATATTTTCCAGTTTTCTTCTAGTGAATAGCGACCCATTTCGTAAATTTTAGACTTTTTACTGAATATCTGTCCCTTTCCGAATGGTATTTGACGTTTCCAATGTCGAAATTTAGATAATTCAAATTTAAAACGTTAGATGGCCCACCCGTTAATACTTCGTAATAAATATGTTACATGACGGAAAATTGTCAACATCGCATAAAGAAATACATTTTCGTGGCTCAAGTGTGTATACATTTAGGCGAAAATTTAAATAATACATTTTCTTGCTCTAACAGTTCATTTCCATATTTTTAGTAATTTAGTAATTTCACGAACTTTCTAGTACAAAGAAAAAATCTATTTGCTTGTATTTGTGTATAAATATAATAATAGACGTAAGAAGCAATAATAAAATTAATTTTCCGTTTGGTTACAACTTAAAGGATAGCCAATTAAATTCATCGAAGTAATACTTGAAACACCAAAAGTTAGTATTCAGATTGCACTGCAAAGAGATACACAATTTTTCGCCGAACAATATCTAATAAATATATGTATTTTCGGGGAAAAATTCAGCGCTCATCCATCCAGTTGACGTTGTCAATTACCGTCCCTACCATTAAACTACTACTGCATGTTGCGCTGTAGCAGCGTACATTTACGCGCATGCAAATATAATTTTCCAATTTGAAAAGTTTTCCTATTAAATCGCTTTCACTCAGTTGAGAATCACGCAAATTGTTGAATGAAATCACTGCGCGTTGCATACTTTAGGGAGTCGTGACCCCAGACGACCAGCCAGTGCAAGTGCGCTACGCCTAGTTACAAGTACATTGTCTGTCTGTTTCGTATCTCCTTCTAGTGGAAGGCAGTAAATTGGTTAGAAGGGTGACACCCCGCGTTGAGTTGTTGATGCACTTGGCCGACACTTGACTGCTGTGGTTCACTACTTTGGGCGCTTTTGCTGCTAGTCGTCGTCGTCGTCGACAGATGATAGCCTTTTGGTCCTTTAACCAGCATGACCCCTGCGTTGTCGCGTGCATGCGGGAAGTTGCTTGCATTTTTAAAACATTTTGTCAATTTTGTAGTTGCAACAAAGTTTTTTTCACATAAAGTGGAGATGGGTAGCCGGCGCTTTGAGTTGTGTCTTCGTGTTGTATTTATTTATTTTTTTGTTTCGAATTTATTCTCGACTTAATTTTCTTCCGTTCTTTCGTTGGTATTTTTCGTCGCGCGTCCACTACATTTCTTTGACATTGCCAGCTCGCTGGCTTGTCTATTTCATTTCGCGACATTTTCTCCTTTTGATTGCAACTAAAATGAAAATTTCATAAACACTTACACCCAAAGCGGTCGCAGGGCGAAAAAAGTGCCGACACAGCGCAAAAGTATTTACCCAAAGTTGCGCTTACCCCAATATTTCCTAGCGGCAGCAACACCTAAGTGGTAGCGCCCACTCCCAGGCGTCGAATTCTGCCTGCGGACGGACCATCAGCCAAATTAGTTTATGAAGATTAATTTGCCTGCTTGTGCATTTACAATTTGCGCGTTCTAATTTTACTTGCTGCTTAATTTTTTGTGCGATTTCCGGTTATAGTTAGCTGAAACGTCAGCTGTAGCAGACATCCTATCGAATAAAGCTTATGCCCCTAAAAGCTTCCCCCTCCATTCTTTTAACTTGCTCGACATCCGACTCACGCTCTTAATTCCCTTTTTTATTTTATTCAACCTCGTGTCAATGCCATAATCCCAATAGGCGTTTCTGCAAAACGTGCAATTCACCTCCTCTCGGCTAGCGTTAGCCAATCAATGTGCTCCTACTTAGCCAGTTGCAAGCTGGCGCTTTGCATATATTCCATAATACTTTTTGCCCGCACGCCAGCTGGCGAAATGGCCGAAACGGTGCCAACAAAAGTCGGCAGAAGGTGCCTTATCAGGCAAAAAAAAGTGGCAAAGGATTTAAATAACTTGGCTTATGCGCTTACAACTAACTAATCGTAAATTAGCCTTTATGCCGGCAAATGGGTTTAATGTGATTTCAATTGGGTTTTATTGCTTTGCTGCGCTGAGTGTGCTTTATTGAATATTTTCTTTATTAGAGATATGTATGTCTTTGCGTGCTTTTATACGCATAATAATATGCAAGTTAGTATTGGCTTTTTATTGTTATTATATTTTATTGGTGGTAATAATAGTGGTATTTATGGTACCATGCTTTAAGACTGAATAAACGGCTTTGGGCTTGGAGTTGTTGCTCTCATTAGTTTTTTATGTTCATTTGTATGCCATCACAGGCAGTTCATTATTTTTATGAGAAATCACATAAATTGAAAACTGGCAACAGTGTTAAGTAAGTAAGTAAGTTTATTACGGAACATTTGTTCAAATTTATTGATTTTTGTTTATAATAATATTCTTAAAGACTTTTGAAACGTTGACGACATCTGCATCTCTCCAAATATTCTCTATATTTTTTCGCAGAGAAGAGCATACATTAGAGCTTATTAGCAACGTTTGGCGTTTATCATTTTTTTTCAACAGACTTTGTATTAAAAATATTATTTTTTAACTTAGGACTGTAATGCAAAGATTAGTGAATTGGTTTAGGATATCAAACAATCAACTAATTGGGCTTAAGTCAATGCCGTTAATCTGTGTATATCAGTGAAAATTGGCAACATTGCAAAAATCTATTTATCTAATTCTGTTTTGTGTAGCAAGTAGCTTTTGAACTTTGAAAGCTTCTTTAATATTAATATTAAATAATACAATGATATTATTACTAAAGAGTGAAACTTGGCAACAAAGCAACCCTTAATAAAATTAATATGTTCTAAAAACGATAAGAAAAAGTCTACAGTGCGAGAATAGGTTACTATAATTCACAGAATTAAATACCATTTCGAAGGCAATGCAATATTTATGTGAACACTTTTTTATCAAAAAAACACATTTGAAGAGAAAATAATCTCTAATCACTGAGTTAAATACCTTGCGAGGTCAAAGAAAAGACTCATTCGAAGGGACATTATATATTTCATATACCAATACTAATTCGTATACATTCTATGATGTAAAATTGGCAACGTTGCATAAGTAAATAAATTCAAGTGCTCAACTTTAATATGACATTTAGGCGCCAATTTCAATAACCAAATGCGCACTACGTTGTAAATCCAAGTTTCATTCTTAAACTAATATTTTATTTAGTCATCCTATCACTAAATCAGGCAGCATTTCAAATACGCACGTGTCCATTATTAGCGCCGTAAATAGTAACGCGTAGGCTATCAGACTACGTCCACAAAACTGACCTTACTCAGTGCCAATAACATTTTTATTAAAATTTCATGGGAACATACCTCGTTCTATTTATTTATTTTTTCCTATTTTTTCTCTGCTCAGGCAAAGGGTAACTATTTTCTATGCAGCAAATTTCAAAATTTCCACAGTAAACCACTCGTCCGACAAATGGGCGATTAGTCATAAAATGAATAAGATACGACAGCTTAATCATGAGCATCGATGCGACTAACAGGGCACCCAATGCATACCCATCGATTTGGCGTTTTTTGTTTTTGCATATTTGCTCTTAAATTCCTAACACGGAGGTGGGCGGCCGAAAGGATTTTTCTCGCAATCTTTTTTGGGTCACTTTGTGTGGCAGTCCGCAAACTGCCCTTGCATAAGCGATATCCCGACATACTGTAAGCGATACGCTTGTACGTGTGTGTGGCCTTGAGCAAATATGTGTGCGCATGAAACAGGAAATAAATGTGGAATTTACTTTAAACAGGCGATTGACCACAAACACTTTTGCTTTATTTTTTCCCCGGTTGCCCTTTTATTTCAGCAGGGTAAACACAACTCTATCATGGTAAAATTCGATCCGCTCACATATCGTCCGCTAGCGGCTGCATAGGCGTAGTGATTTGTATCTAAAACAAGCATTTTCCTAGCGGAAACGCACCGAGGCATATTTTTATAATATAATTGTGTGCGTTTGGGTTTGAACCATGCAGTGCTCTTCATTGGCGATCATCTCTGCTTACATATACATATACATAGTTCACGCCTTGTAGCGCTGCCATCAGGTGATGTGGGTAGCTGGTGCTTCTTTGCGACTCTTAATGTTTCTGCTTGTGTTTTTGTTATTTTTCCCATTGGTATTGGTTTTATTTGGTTTTTTTTTAACTTCCCCAAACACTTTTTCGCCTTGCCTTCTTTCACAGGCATTTCCGCTTGAAGCAGCAAAAATTCCTTTTGCATATATTTAGACACCTTTTCTCCATAGCTGTGCTGTCCGCCGCTCTGACACTGTTTATGTGTGTGATGAATTGAATAATTGGAAATTTTCGCAATTGTTGTGTCCTTGGACCTTTTTCCTTTCACGCAGCTATTCTCGTCCGTCATAGTGGAAACCTTTTGTATCAGTGCCCTAAAAATTTCCAATTCAAACTGCATCAATTTGGGTTCAGTTTCCGAAATTTCTCTTCCATTGACGATTTTATTCACGCCTCGTTCAATCTCTTTTTTGTTATTGTAATAAATAAAATGATTTGTCGGATTTGTTAGGAAATACATGGTAAAACGTAGTGATTATTCTCCCGACTGCACAAGGCGTGAGTTCAAAAAGGATAAACGGATAATTTTGCCAGAGATTTGTTAGCAATCAAAAGGCGTAGATAACATTTCATGAACTCTTTTTTTTGACACTGCGAGTAGGCTTACATGAATTATGTATATGTAGTGTATACAATGGTTAATGTGTCAAAATTATATTTACGAGTATTTGTTTGAGCGGCCTACCGATTGATTTACATATTTTTTAGGATTTTTTTTTAATTTTTTTCGACGAGTTTCCAGTATTGTATTGCTTATGACTTCCATTTGATATTTTGTTAAAAGTGTGTGCGCGATATTTTTTATTTTTAAGTGTTTAGCATTTCAAAGTTAAGATATTAAGGCATGTTATTTGAACAAGGTGAGATTATCAACTATAAATTTTTTATGCAATTGTTGCTTTAGTAATTTTGTTATTCGTGTAATAATTATATATGAAAATATAAATGTTAGTTAGCCTAAATGTAGGCCATAAATTTTAATAATTTATTTGAAAAACTGTAACCCACAATTAGGCTGAAGTTTTATAAACCTACTGAACTGACATTTTTGTACCAAAAATTATATTTTCATTTTGAAGTGCAATTAAAATATATTTAAAATATTCTCATTGTCTTTTTTACTTTTAATATGTTATGTACATTTTTTCTGCTTTCAGGACTCACATTATCCACACTAACCTCCTCACAGGCAGACGAATCGCTCGATACGCGAGAAAATGCCGATCTGACATTGAAATGTCGCTTCACAGATCATTACGATGCCAATGATTTCACATTCTATTGGGCGCGTTGGACCGCCAATCCCGCGCAATTCGATAATGTGGCCATACATGATGTCTCGCTGAATTCGGGCTACAAGTGAGTAAAATTGAGAGATTTATTAAAAAAAAAAATTAAAAAACTTATTTTTAAAAAATTTATTTTAACAAAATTTTGAAAATTTATTTTTAAAAAATTTAGAAATTTTTAATTAAAAAACCTTAAAAAATTTATTTTTAAAAAATTTAAAAATTTAAATTAAAAAAAAAAATTTAAAAAAATTTTTTATAATTTAAAACTTATTTTTTAGAACTTTTGAAAATTTATTTCTACAAAATTTTGAAAATTTATTTTTAACAAATTTAGAAAATTTAAATTAAAAACACTTAAGAAAAATTTAAATTTAAAAAATTTTGATAATTTATATTTGAAAAATTAAGAAAATTTATTTTTAAAAAATTTAGAAAATTAATTTTTGAAAAATTTAAAAAAATTGAAATTTAGAGTTTTTTTAACAATGAAAGGGAACCAATATTTTTTTAAACTTCTACTTCTGTTTTAACGTTTTCTTAATCTTAAATATTTTTTTATTTTAATTCTTGTTTTGTTTCAACTTTAAATTTGTCTTCACTTCTAAATATTTTCCTTTCAACTCCATATTTATGCTTTAAGTTCGCATTTAATTTCACCCACTTCTTTCTACAATCCGTGGAATATATTTTAAATATCATGTCTTTCACTGAACAAGCAGTTTTCACCATCGTCTACTTTCCAATTTAGCTAAGTTGTGCACACAGCATGCCAATCTAATAAAATGGCATGAGCCAGCGAAAAATATTATAATTTGCACGTTCATTTGTTATTTTAATTAAATGTGCACGCGAAACAGCATGCAATTTGCAAAAACAATAACAACAGCAGCATAGTTCGAATAGTGGCAATACCAAGAAAGTGGCAACATTCGCACGCTGATTCGCTGAGTGAAGCCAACCAACTTATACTTAAGTACTCGCACATTTTCACATTCGTATGATTCGAACAGCGTAAGCGCCAAGTCCTCAGGGAGAACGCGTCCACACGCAATCCATATTTTTGCAGCTTCCTTCTTACTTCCATCCTTTACTACTGGGTATAGCGTCAACCACCTCCACTTTACCCAGATTGTGCTGCTGCTTCTGCCACTCCATACAACTGCTCATTCACTCACTTTTCTCTACTCGCTCCAATACTCATTATATTCAACACTTCTCTAACCTATTTCAACTCTCTTAGGGGTCAACGTGGCGTATACGTAACGAAAAACTTGCGCTTTGCTTTCAGTAACCTGAACTTGTGCGACCGCCATCATATGCTTGGCGGTCACACGCACACATACATATGTAATGCTTCTAATTAAAATCAAGTCTTGACTTAATCTCAATTTCACACTAAATGCTAAAGAGATACAATGCTAACTGTTTTCGGTGTTGCTCCGGCGTCGAGCAGCCATAATTCACAACTGTCATTAGGCTCGCGCATTTTGTATTTATAAACACGTGCTTGTGTTGTTGTTCTGTATACTGTATATACATATACT
>CM050323.1:9645505-9666588 GCA_027475135.1 Bactrocera correcta | reverse complement strand
GCTGTGTCGTGTAGGTGGTGGGATGTACTGTTGGGGTGTTGTGGTCGGGAACTCAGGGTCAAAAGGGCGCTATCAAACGGCACCAAATTGTTATGCACGCATATATGCAAATAAATAACGGCATTTGTCACATTGTATAGATTGCTGCGAAGCATCAAACCCACTCAAGCTATGGCTCGTGCCCAACATTGGCTTAGTGTTGGCATTAAAATAAGTCCGAGCTTAACCTGTCCACTTTTTTCACTTCCTTTTTGCGATTTATCAACAACACAACAACAAAAATAGTGAAAGTGAGCGCCTGAAATAAAGCGCTTGTCGCAGTGAGTAGCAAGTGCCGTTAAGGTGAAAATGTAAATGTAAAAATGGTTAGCAACAAAATTAACGCATTACCAGAAACTGGGGGAAACTGTCGGCTAACACACGCCATGACCGCAAGCATTACCATCCTCCTCCACTCCGCGCATGACACATTTAATACTAATGTGTTTGTGTCCTTTGGTTTTGCTTACGGACAACTTAAATTTTCTACATGCTACACGCCTTTACGTGTTTGTGTGCGTGTGTGTGTGGCGTCACGCATTCGGTGGCAAATGACTCTGTTTTTGGCGATTTGGCGAGGAGTGGCGAGTCAATGAGCCACAAACACGCCACGCCACAGCGGCCACATCGACTGCTGCGGTTTCTAGGAGCTGTTCATTGCGGTTACCATACATTGGCGCACACATACACATATATACACACTCATTATTAATTGCCCTGCTGGCTTGTGTTCTGGTTTAGATCATGTACCGCTCCAACCTAACCTAACCTTTTTATTTGCGCTATGGCTGCAATTTAGATAGCACATTAGCATTTTGCGATAATGTGATAGGTGCACACCGCCATTACCTAAAGGTGCGTATTAAGCATTTCGCCTAGCGTGGTTTGGAAATTGCCGCTAGGGAAGCGTATAATTGGATATCGCCTATTTGAGCGACACATAATACGATATGGTGTGCTTTAAAGTGGCAACGCTGAAATTTAAAAAGTCGATTAGTTTTGTAGTTGTTGATTACTGTGTTTTTTTCTCGGTGGAGAAATCTTAAGTGATAAAGTAATTTTTCCGGACGATATCCCGATTCATATTAGCAGCACGCTCAATAAAAAAAAAAAAAAATAATACGAAAAGACTTTTTCGACTACCTAGTATATACGAAGAAATATATACAAGCCACTTTTACTCGTCTTTTTTCTGTTCGATATCTTTCACCGTTGTTCTCTTCCAACAACAAAACAGCAGGCTGTCGAATTCGTTACAAGAGAGTATGCGAATACTCCATTCATGTAGTATAACCGCTTTCTTCAATCCGACCCAGTTTTTTTTACAGATTTTATGCAATTTTTATCATTATAAATGGCTCGTATGATAAATTAATGTCAAAATGAAAGAAAAATATTTAATTTTTTAGTATTCAAACCTTCAGACTCGACATTAGTTGTTGTGGTCTATTAAAATGTAAGACCTATTCCATTATATATTCGAAAAAAAAGATCACTGAAAAGTTAGAAAAGTATTTCTTCAAAAAAGACAAAGTCTAGGTAGAAGCATTATCACAAAAGTGCTGTCAAGGAGCTTGAACAGCTAGTTGAGTTTGTTCGATTTGTCACTCTCCAGCGCTCGCGAAACTAAAAGTGCTATTTTTAAAATGGAAGGGCTCTCTCTTCTTCGTTTTTTGACGCTCTTCATGTTTTCGCTGTCGTACATAAAACCGCTCAGTAGAATATACAAATTCATTTGTCTTGACTTGTTCTTCATTTCCAATATTTATTTAAAAAAAAATAATAATACAATTTAAATGTAATTAATATTATTTTTTTTTTGATTTTTTCCTTAATTTTTTTTATAAAAAATATGTGAACATTTGTTCATCCTAGCTTTTTATACTTTTTTAATATTTAAAAAAAAAATTTAAAAATTAACAGTTAAAAATAATTTAAAAAATTTTGTAAATTTTTTTAATTAATATTTTCTAAATTATTAATATTTATAAAAAAATTAATAATTAAAACTAATTTAAGAGTTTAGTTTTTTTATTATTAAATTTTTGTAAATTTTTTTAAATTAATATTAATTTTTTTATAAATATTAAAAATGTAGAAAATATTAATTTAAAAAAAATTTAACAAAAAATAAATAAATAAAACTAAATTTTTAATTTTTATTTATTTTTTTTAATACAAACTATTTTCTACTATTTTTAATTTTATAAAAAAAAATTAATTTTTAAATTGATAATTTAAAACTAATTATAAATTTTTTTAAATTAATATTTTTCTATATTTTTAATATTTATAAAAAAATTAATATATAAAAATTGTTAATTTTTTTATTTAAGTTTTTTACTATATACATATTTTTTATTATTTTTTTTTTTTATTTAAATTTTGACTTTTATAAATTTTAATTTTTTTTTAATATTTAAATTTAAAACTTAATTTTTTTAATTTAATTTAAAATTAATTATTATTATTTAATTAAAATAAATGTTTGTAAAATTTTTTTTATTAAATTTAATTTTTCACTATTAAACTCAATACGACGCCATTTAACGGTACATATTTTACATAAATAGTGATTTAGCAGCCATATAAAAGCCATATTTTCCCAAAATAAAAGTTTTATTGAGTACCACTCCATGCCACCAACATACCTATATAGGGATTTTACGCCAAATATGAAGGACACTTCAATTGATTCGCAAAAATAACGAATCCACTTCCCACTGCGCGCTACTTCGCGCCACCAAAGCCACAAACAAAAATGCGCTGTCATTTCTCCCTGTCGGCAATAAATGGCACTTGCTGCCGTTAGTGATAGCATTGACTGAAATTTCAGCTACATTTATCACGCATTTATGGCGGCGTCCCAGTAAGCGCCACACTGCTGGCAGTCACCATACATATATAAAAATGCCACATTTTCACAACAATAAAAGTGCAAGCAGCCATCCGACGGTTCAGTGAGCAGCAGCGTTGAGGATATCAGTGCGCGTTGATCGGCGCGTTGCGGCGCATTGTAACTGTGGTGCAACATTTTGCCCTGCCAGTACATACTATCGGATGCGCGTCTCCCTGCAGACTGCAATGCTAATGTGCACAGCTGTGTGCTGCAGATCACAATAAAAACGCTTCGTTTTTGTTAACTTCTTATGCGCAGCTTCTGTGAAATTTATCAGGCATGTTTCACTTTTTGACACAGCAGCAGCCTAAATGCAGTGAAGTCTGTGGCAGACAGTTATGAATGAAGCGCGCCAGTTGTGGCGCTTATGCAAGTCGATAACTTTGAGTATAGCGTGTGCGCTGATGCTTAGTTCGAACTGTCAAAGCGCGCGCGTTGCAATGAAATGAAACAAAAATATTTAGATTTGCCATGAAATAATGCTGAATCAAAGTAGGCGTTGTGAGTTCAGCGCCAACGCTTTTCACTACACAAGGCAGTCAGTTGAGCGCGCTACAAAAAATGGCGTAAATAACTAAACACAGAAAATACCACATGGTAAACACGCTTAAAAGCATTGACAAATGTGGTGAGCGTGCAAAAAATTTGAAAAAAAAAAAGAATCGAATATTTGCAAACGCCTAATGCTTTGTGTGCAGCCGCAACAATGTAAACCCAAAATATAGACCGTAAGGTGACCGGTTTGCTTGTTTAAACTCTTTTTTTTTAGTCCACCAAGTACAAAAAGGTGGGCGTTAGCGCTTTGTTGGCAACGCGTTCGCAATGTCCACTGCTTTATTATATAGTATAGCGCGACGCTTATGTGCGCCTAACCTAGTTTTGCGCGCGCGTCAGTTTGGCTATTGCCGCGCAAAGCCGTTACATGCACCGGTTAATTTAGGCAAAAAAAATTGTAAAAATGCATATACATGTATTAAAATGATATATGTACATGTTTGCCGCGATATGCCACGCGCATACATATGAAATATTCGCTGCGCACGCGTTTCGCCCCCGAACTTGTTATTGCTGCTTTTAGCTATGCATTTTGCGTGCGGAATAAATCCGGCACATAAATGTTGCATAGCAAAGCCGCGCGACATGGCAACTCTGTAACGCGCACCCCGCGAACGCCAGCGTTGTTTTTTTTTTATGTTGAAGCGGCAACGAGCATCTAGAAACGCTGTTACTTCAGCAACGAAAAAATTTGCAATTTTTTGTCTTGCAACATTTTTCGCTCCACAGCTGTTGCTTAGCTGCACTACATTGGCCCTTTTTTTTATTATTTTCCATTTTTTCATTTTTTTTCGTCCGTTTACTGTGCACAGCCATTTTAAGGTATGGCGGCGTTCCACTAAATACCAACTGCATTGCAATCAGCTGAGGTTGTTAGCTTTTCGGTTTTTGTGGGTGGTTAAAATCCGCTTAATATGCGGTCGCGCTCCTACACGGCAATGCCAACGCCGTTGGCTTTGTTCGAATGCTGTGCAAACTGTTGTGTTTGTTATTTTGTCATTATTATTATTATGACCGTTATTTTAAATGCGTTGCCCGGGGTTTGTTTTTGCGACCGCTAATTGGTTTAAGCGCAATGAAAGCAAAGCATAATGACAATTGTTTGGCGCACATAAACAGCTGTGATTGTTTTGTTAAAAATGTTAATTGGCATAGGAATTCAGAAAATATTTGCAATGCAATTTTTGGTTGTACAAAAGTGATAGAAATTTTTGATTATTTGGTACTAAAAAACATTTATTAACGCAAAACATATTTGAAAATTAAATTTTGGATCATTAAAAAAATTAAATTTAAATTTTTTGAGCATTAAATAAATAAAATTTAAATTTTTTGAGCTTTAAAAAATTTAATTTTAATATGGGTGGCAACCTCATTAAAAAATATTGGTGGACTTTTTTTTCGTTCCACGGATTGCATTTTATACTAATACAAAAAATATCTAAAAAATAAAATTTTTTGAGTAATATAAAAATGTAACTAATTTAGGTGGCAACCCTATTAGAAAATAGTGACGGAATTTTTTTTCTTTTTATTTCTTGCTACAAACAGAATTTTATATTGCAAACAATATCTAAAAATTAAAATTTTTCGAGTAGTGGGAAAATCTAATTCTAATTTAGATGGCAACCCTACTCGAAACTAGTATTACATTTTTTTAACCTCTGTTGCAAATATCTTACTTTTATTGTATCTAAAAAAAATTTGTTGTTTACCTCAAAATTATAAACATTATAGAGTTGCTACTGAAGGCTTTTTATCTTGAGGCTTTAGAATAAAGTTTTTTATGTTTATATTCAATTTTTTTAAATTGAAGTATTTTTATTTTTTTTACATTTTTTTCTTATTTATTTATTTATTTATTTGCTATTTTATTTTTATTTTCTTTTCTTATTTTATTTACCTTATATATTACATTTTTAATCACTTCGTTCTTTATTCTAATCATATATTGTGCAAAACTTATCCAAGAATGTAATATTCTCGCAATTTTAAACAAATAGTAAATATTTTATTTAATGTAATACTTTCTACTCAGAAAAACATAAAAGTGGCAACTCTATTATGCAATGTTGGCGAATTTTGCATCGCTTCATAAGATTCAAGTAGAAAATGTGCACATTTTATATTTTTCCTGCGCCAATAGAAAACATAAAAGGGTTGCCACTGATTTTTTTTTATAAATTTTTTTATTATTTTATAAAATGTGTGATTCTTTTTTTGAGTAAATTGTATATATGTGCAGTTTTAATTTTTAAACAATTTTATAGTTTTATAAAAAGTGGCAACTCTATTATACAATGTTAGCGAAGTGAAGTGGAAAATTGCATACATTTTCTATATTTGCTACGCCAATAGAAAACACTAAAAATATTCCTACACTTTTATAAAAAGTGTACTATATTTTTTCTGGTGTAAATTGTACATATCATAAAGCGTAGTTATTTTAAAACATTTTTTAAATTTTATTAGGTGGCAACCCTTTAATAAAATATTTACGTATATAATTTTTTAGCGTTTTAGATTCTTCTTTGCCATAGATATGCACAATAAAACGCAAAATTTATAAATTATTCCTAAATTGGCAACCCTACTTGATTTTTCGATAATGCACTACTTGTCATTGGAAGTCAAGGTTGTTATATTGTACGAGTACTATTACGCATAAGTTTTTATATGCTTATTTAAACTTTCAAGTTCATAAAAACAATCATAACTTGGCAACCCTACTTTATTTTATGTTAGTAAACCACTTTTCCACAGAAATGACGGTTGTTATATTGATAGAATGCTATTTTGTATAAGTTTTTTATGCTTAATTATTTAAACTTCATTGAAAAAATCAAACCTTGGCAACCCTACTTTATTTTTGTTCATTAATAAATCACTTTTTCTCAGAAAAGCCGTTTATTAATTGTTTTAAATTAAAAAATTTCGATTTGAATACGTTACTTTTAATTTTCATATATGTGGCAACCTTTTTCATATACCATTAAAGCAAATTTTCACATTTTTGCTTTTTACCACATTTATATACTCACTTTTGAATTAAAAAATACGTATTAAAGTAGCTATGCTCATACTCATGTACATACATACATATATACCTAATAGGTCCCTTAACTCCAATCTTAGCTTTTACCATCTTCATCTCCTCGCCACACTTTGCAATAACAGCTTAAAATTCCATTAACATTTAACGTAATTGCAACGTTCCACTTGCTACTTTCTTTCCAAAATGCTTGCAAATTCGCAACTTGTGAATCCTTTGTTGCCACGCTGCCAGCTGCCGCAAGCAGCGTGCAACTTACTCGCAACACAGAATAAGTATAAAATATTTTTGCTTCAATTAACAGTGTCAGTCAGCTACAAAGCGCTTTGACTTTGCGCTCTCAAGTAGTAAGTGCACAACACACGGCGTCGTCTCTATCCCAGCCTTATATACAAGTTGGACTTGTGGCGCTTTACTACCTGTTTATAGCACCTCGCTGTTAATAGCGGCAACAGGGTGTCTGCGGTGGCTTTAATTTAAAATCTCTGCTGAGTTGCGCGGTGGTGCCTTGTCTGGGGGTAGCTTTACGTGCCACACACTCACACTAATACAAATAGTAATTGCATAAGTAGTATGTATATAATTATTTATATGCAACGCCTTTGTGTATGCTACTTAAGACCAACAATTGTTGCAGCGGTTCCTGCAATATTCCTTCTTGGCACAAATTGTTGCAACGTCGTGTTGCTGCTACTTACTTACAGCACAGGTGTGGCACGGTTGGCCCCTCTGCACCCTTTAACTTTTCAAACTTTTGCATTTTTCCAATTTGCTGCCACTGTTGCAGCTCTTTTTCCTCTCGCACATATATACATATGTTTATATATATGCGAATTTATATTATCCTTTTGAGTTTTTGTTATTTTATACATTTTTTCGTGCTTTTTCCATCATTGCCACTCATTCACTTCACTTTTAATTGGTACGCTCAAAAGCTGTTCTGTTCCACACGCGTTCACACTGCGGCTTCATTGCTTTGCTCTTCACTTTTAACACTTTACTGTTGCTGCTTCTTCCTTCTTTCCTTTTTTGTTTTTTATTATTTTTTTTTTTTTGGTTTTTGCGTTTGTGGTCGTCATCTGACTCGCTTGCATGCTCACAAAATTTTTTTAATTTTTATTGTTTTCACCATTATCGCCTGGTTCTGTTGCAACAATTTCCGTTGTTGCCGCCGCTGACCTCAACGCGCTCATTTTCGAGTGTTAATTTAACTTTGCTTCCTTAGATTTTAATTTTATTTCGCCAATTTTCTGCAAACTGCATTTTCTTGACATGCTTTTGGAAGATTTTTGGGAGTTGTATTGCTGTGGATTTCAGCAAATTTTCGGAGTGAAAATTTTTTCGCAATTTAAGTGAGTAGACTCCATAGGTACCGAGGTGCAAATAAATGTATTTTTTTTTTTTTACTTTTTCTGTTAAAGCTAAGATAGCTATGTTAGAGTACGGTTAGAGCTAGTATGAATACTGGAGTAATATTATATGGGTATTCTACTTTGAGGGCATGAATCTCAGTCCATTAAAAAAAATTAAAAAAAAAAAAAAACATTTTTATCATTACTTTTTTATTGGGTCAGTGTAGTTATAGTGGATGTCAGATGACGCAGCTAGGACTTTAGGAAACCCACTGTTAGACCACTAGAAGTAAAATCCCTTCACTCTGTTTTCTCCTTTCTGAACCAATTTCAATTGACGCCTGATGATATGAGGTGTCTCAAAATTGAACATAATAGTCATGCTGTCTACCCTCCTAAGAATCTAAGACCTAAAAAACAAAAAATATTTTATTAACCTAGAACAATGTTGCATTGTCGGGTTCTACGAAAAAGTTGTAATTTTTTTTACGAAATGTCGTCTGTCTGAAAAAAAAACTTTTGTACCACTTTTTTACTGTTTCGAGTTTTGGATTTTGGGAAGAAATAGACAAGTACATGAAGAAGTCTCTCTAAAGAACTTCATGTTAATCTGCCAAGCAGATTATTGTTTTGAAAAAGACAGTTTCGATAAAAACGCGTTTAAAGTTTCAGGAACTGGCGAAAAGTTTAGATGCCGGGTCAGTAAAATACCTATGTGTCCGAAAATTATTTGAATTTTGAAAAATCCTCTTGTAAACATATTCTTGAGTAGTTGAGTCTTGGATCAAAATACCTCAAGGAAAACATTTTCTTTTTTGAAAAACTTAATACAATTGCCATGAATGGCTATATGTCAATTAAACAAAGCTTATTGATCTTCCAACTTGTCGATAAAGTTTTTACTTACGATCTACTTTAAAGAACTCAGATTCGTGATTCGTCTACAACGAGTTCTTTCTTGATTCCTGTGAATATAAAAAATTTGTTGAGTTCCAAGTATCATCATTACGACGAGTTTAGAGCATTTTGAAGACCAAATCATGCAATTTCTCTATAGTTTTCACTGACTTCTGATGTAGTGGATTGGTAAATATCTTTTATATAAAATTTTTACAATGTCAGCCCATTCGATGAATTGCATTTTGTAACCATCCAAAGCCATTTTCTTCCTCTCGGCTTTCTTTGATGTTTTCGTTTTGCAAGTCGCTGGATTCCACATTTTCGGTGTTCATATAACCAGCACAAAGTAAGCAAATATGTGCTACAAGTGGTTGTTTCGGCTAATGCTAGAAAATGCTTATTAAAGTATTAACATATTTTCTTCTTTTCTTCTTAAAAGTGAGACCTCTGAAAAGTAAACTGATTCATCAATAATTCAATGAAACGCAATGAAAAGTTTATCAAGGATATTAAAAATGTCAAATATTTGACAATCAGCATTTGCTCTCTTCAACACTTTCTTATATACACCAACTATGCCTTCCGTGCATGATTCTCACCTTCAGCTTAATGCCACTAAATTTTAGCAGTAAACAATTGCTTTCCCCTTACCACTGCAGTTAGTAGCAGTAAAACGAGCAAATACGTTTACTGATTACGAGCAATTTGGTAAGCGGAAGCAAAGTAGAGGTGTTTACCTCTTGCAGCTGGTCGCTTGAATTTTGCACTATAAATATTTGTATATATTAACTATGTACTTAAGTATTGTGACTCTTCACAGCTTAGGTCGAAGTGTGTGTAAACTCGGTGCGTAGGAATGGTCCGAAAAAAATTTCTGTTGCGTAATCTTGCTTTAATTTTCATTGTTTTTGTTTTTTGCTGCTTTGGAGCAATCAAAGTGCAGCGCTTATTTGTCTTTTAGTTGCTGTTTTTGTTTGTTTATTAAGAAAAAGGAGAATTCGCGCCAATGCTTTTACGCCATTTCGCTCTTTCTCACTTTTTACTCAAACTCGGCAAGTCTCGTTAATGACTTCCTCTTTAAATTAGTTTTGTTGGTACTATTTTACTTCGTTTTTTTAATTGTAGAGGTTTGTAATTAATTTTTTCTTGTTTGTTTTGATATTTTTTATTAATATTTTCTTAATAAATCTATTATATTTTTTAAATTTTTTTTCAAATATATTTATTTTATATTAATATGTTAATATTTTTGGTTTGATACTTATTTTCAATACAGATATTTTAAATTTTTAAATTATTTTTGTAGCACTTAATATTTTTTTATAAATTATAATTTTTGTAATATTTTTTTTCTTTAAAATTATTATTTCACACTACTTTTTATTTTGCATTCACTATTAAATATAATTTTTGATATTTTTTAATTATTTTATTTTTGTTTTAACTATTAATTTTTTAAACAGTTTTTTTCTCCACTTTTTAATTTTTGTATCTAATTTTTTCTGGTTTATTTTAATTTTTTTTTATTCATTATTTTATTATATTGTCTTAATTATTTATGTATTATTTTAATTATATTTTGTTTTTTTTTTTTTAATCCCGTGTTTGTTTTTCGTAATTTTTATATTTTTTCTATTCATTTTTTTTATATAATTTTTTTATATATGTATATTATTTTATATATGTATGTATATTTTTATTAAAATTATTTTTTTGCAAGATTATTTTATTTTTATTTTTTTTACCTCTTTTTGTTTTCGTTATAATTTTAATTTTTTCCTTAATATTTTCTATATTAAAAATATGTTTAGATTTTCAACTTTTTTTGAGCTATTTTTAATATCTTTTTTCATTTTTTTTTTCTAAATTTTTGTTTTTTTTTTCAATGTTATAATTTTGCCTTCAATATTTTTTTTTATTTTATTTAATTTTTTATTTCTATTTTTATATTTATATTTTATACTCGTTTCAAATTTTGTTTTCGATTTCATTTTATTTTTATTTTACAATTTTATTTTATTTTTACACATTTCTTTATTTTTTGTTTCTTTCTTTTTATTTTTTTTTTTCTATATATTTTTTGTTCTCATAATTTTTTTTGTTATTATTATGATTTTCATTTTTAATATATTATTTTTTTTTATTATTTAACTAGATTATTATACTTCATTCTTTTTTTGTAGATTTTAATGTTTTTACATACATTTTTTTTTGGGTGGCTTTTTAACCTTTGTACTAATTTTTGTATCGGCTGTTTTTTTTTTCATTTTCCATCTTAATTATTTTTTATTTCGCTTTTACAATTTAATATTAATTTTATTTTTTTTTTAATTTTTTATTTTGTTTTAGCTTTAAAAAATTTTATTTGATTTTTTTTCCTTAATTCAATCATGGTTGCTCGTTTTTTTAATTGTTCTCTTTTTAAGTTTTTTTTTTTCAAATTATTTTGTTTTTTATTTTTTACTTAAATATTTCGTAAAATAATTTTTTTCTTAATTTTTTTTATTTATTTTTTTTTTAACAAATTTTTTTAAATATATTTTTTACAACTTACTCTTCGAAACACCAACGCATACCAATCACTCTTTCCTTTTGCATTTTTAATGTATTTTTGTTGCAAACAACTTTGCATCTACTTTAGCATTTACGTAACATTCTGCACGGCTTCCGGGTTTTCACTTATTGCCGCTCACACAATCGCATTGCTTTTGCTGCTGGTTTATTTACATTCTAACAAAAGGCAATCTACCTTATTTTCACTCTCATCCTAATATGCTTTCTTGGCGTAGCTTCCTTTTTTGCTGTTGCTATTGTTGCTATTGCTCCTGCATCGCACTTCCTGTCGTGTTCTCGGGCGCGCATTAGCTGACAACTTCCGCCTTTTTTCGTACAATGCGGCGCCTTTTCCGTTGCGCTGCCATTTGCGTTGTATTTCTTTCTGCGCTCCTTCGCCTTTCGCACGCTGCTACGCGCATTCGGCAGCTGCTTGGTCATCCACGCGCTCGACTTTACCTTTACTTGGCTAGCTTCCGTTTCACAATAAGCACTCACACACAAGCACATACAGCTTGTATTCAGCTTCACTTTCTCCTACCTCTCTTTTGATTCTTACACCATGCTTGCTGCTTGTTGCAGCAACTGCTCGCTGTCGCTTGCTGGCTGCTACTGCTGCTCCACTTAAATCTTCGAATTAAATCTGTGTGACGCTCAACACGAAAACTGCAAGCCAGATTGCCAATTCATTATAATGTTGTTTATCTTGTACCCATTCGTGTATTCGTTCACTTTGCACTTGCTTGTTGTGCCCTCCTCCTCCTGCTCCGCTGCTCCACACTTCACCGCCACTTGTGCACATTTCTTCAGGAAGACACAATTCTTATCGGTGCATTGTTGTTGGCGCGTTGTTAAGCAATGCTTCCAATTTATTATCGCGTAACTTTAGTTGGATGGAAAAGTTTTGTTGTGAATGGCTTTTCATTTCGCATTTTTCTTCCTTTGGTTAGCAGCATCGTCGAGTGTATACAATTTTTTTTTTTCTCAACGATTTCTTTTCATTTGCTTGCACTTTATTCCACTTCACTTACCAACTTCACTTCAGTTCATTTTATTTATTTAATTTGTATTTATTTATTTTCACTCGAGTATACATAAGTTATTCAAAGCACTCGCAAATAATTTGTTAATTCGCAGAATTAAAGCTGCAATTGTAAAGCAGCGATGTTAAAGTGCGCTTTTCCTTTAGTTGGCGCAGTTTACTTAATAAAATGAAATTAATTAAATTGTTGTGTGAGGAAGTGCAAACCAATTATTAAAAACAATTCTTGACTATACGGAAAGTGCTAACTTTCAATGGATTATTTACGCCCTGGAATTAGCAGAACTTTGTTGAAATCTCTTATTTTTCCTTGAACATTAAAAAGGGTGTTCATTTAACAATTTTGTTGTGAATTCTTAACACATCTTCCAGAAAACTTAGATTATGTTAGGTTAGGTTAATCTGGTGGTCTGATCTGACCAGTTTAGGTTCTTTGCTATACTAGATGGAGTTCAGTAACTAGGTCCATGAGAAGTAGTCATCGATTAGGATGCCTTTGCTTTGACTAAATTTTACAAGACTCTGTGGCCTCACTACCCTCTCCAGTGTGTCTTACTTACAGTCTTGTCAATGCGGGACAAGTGCATTCGCTTTTGTAGCTCATATATAATTTACAGCTTTTAAATGTACCCTAACCAATTCCTAACTGAATAAATACTTAAATAATACTGTCTTAAAGGTCTTAGACCAGTTTGCTTGAAAAGAATAAGCCTATACTCAACATTTTTATACCAGTTTGGAATGTTGTTGTTTTTTTTTTTTTTTTGCGAAAAATTTGCACATAATTTTCAATAAATTTAAATTATAGTTAGCAATTTACAATACCAGAATCATTGTCATATTTCAAAATACAACGCCGGCCAAATTTGTTTATGTGCGCCATTCATTTTCTTATTTATCGAGCATTGTCGGCAATTGCTAGCATTTCGCAGCTTGCAAACTATTTGCAACTCACTAGAAATTGTGCATGCATTAGCCTATATAAATGTTCTTCTGTGCATAAACTATTCTAAATATTAAATATATTTTTAAATAGTATCTACATATTTCACACAGGACCCTTATAAACAGGAAAACATGTCCATACGTCAAATACCATATCACACCAATAAATATGAATTACATCTGCATATGTATATGTGTGCGTAGAAAAATTTACAAAATACTACTTGCCGCTGCGTTGCCACACACATTTAAATTACTATTATTATTGTTGCGCTATTATTGTAATATTTTTATGCTTTTTAGTATTGAGGAAATGTGACATAAATTTCTTTATGGCATATATATCAAATGCAACACATGCTACAGTTATTGTATTATAGTTTTTGTTGTTGTTTTGTTAGCTCATAAAATGCTCGTTGTATAAAAGTTTCAACAAACTAGTATTTACAACAAAAGCAACTGCTTATAATGTTGTAAATATGTTGGTACCAAATAGCATTTGACGCTTTTAACTGTGTAAATAATTTATGGGCGAAGCAAAGTGGTAAAGCGGTGGCAATGTGAGAGAGAGTTGCCAGCTGCAAGTAAAGCGTGGGTTTTTAAATAGAGTAAATTATAGTAGAACCATATTAGATTTGAGAAGGGTTAATATGAAGTAAAATAATAAATAAAAAGTTAAATCAAAAATATTAAATAATCCATGGGTTTCCTCGGGTAAAAAACAGCCTTTTTCCCACAATTTTTTGTCTCTTATAAAAAATTAAATATTTTATTAGAACTCTTTATTGCTAAAAAAACATACCCTGTTAACAGAGAAATTCTGAAATTTTTTGAAAAAAATATTTTAAACTCGGCCATTACGACGCCATTTCCGGAGACCCCTCGGAAAAAGATGCGCCCGCGTTGGCAGGATAACTCCTTACAGGACCATCTAATGTGAAAAAATATCTGTTTTAGTCTAAAGCTTAATTTAAAATTTCAATGAAGAAAAAGAAACTGAAAATTGGATTTTTCCAGACATTTTTACAAACAAATTTAAATTTCAATGACAATTTCGCAACATTTTTTTAAATAATTGTAATCGAAAAAAGAAATCCTTCGTTCAAGTCTTAAGAAATTGGATCTTAAAGACCTGTCTAAAATTTCATGAAGATCGGTTGAGTTGTTTTCGAGAAATCTCCGACACCAAAAACACAGTTTCGAGAAAAACGTGTTTAAAGGCGGCGCACTTAGGCTAGCTAGCCTCGAGCGGCAAATGCTGAAGGCTGTATCTTCAGAACTTCTACTCAGATGAACTTGAAAACTTAAGAAAATAATCTAGAGGTGTTGTAGAATTTAATTAGACAATAAATAAAAATTCGATTTTTTGAAACCCGTAAACCCATGTATATATTCATATTTGGCGCTAAACCACAAAATGCTTAACCGTTGTCCACTTATTTTCACTATGATTTCACACAGTTTGACCAACTTAAACGGTTTAATGACAGGTAGGAAGTCAGAAATCACTATAAACGGTATATGGAGGCAGAAGAGGTCTGTGCTGAATGCATAAACCATTGACATTACTCCGGTATACACAGGAAAATATTTTCAACCAATTGTATAAATACAGGGTAGGCCATTTAAAGTTGACCCATTTGTTTCTAAAAAAAAAGAACAAAAGAAAACAATGTTTTTTGTTCATTTCAAAAATAATTTATTTTTGTCCAAGGGAATTTGTTTCAGCCAATATTTAAAAATTAGATCGCGTAAATGGGCACCTTTAGCTTTGACAGCTAAATGCACTCTTTTTTCGACATTTTCCATGACTTTGGCCAATGTTTCGGATGATATGGCGGCTGTTTCACGTCGAATGTTGGCTTTCAGTTGAGCTAAGGTCTTTGGCTTATTAGCGTATACCTTGGATTTCAAATAACCCCACAAATAAAAGTCTGGTGGCGTCAAATCTGGTGATCTCGGTGGCCAGTCAACATCACCATTTTTCGATATCAATCGCCCGGGGAAAAATGGTCGCAATAAATTGATTGTTGGTCGAGCTGTATGGCATGTAGCCCCGTCCTGTTGAAACCAGAAGTTATCCATGTCATTTTCGCGAATAATGGGTATCACAAAATCCGTTATCATGGCTCGATAACGCTCACCATTGACTGTTGTCGTGGCTCCATCATCGTCTTCGAAAAAATACGGTCCGATGATCATATTCGCGCAAACACCGCACCAAACTGTTACTTTTTGGTCGTAAAGAGGCTGTTCTTCAATTAATTGAGGATTTTCGGTGGCATAAAATCGGCAATTTTGCTTGTTTACGCCTCCATTCAACGAGAAATGTGCCTCGTCTGACATGATGAGTTTTCGCCAAAAGTCAAGTTCGTTTTCAGCCATTTCGATGGCCCATTTGCCAAAATTAAGGCGTCGCGGATAATCAGCTGGGTTTAGTTTTTGTGCCATTTGAATTTTATATGGAAACATCTTCAAATCTTTATGAATTATGCGTCGGAGAGTGGTGCGAGAGATGTCTAATTCCTGAGAGCGGCGATAACTCGATGTCGATGGAGTCTCCTCAATACTGGCTCGTACAGCTTCGATATTTTCATCAGAACGTCTTGTGCGTTGTCTGGATGCATGACTGGCATTACTGAGATTACCGGTGTTCACAAATTTTGCGTATAAAGACTTAATTGTGTTCTTAACTGGAGCACTTTTCACTTTATTTTTTTTGCGAAACGCACGTTGAGTTAACACAATTGAAAAGTTATTTTGAATATAAAGCTGAACAATTTCAGCGCGTTCTTTTGGAGTGTACTGTTCCATGGTATAAATTGCCTTCGAATGACGCTTCTAACGCGGTATGACATTAGCCGATTTGTCAGCGCTGTTAAAAGTTACAGCGTTGCCAAATGGGTCAACTTTAAATGGCCTACCCTGTATATATCGCTCTCAAATTTATTTATGATCTGACTCAACCCATGTGCCAGACTCAGATGGAATTGAAAATTGTCGTATATGAGAATTTGGCATGGTTTTTGCCTCTTTTCGGTTATTTTTACAACTAAACTGTAGGAATGTGAGGATAATATAATTTACTAAATTTGGTTAAAATCGGTCGAGGAAGTCCCGAGATATGATAGGCCACACCCCTCGCTGAAATGTGATACCGGTTCCTATAAGGCTTTTCGTACCAACTCGGGTGTCATACTTTATGTTAGATTTATTGCATTTTTGCTCTGAGTGAATTTTGATATTATAGTTTGAATGGACAGTAAACACAAATTTCAAAATTGTATTCTATTCGAGCGGGACTAAGTCAAGATACAGACGTACAGAAGATAGACCAACAATATTTTTTTTCTTGAACATGTTTTGAAAAATAATTGAATATTCTGTCCTGAAAATATCCATTATCTGAAATACAAAAAAAAATCAATTATTTTGTTATTATCTCCTACATTGTGGCAACACTATACACATAGCAAAATTATAAAACTCGTAAACCTTTTGTTACTCAAACGCACAAACAAAGCGAAAATATGTCGAAATAATGTCCTTCACTCACTGCGTCTGCTTTGGCAGTGCGGCCCCCGCTTTTCACATTTTGTGTTTATTACTTTACATTTCGTGATAAATCACTCATAAATATTAAACGCACGCTTCAAAATTTTGCAGCAAACACCGTTATAGCCAAGTTCCATACATACAATCTCTATTATTGCTTGCGTGCAAAACGCATAACACGAAGGATCAGCTGGCAAAAAATAAAAAAATACACAAAAGGAACAAAGCACTCTTGTTGCTTGGTCTACAAAAATGAAAATAAAATTGAGCATCGCAAATGGGTTTGCCGCTTGGTTTTTGTGCTGTGCCACCGACGCCGCTTGACATTTCAGTTGACAACTCGAAATAAACGAAATGAACAATGGTGAGCGCGAGCGACCGTGAACGAAAGGGGTTTGAGTATGTCTGGCTGTCAACGCACAATAGCCGACGCGCCGTTAGACAGGACGCAATACACGTGCCGCACGCACTAACCCGAGCGCCTTTTTGCGCTTTTTGACATTTTTATTGCAATTTTAGGCGAAATTGTTGCGTGTAATTTTTTTAGTTTGTATTTTATTTTATTTTTTTTACAAAAGCACAAGCGTTGCCGTCGCCAAGTACATATTTAGTGCGCACAAAGGTATTTGAAGTATTATTACCCATTTGATGTGAACTTTTGTCGCATTTTTAAATTATTGCTTTATTATTTTATTATCATTATTATTGTTAGTTTATTTTTTTTTTATTTATTTTTTTTGTTTTATTTTTTTTTTTATTTTTTGGTGCGTTCCAACTTTCTTCTGCTGCGTGTTATCACCTTCTTTCATACTTGTAGTTTGGCGTGATCCACGACATGCGTGAATTGCGTGCAATTTTTTATTTGTTCCATTCGCTTTTTGTATCTAGTTTTACGATAGCACATCTACGGTTATGTGTATTTATCGTGAAAGTAAAAGCTATTCGCCTTTAAGTGTTCTGGCAGTTTATACATCATAAAATTATGTGCAAATGATGATGGTACTATGCATAATAAGCGCCATGTAATGCGGTAATTGCCAGCGTGTAGTGCAGTGCTAGTGTTTTAGTGTTGTTGTTGTTGGCTTTCTTTGTGCGCGTTGCAGCAGCTGTGGCAATAAATTTCATGCCATCACATCGCATTACACGTGCATGTCGAATTTACGAGGTCACGTGTGGTCTCTTACGGTTTTTGTGGCTGGCGTTTGATAATCACTGAACTTTAAAGCGCATTTTCACTATATAAAGTAATACATACACGCACACACAAACATTTCAGAGCAGACGTTTGTGTGTGTAAGTTAAGAAGTATTTCACTGCTAGGGTTCTTTGATGTTTTTAGCGCTTAAAAGCATTTTCAAAGACCTTAAATATTATGGAAAGTTTAGCAGTAAAGTTTACTTGGCATTTATGCGCTTATTGAGCTTTCACTAGATTGTTGGGGTAAACATTTTATTGCATAATTTGAAAAGAATAAAATTGGTGCGAAAACTGTATCAAAAGAAGTTTATTATACGAAGTAATTTCGCAATTATAAAATATTGGAAAATTTATTGACCTTAACCAACGAAACCCTAAAATATTAGAAATATAATTTAAAGCTATAAAGCTCGTTACTGTCGAAAATACGTTAAAAATATTTGTCATAAGATTGAGAATTTTTTTTTATTAAAAATTGCCACTTCTTTTATAAACAAAGCTTTAAGCTCGCTAGGGTTGAAAAAAGCATAGAAAGAGGTGAAACTCTCAAAGGTTAAAAATATTCCATAGATTTCCATCGAGTATTTTCTTTTATTACAAGTTTCCACTTATTTTATAAAACAAAAAGCTTTAAAGCTCGCGAAAATTTGAAAGTAGCTCAAATAATTTGCTGAAAGGGCTGAAAAATAAGTAAAAAAACACTTTGAAGCCCTATAGGTTTGAAAAGATTCCATTAGATTCAAGTATTTTCTTTTATTACAAGTTTAAATTTTTTTTTATAAAAGAAAAGGCTTTAAGCTTGTGAAATTTATAAGATAATTCAAAAATGTTTACCTTGGGATTATAACTTTTAATAATGTTTTTTTTTGTACAAATTGTCACCTCATTTGAAAAAAAAGTTTTTAAGCTCGCCACAGCCGGTAAAATGGTACAAAAAATTAAGCTCTCAAGAGCCAAAAAGATTCCATAAGGTTGAAGTTTGTTTTCATTAAAATTTCAACTTATTTTATAAAGCAAAAAGCTTTAAACCTCGCGAAAATTATAAAGTAGGTCAAAAAAGTTTGCTATCAGATTATACTTTTTAATAATACTTTTCTAACAAATTGCCACTTATTTTATAAACAAAGCTTTTAAGCTCATGAAAGCTATTAATAGAGTCAAAAACATTGTGAAGCCTTCAAGGGTTGAAAAGTTGCCACAAGATCTTAAAAAAATTCTTTTATAAAGATTCGCACTTTTTTATAAAAAATAAGCTCAGAAGGATTGAAATATAAGTCCAAAAATGTTGCATTTTTAGAATTTTTTTTTGTTTAATAAATATAACAGTACTAATTTCAAATAGCTTAAATCGTGATCTTAAGAAGTTGTCTTTCATTGGTTTTGTAAAAAAGAAAGCTCTCAAGTTCTTGTAGATTTAAAAATAATTCAAAAAGGGTTCGCATAGAATTTAAATATTATTATAATATTATTTTTATATTAAAATACCAGCTTTAATGCGAAACAATTCAAAATTGGTTTTTATAAAAAAGCTTTGAAGCTCACAATAATTAAAAAATAAGTCAAAAAAGTTTACAACACGATTTAAATCATTTTATAAACATAACAGTGTTAGTGCAAATTAAATCAAAATGCCATTTGAAAGAGTTGCTACTTTTCTTTTATAAAAAAGTAATCAATAAAATTTAGGAAACACTCTAAAAATTGTATTTTGAAGACTTGCCACTTTTTATTTAAAGAAAAAAAAAATTGAATAGACTTCACTCCAAAAATTCATAAAAAATTTGATTCAAAAAACGTCTTTTTAAAGAGTTGCCACTTTACAAAAAATTTAAAAAATGGGCTCTACTGAAAAAATCATAAAAAATGTCACTCAAAAAAATTCTTTTTAAATAGTAGCCACCTATTTTTTTCATTTAATAAAACAAAGCAATACCTAACACTCCAAAAATTCATAAGAAGTATGAATTCAAACGTGTTGAGAAATTCACTCATTTCAAGTTCCACCAAGATATGCGCTACTTTAACCTTTTCAAACGACCATTACGTGCTAAAAAAAAACCCCGTGCTGTGCAAGTAAAATGTTAAGCACCTCCCACTGCTCTTCATTCTTCCACAATATCGTACATTATTTGAACTGGCTTAAATTACACAGGTTTGAAGCGATATCGATTTCATTCGCCTATACTTAGCTGTATTTGAAATTCTCAACCGGTTTAAGTAACATCGGAAAATTTAAAATTTCCTATGTTCTAGTGCTTGAAAAGCAATAAATCTTTTAAAATAACAACTACAAGTTATTATTATTACTTAAACAAGAGCCAGAGATAGGGAAAGAGAGATAATAATAGGACCATACAAGGAAAATGAGCCCAAAAACGAAAAAACAACAATCGCTTAAAAACTAACCCAACTCAATACAAAAATTTGAAAGTCTTTGAGCATACTTCATCCACATTTACCCAATCCTTAAAGATAATTGAACGCTTTAACGCTCAAAATATAAATGAAGACTAAGTTTTAAAGCGACAAAATACTTTATTTTGACCTTTCATGCCACATATTGCCGCAAACATCAGTTTTCAGAATATGTTTCTTCCCTTTCGCCTACTTGACAACTGAAAACAATATTTTATAAATAAATAACCTCATTTCCTAGCGCTTTTCAATTCCTCGCGTTTCGCCGCTTACCCGCTCTACCCATTGACCGTCATGTACGCCATTATTACAGCTTCAGCGTAGCGGATTTATGCATTTCATATATTTCCTGTTTTTGAAGATTAACTACAACAATTCCAATAAATTGTGCTACATTATTTATGATGCGCACAAATTTTTCGCTGTAACAGCGGACAAGTCAACTTTTTATTGATACAAAATGAGATCATAAATAAAAAGACAGTTGAGCAAAGCGATAGCAGGATAAGAGGTGAGCCAAGACAAGGAAGGGTGGGGTAGTAGTTGCAGAGTCAGGGACGCAGCCGTGGTAATAAGTGG
>CM050323.1:9565588-9644505 GCA_027475135.1 Bactrocera correcta | reverse complement strand
TTCAGCCTTTTTATTCGAAATCTTTAAGGCATAACTAATTATCCTTATCATAGAATATTTTTTTGATTATTTCATTTATATATTATATTTGGTTACTAAATATTGGAGTAAAGTTTGCTTCTAAAGCTTTGCATATTTCAGCTTAATTAACAAAAGTCTCCACATTAAAAGGGATTTTACTTAAAACCTATAAATACCTAAATTAAATCTGCAAATGTCACATTATTGCACTCTCATTCGCTCTATAGTAGGATTTTAAGTTAAAAACATGCATAACGGTACTTTTTAAACATAGCACAGCAATAAGTCAGCATTTAATTAACAATTTTGACATAATGAACTCACGTTGCTGCATTCGAACAACTGATGGCAGTGATAGTGAAAACTCTTACTTTAATCTAAAAAAAAAAAAAAAAAAAAAATTAAAACTGAAAAAAAGCGCCAATGAAAGCAGCATGTTTTTATAAAAATTAATGACAACGAGATAAATATAATTGCAATTAAAAA
Source organism: Bactrocera correcta (assembly GCA_027475135.1). Lineage (NCBI taxonomy): Eukaryota > Metazoa > Arthropoda > Insecta > Diptera > Tephritidae > Bactrocera > Bactrocera correcta. The sequence continues at coordinate 9,643,998 of CM050323.1, read as the reverse complement.
ACAGCTGCGAAAAAGCTACGAAATCCTGTTTATTAACAGCCACTGCCACCGCATCTCTCTCTCTCACTCACTCGCTTCCTCATATCAGCTCTTTCGTTTGAACACAATTCATTGGCGCAAAATTAATCAGAAAAAAAAAGTGATTTTAATCATTACTCATTAAAAATAATTCATTGGCGCTTGTTTAAATGGCAAATTCCAAGAATATGCAAAATATATAAATAACAAATGCTCATGTTTTTAATTTCACTTGCCCGGTGATTTATTTGTTATTAAGCTTTATTTTGCGCTTACGCGTTTTCACTCACTCACATTTCGCTACCGGATATACGTAAATACTTGTATATTTATGCGCCAGCATAATTACTCGATTGACCATAAATATTGTAGACTAATTATATGCAATCTGTAGTTTTCACATTGTCATGTCAGCTCAGAGCCGTTGGGAAAAAATGCGTTATTATTTGAACATAAATTTGCACATGACAAATTCGACACGATTACATTTAATGAAAAACTGTATAAAAATACGTATTTGCGTATAATTAATTAGATATGCTGCAATTAAAAAAAAAATAAACTGGAACAGAAATACATACAGGCATATAAAATGTGTCACATAACTGGATAGTGTGTTTAAAAGTTCGAAATTATTTAAAAGAAAAGAACAAGTCAGGAAGGCGCAGTCGAATATTTTATACTATCGCTAGATTTAAAGGGGTGAAAATTGTTTCAGGTGTTAGCAAAGTAATGAAATTATTTGATAATACGGCTTTAAGTCAATCTGAGGGCAATACTACTATGAGCAAAAAAGAGTAAAACTTGGTTCATAATTAATTTTTCAAAATATATAGCCTTCAATTCGGATATTGATTCACGTTTAATGTCTTCAATTGACTCAAAACGGTGCATTATCGTGGTGCACAAACCAAAAGTTTTCGTCCCATAATTCCGATCTGTTATGAATAGCTTCAACTCGTAACACTCAAATAGTTTTCCTCGTTGACAGTTTGGCCGGTTGGAAGGAATTCAAAATGCACCAGATCTCCATAGTCGAACAAAACTGTCAGCATAGCCTGATTTTTTTACCTGGTTTCGCGTGTTTTTTCGGCTACAACTCTCCTATCACCATATTCTGCCGCCTGATCATCCGTTGCCGAGTCGTAAGCATGGATACAAAACTTTTCTTTAGTAATAATACGTTTCATGACATCCTTTTATTTGGACAGCATTGCTTTACAGATGTTAACGCGACGCTGTTTTGACGACCGTCCTGAACGTGATTCGTTGTCTCTCATTTTCGACCTTCTTTAAATAATTTTGGAGCAATCAAAAGCAATTGCTCGCGACAAACAATTGTCACCGAAGATCCTTTCCAAGATGCTGGAAGTTTCGTAATCAGAAATTTAATTCAGCACACAAAATTTAATGGAAATTCTTTGATGAATAATTTCACTCGTCGTAAAAATCGCCGAATGCAATTCATGTAATACTTCAGAAAGACAACCGTAAACTAAACATTAATGACTATTTTGATATGGCATTTGCCACAGATATGACAGTGACAGTAATACCAACCTAGAAAAAAATACTTTTTCCACGAATGGATTTTCATGCGAAATTTAAAATAAAAAGTTTTACTTTTATTTGTGCACAGTATTAATAAAATTATTTGATAATAAGGCATGAAGTCAATCTGAGAGCGATAAATCATTATATTATGCCTAAGGGGATGACGGCCAGAGTACTGTCTGGACCAATTTTATTCGCATTTGGCCTTCAAACAAGAAAAGATTTTTACATTGTTTTATGAAGATACCACAAACATATGCTAGTATGATGTACATAGTATAAAGTTCTAAAAGTAACGAGCCTTTTTTTAATTAGGTGCTTAAATGGCGGTTAGGAGACTTATTGCAACGATTTAGCCATTTTCAGCATCTGTCTATATTAGAAATATATTTTTAAAAAACTGACCGATATTTTTGATATAAAGCTGTATAATGTCTATCATAGTTACTTACGTATGTCCTGATATTCGGTATCTGGGAGGCAAAAAGAGATTTCTATCTCTTTTGGATGAGAGTTGCTACCAATATGTTGTCAAATTACATGCCGCTATTTTTTTTGATTTTTGTTTTGTTTTAAAAAAAATTTTAATTTCTGTCATATGTGGAAAATAGGCCTGGCTGTTGTAAGATTTAACAGCATGAAAACTGATTTTTGTCACTAGATTTGCTATAATTTTGTCGAATGGTTCGTGAGGTCTGCGATATCAACTAAATGTAAACTGTGCCACGCCTATTGGAAAATTTATCTGCAGTTTTAGGGATATAAAAATCTTCTCTTTCAAATTTTTTTTTTATCCAAATTTTTCCGCGTGAATATCAGCTTTAAAATGCTGAAATAATGTTACTTTTTTACACTAAATTAGTCTTATTTCTCTTCACCATACTCTAGGTTAGCATTATTGATTGCTTATTCTTTATTTCTTAGAATTCCTTATATTAAAGGGTGTTTTTTTAAAGAGCTTGATAACTTTTTTTAAAAAAAAAACGCATAAAATTTGCAAAATCTCATCGGTTCTTTATTTGAAACGTTAGATTGGTTCATGACATTTACTTTTTGAAGATAATTTCATTTAAATGTTGACCGCGGCTGCGTCTTAGGTGGTCCATTCGGAAAGTCCAATTTTGGGCAACTTTTTCGAGCATTTCGGCCGGAATAGCCCGAATTTCTTCGGAAATGTTGTCTTCCAAAGCTGGAATAGTTGCTGGCTTATTTCTGTAGACTTTAGACTTGACGTAGCCCCACAAAAAATAGTCTAAAGGCGTTAAATCGCATGATCTTGGTGGCCAACTTACGGGTCCATTTCTTGAGATGAATTGTTGTCCGAAGTTTTCCCTCAAAATGGCCATAGAATCGCGAGCTGTGTGGCATGTAGCGCCATCTTGTTGAAACCACATGTCAACCAAGTTCAGTTCTTCCATTTTTGGCAACAAAAAGTTTGTTAGCATCGAACGATAGCGATCGCCATTCACCGTAACGTTGCGTCCAACAGCATCTTTGAAAAAATACGGTCCAATGATTCCACCAGCGTACAAACCACACCAAACAGTGCATTTTTCGGGATGCATGGGCAGTTCTTGAACGGCTTCTGGTTGCTCTTCACCCCAAATGCGGCAATTTTGCTTATTTACGTAGCCATTCAACCAGAAATGAGCCTCATCGCTGAACAAAATTTGTCGATAAACACATTTCGAACCGAACACTGATTTTGGTAATAAAATTCAATGATTTGCAAGCGTTGCTCGTTAGTAAGTCTATTCATGATGAAATGTCAAAGCATACTGAGCATCTTTCTCTTTGACACCATGTCTGAAATCCCACGTAATCTGTCAAATACTAATGCATGAAAATCCTAACCTCAAAAAAATCACCCTTTATAAGAAGTGCTCTCTTATTGCTTAATTGAATTTTTTCAAGTATCTGATGAAATTTTTGTCCAAACATCGGAACTTTTCGCAATAATTTTATTTTAGATTTTAGGATTTTTTATACATCTTCTTCATCAGACCCTTAAAAATATGAAGCCAACACTGCTAAGCTACTTGACCTTGACTGATTACATAGTCTTGCCATAAATTTTGTTATAAAAAGTGGGGAGCTAAGAAAAATCGGGTTGAAAGAACTGAAATTTATTAGATTCTCAAAAAGTGTATTTATTCGAGAATGTTTTATTATTGGATTATTTATCGTTTTTTTCAAACGTCTACAATTGATCACAAAGAGAAATCTCAAAATTCGTCAGTTTGAAAACAGTTCGCGAAAGCATTCGCCAAAGTCGCCTTAGAAAACAGAAAATAAAATTATTTTCATTAAAACCTTATTAAGATTTCGTTTGTGTAATGACCTAAACTTTTAACAGAACTTATGGCAAGACTAAATATCGACTCTGATTTATTCGCCAGCTGAAGAATTTTCCTGACTTTAGCTAGAAACTGTAGAAAATTTATCTACAGAGTAGTCATTGACCCTTTCAGTTGCTCATAACTCTGTGAATAATAATAATTGAAACTAGAAATGGTGTTTGCAGAGCTGACAGTAAAGCATTTTTATACATTCCACTACAGGATATTACATATATATGTATGTATATACACCATGTACTGCTCGTAAAAACATATCCAGCACCTTAGGCCAGTTGTGGTAATAAAGATATGCCGTAGAATTGAGACCTGAATGTGCACATATGACTCTTTTGGTATGCACTCAGCATCCAGACCCTGTCCACATTGTTGTGTTGCCTTTGAAGCAAACATGTTGTTGTTCTTTGTTACTTTGTATACATTTTCCGCAAGATTTTGTCGAACCCCAAGCAACAAGCATGTTCATATGAAAATACTGAAGCTGCAAAAACCACAAGCAGGCATGCCGAACAACAGAGCAAATCCTGCGTGCAAGCATACACGCATAAAAACGGTTGTGTATGTGTTTGTGTGCACATATTTACAGCTTCAAGAAACATATATTTGCATACGTCTATCCGTTAGCTTATTGCACAGAGTTAAGCAGTGCTTCTTGCACAATCAAGCTAAGCGCAACGCACCGATCCAACGCTTGTAGCTGCGCTTGCTGCTTATACATGCCAAGCTCGTCCATCTTGCCTGGCTTATCCTTACACCGGCTGTTTGTCTATTTTTTTTATGTCGCCAACAACAACACTACACAAATCTATGCATGGAGATGTGTATGAATTGAAAAAAAGTGACTGCGGCATTAAGATGCAAAATAACGCATTGAAAAAGGGCAGGGAGATAAGTAAAAAAAAATAATAATAAAAAATAAATACAAAAATACCGGCAATGACATCAGAGAGAGAAAGCATAAAAACAAGTAACTTTACAAGTGAGCAACTTTGAGTTTTTCACGCTGCCACATATGAGTGGCGCTAGTAGTGTTGATAAAGCACAAACACACAAGCGCAAAGCTTGAATGTATGCTGCGTATAAAATAACTACAAAAAAAAGCACACACACTCATATGCATAAAAGTATATGTTTGGATGAATAAATATATATTTACATATATATGTGTATATATATTTGTATGTCTGCTGTCACTTGCATTCAGCTTAAGCTTCATTTCAGCCATGGCTGTGTCTGCGACTGTGTTGTGACTTTAGACTACGTTGCCTAAAACCAAGCAAAACTTGCGGCCCATAAAGCATGTGTGGCAAGATAACCGCAGACAGCAAACTGAAATAAAAGCGTAGCTACAACAGCCAAAGCTGAAGCAAGATATAGTCCTGCAGACACACGCATACAATTGCAAACTCATATTCACACACACTCTTGCCACATATACACATACATATATTTGCAAGCATTTTGTTTTCTTTTTGCAATATTTTTTTTTTTGTTGTTTGCTTTGTTTTTGTGTCTAGTACGTAGTCTATTGCAGTGTTTCATCCTTGAAGTGCTGTGAAAAGCGCAATGTTGTCATACATGTGCCACAAGGAGTGGCACAAACACACATACTCGCTTGCTGCATAGGCATATTGTCTACTTCTAGGCGCTTTGCCGGCAGTTTCTTTTCACTAAAACCGTTATACATGCCTAATTAGCGTTTACATATAGCATGCTTTTGTTGCATTGAAGAATGTGCAAAGATTTATGTGCTCTTTTTTGATTTAATTTTATTTGTTTTTGTTTTTTTTTTTTTTTCTTTCTTTTTGCTTGCTTTTCTATTGTGTGGTAGTTAGTATGTTTGTATGTGTGTACATATGTGCATATAGTTGCTCTTTCTGGTGAAACCTTACAAGCCTGTTTTATGCCGCATTAAGTCACCTTAACGATGTGCTTACATTTATATTCAGGGTTATGTAAATATGTACATGTAAGCTTTCCATATTTTGCTTGAACCCCTTGCGGTGGCAACACAAACAATTATGAGCGCTTATCTCTACGCGCACGGCAGCTGGATTTTATTTTATCTTACTTCTTTTATCTTTGATTAACTGTAACTGTATTTTTAGATTTGTAAGCGCATTGTTCTGCTGAAGTCGCCTCATTCCAGCAATTTGAGGAATTTCGCAAGTATGGTATATGGGATTTATAGAATTCTGCTGCAGCAATATTCTCCCTATGTTGCCGAAATATAAAAATTATTGTCTCTTAAAAAAACCTTTTTCTTGCTTGTTCCTACTTATATTTCTCGCGTCAGTTTTCCACATTTTTCGAACATGTTCAACATTTATTTCGAACTCTTGAGCGTAAATATTTTTCAGTCTAACCGATTCTCTTTAAACACTTTTTTCTCTTTTCTTCAACATTTATTCTGTTCACGATAATCGAAAATACCTTTCTGTTTTACATTTCCGATCGATTCTGGCAACAGCTGTCGCACTACTGGAATCGATGCTAACGATTATAAGTTTAGCTGCTTCGTTTTTTCTATATTATTTATGTCAGCTGTTGAGATTAGAGTGAGAAAATCACAGTATAGTACATTTTCCAATTTTGTCGGAGAATGCTAGTATGTTTGATCGGGCCTAATATAGTTCCCGAGAATATTTTTCGGTTAAAAAACAGCCTTTTTTTCAACAGTTTCCAATATCTCACAAAGGTCTGTGTCAAATTTCATGTAGATCGGTTGAGTAGTTCTCGAGAAATCTTGCCAACCGACTTCAAAAACTCAGTTTCGAGAAAACTGTGTTTAAAGACAGCGCACTTAGCCTTGCTAGGCTCGAAAGCTCAAGTTGTCAAGGCTGTATCGACGAAGCTTTTACTCGGATCATTTTGAAAGTTTAGGACAATTTCTAGAGGTGTTGTAGCGTAATTGAATAAGACAAAAAAAATCGATTTTTTGAAACCCGTAAACCCAAGTAACCCCTCAATGAGTTACTCTTTGCATAAACTATATTTTTGCGCCGTGAAATCACTCTTTTTTTCATTTAGCTCGGGTAGATTTTTATATAAAATTTTTTTTTTTAAATTGCTGATAACTCTTTTAAAAGTTGATAATGAAACTTTCGTGAGTCAATCCCTGTCAATAATATCCCTGGATGTCGATGAGGGGCATACCGGCTAATAATTCAGTAGGGTCGGTTGATACACTGGTTTGTGCGCTACCAGTTCCAGACTCACCGGAGAGAACCATTGGCGTAGGTCATATAAGCATTCATTACATTTATTTCATAGATTTCTTTCGACTAATTTTTTTGCCACTGCTACCACCATGAGATTTTCTGAATAGTTTCACGCCTGTTGGTTGCTGACTTCTTATTAACTCGTCATATGTGAGGTTTCATAATAGTACTGAGCCTTTTAGGTACTCCAATCGACATAGAGCAGTTATTGGTGCTTTCGTCCGTTTCAAAAATCAGCCTTCTCAGCAGGTGTCTCAACTGAAATGGCTTTTGCAGTTTAAACATAGAAGTTGATTTCTACATGCTGAGAGTTGCTGAGAAAAGCAAAATAAAACATTTTTATAGCAGAAAACTATACAACCGTTAGCTCTGCAGAGAGTCGCTGGAGAAGAGTGGCACATACTCAGCAAGATGTGATTGAAATTGACGACTTGAGTGTCAGAGCCTAGCAAGTAGAGTCTTTTATCATATACAAACATGCATATATACACACATGCATACATACATACATTACAATACATTTATAGTAAGCTCAGTTCAAGCATTTATTGCAAGTATTTGTCGAAATTCAGCACTCTGTAATCCTTTTTTCCAATACTTTCAACACATCAGTTTGCATACTAATCGCTGATTGCAGATTCACTCTTTTACGTCTGTAAGCCTCTGCTTTATTTTCAATCTAGACCTAATTTACATAACCGTATGTACATATATCGGTGGGTGTGTTTAGAGGTTAATCTAGGGGAGGTATACGAGTACAGTATTGCCAAATGTCTTCATCATTGTTGTGCGTGTGAATCCTTTATGCCAAAGCTAAAAGGATGAAAAAGAAAGAAAATAAGTAAAATATTTAAAATATGCCAAAAATAACAACAATAATAAGAAGTGAAAAAAAAGAAGTTTTTCCTATTTTAAACACAAATTTTGCAAGTGTGTATTTTTAGGCGAAAATCTCACTTTTACGCACTGCATAGTTGAACTGAGCACTATTGTTGACACACTATATGTGCGCATAAATGTTTGTATGTTTATTTGTGCGTGTGTTGGTTTGTACGTAAAATGCTTCAAGTGTAGCTAAAACAACAAAAAGGGACTTTGGACACCATCAGTGTCATGCTGGAGGAGCAAACATGTGTATCTATGCAAGTATGTTGGTGCTAGGAACTAGTGCGTCAGACAGCCAGCCAACAGCATCCAATGCAATTCAGAGAGTCAGCTGGCGAACGCGAAAGTCCTATGCAAATTTCTCGTTATTATTATGCTAAGCTAGAAGTAAACCATTTTAGTAAATTTTTGTGAATGTCGAAATGTAAACAAATTGAGAATGAATTTATGCATGCAGTGAAAAACAAAGCCAAATAAAAGCATACACACACAAGCACATAAATCTGCACGCGCACTCTTACATTGCCGCCTTGACAACTAAATACACGCTTCTAGATAAATGCTAAATGTGCATGGAGTTATCAAAATATGCTCACGCACACACACACGCATTCGTACAAATCTGCGCATTTGTATATGTTTGACACTGTATTTAGGGATTTCTTTGTGGCTGGTGTCGGATAAGCGTCTTATCCAGCAGCAGCAGCATATGAGTGGGGGAGCAGCCTGTCTGACTGATGTGTATATGTAGTGCCGTTCGTGTGCTTTTGCGCTTTGCCACAGTGGATTTGTACTGATTGCCTCTTCTTATTTTATACTTTATTTGTTTTTTGTTTTTGTAATTTTCATTGTTTGTTTTTGTGTGCTGTAAACGCATAAATCCACTTTAAGTGGTCTTTTGCATGTGAATCCTTTTGCCAACGCCGTCGTCGTCGCTGCTAACAACGATATCAGAAGTGGCAGCAACAGTCATGTGTGTGTTAGCAAGGCTGTAAGCATTGCCATGTAGGACATGTAGGTGATAAAAAAAAATTTGAAACAATTTCATAATTGAATTGTGCTTTGTATGTTATTATAAATTCACTGTATGCTTCACACAGTTTCTACCGACATGCCAAAATATATTAAGATATAAACATACCCGAAAATTACTAGTCTGTAACTAGTTTGTAAAAATATTACAATTATTTTGTTTTGGAAAGATTTTCTACCTAAATATAAAAATATATTAACAAATCAACTCATCCGAAATTAACTAGTCGGGAACTAGTTTTTAAAAATATTATAATTGCTTTCTTAACACATTTTCTAAAATTGTCTAGAAAAATTTATAAACAACTCAACTCATCCGAAAATAACTAGTTAGTAACTAGTTTTTAAAAATATTATAATTGCTTTCTTGAAATATTTTCTATCTAATTAGCAAAATATATTAACAAATAAACTCATCCGAAACTAACTAGTCGGTAACTACTACTTAACTCTAAAGTAATTATTATTACCATTTTTCATTTAATACTTACGAAATTTTTTCTAATAGTCTAAAGTTGAAAAGAATATTCAACAAATTTTTTTTTGTTTTCAAAAATATTGCATTAGTGTCTGATTTTTTTCAAATTTTTTTTTTACTAAAATTAAGTAAAGTACAGTATTTTTATAAAGCAAGATTGTCGTAATCTGTTATGGTTGCGATGCCTTTTTACATTTCTATACTCCTAGCTCAGAGTCAGAAACTACTTCCTGACAAACTAGTTGCGAGTCGTAAAATTGTTTTTTTTTTTTTTTTAATAAAAATAATATATATTGAGATAAAAGTAATTTAATTAATTTTATCAATCTTTATTTAAAATTATTTTTTTAGGCTACATTTATATTTTTTTATAATTTTTTTTTACTTTATAATTTTCTTATTTTTTTATTTTTATAATTTGCTTCTTAACAAAACTTTTGATTTAATTTTTCTTCAGTTTTGGTTTCACAAAAACCTACTCTGCAGTTCATTTCCGGCAAGTTATTGTTTATTATATGTTTTTGTAATAACTTTCTTTGTTCTACTATTCCAATGTCCCACAGGTCGTCTTTGAATTTCGAAATCATGTCTATCGCTCTGTTGTTTGAACCCTTTCTCGTATTATTTTCGCGATTTTTTTTCTGTTAATTTTTGTTTACTTTGTTTTGGTGTTGCCGGCGTGGCTGTTGCTCTTATCAGAGGCATGCCACATACTTTTACGCACTCCGCGCACACAATCCTCTAGCTGTCATTTGACACGCTGGCAAATATCTATTTTACCACTTTGACTGCTCTATCGTGTTTTTTGGTGCGGCTGTTGTGTCGTTGGTACTTGAAAGCCTTCGCTGTTATTTACATTTTTGTGCTAATTTTTTTGCAGTTTTGTTTTGATTTTGGTTTATTTTTGCTTTGATTTTTGTTGCTGTTTTTATTTTGGTTTCTTTGTTTGCAGCTGTTTTGTTGTTATTGTTGTTTTCCTTCTTCTGTATTTTTTGTTTTCTATGTTTTTGTTGTTTGCCAAAAAATCCACATTTCAATGAAGCAAAACACTTGCAGAACTTATATCGTCTCCTATTGCTTTGCATGCTCAGCTCAGTTCAAAGGCTCAACAAATCCACCGCCGTATAGAAATGTATGTGCCTGTTTTTTGGGTAACCTTTGTAACCCTTCTCAAGTGAATTAGATTTTATGAAATTTGAAGCAGAATTCTTGAGTTGAATTATCACAACGTCTTAATTTAACTAGATTTTGCCACTCAAAGGAGACATTCAATTAAGTGATTTACAAATTTTTGGATCTATGGGACAGTGCCACCAAATGCAGCAAAAACTAATATTTGTGGGAAAAAAAGTATACTGTTAGGTATGAAAGCTAATTTTTTGTCATATTACAGTAATAACTGTATATACGGTATATATAATATTTCGCAGTACTTTGTAGCTTATTCAGTTGTGAATTCTAAACATTTCTTATTCTCTTCTACAAATGTTCCTGCTCCAAAGCACATTTTCTCTAGCCTTGAATTCAACTCATTAACACTGTTATTACTCTCACATCAAGATCTTTCGACAAACGAGTATTGCTCACAGCTAGCGAGTAGCAAAAATGCGAATCGAACATGGCTATTATATGACTTGTGGACTGGGTCGTACACTTGTCGATTATTATATTCACTTTTTTATATATTCTTTGTTCAATATTGCTCTTTATTCGTAGCATAAACAACTGACGTGATCTTTCCATAACTCATTTAGTTCTGTGACACTTTAAACATATTAGGTAACTGTTCTGCCTTGAAGAGAACCTCCACTTTTGGAAACGACTTATCGAAAATTGAAAAAAAAGTAATTTTTTTTCTATTTGAAGTTTCATTTTCAAGTGTCCTGATATCAACAACTATTCTCGCATCAAATGGCAAAGTAGATAAAGCTACTTATCACTTAAACTTCACAGAAGTGTGAATAAAAAAGTATTCACTTCCAGCAATCCTCTTATGAAAAGAAACACCTATTCACAGCAAATCATATGAACTTAAGCAAGTAGTTTGGCTGATAGGGTTAAGTTGTATTTGTGTATTTAAATACGCTTACATGATATTACCAACATGAAACCCAAAACAAGCCCAACAAACAATTGAGATGAAGAGGGGAAAAAATACAGCAACAGGATTGCAAAATTGAATCGCCCGCTGCTAAACAAGTAAATACTAATTTGTGCCTTCGGGTATGGATTGTGCAAGTGTTTGTGCCGTTCAACCTTTGTGTTTTGAAAATTAAACTAGTTTCTCTATTCTATTATGCTTCAATTGTGTTGAGTTCAAATCAAGAATACATTTTTAAGGTGGAGGAGGGATGAGAGATACATTCATGAATTTCGAAGACGCCTGTCTGCTGTTTCCGAATCTAAAGGCCTTGTAAGGTCATGCGACTTGCACCAGCAGACACGAATCATGCGTGGCAACTTGTTTGGGGTGTTGGCGTTGGTACAAAAGAATCGTTTAAATAATAAATCAAACTATTTTATGAAGTAGAAATGTAGGGTCTTACATCTGTTTTACTTGGTACATACTTGCTTCTACACTTGGAAGAGAGAAAGCGGTGTATGAGGTGCATTTATGTAAGAGTACGAGTAAAGTGTGAAATTATTTAAGCTCAGAAGAGTATTTTCTCATATATTTCTATATTCTAATATAAGAGTATATTCTCATATTCGTTGAGATGATAGAAACAGGTCAGTCCTAGATTGTCTAGCTGCGTGATGATGCAAAACAAAGCCATTTTTATTGCTTCGTGAATCTGTATTATACATTTTTCAAGAACTGTCAACACAAAAAGCACCAATTAGCCCAAAAGACAGCAATTCATATATTTCTTGTCAAATTTCCATCCCGTCAGTTTTAGTATTTAGTCGCGTCAGTGGGTGCTTATTTAAAAGTAGAGAATCTGCTTTTTTGACATGCTTCATATTTTCTGTCGGCACCATTTGTGTGTACTGTAGCATTTCGTAGCCGAAACACACACACCCGCACTCGCACATATGAAATATTAAATTCCTTTTGATTATAATTTCATTGCTGTTTGCTGTCCGCAAATAAATTCATTTGCCTGTCAACCAGCTAGTCAAGTGGCAAGACTAGTGTAGCTTAGCAAATCGCAAATAGGCTATGAAGTAAAATCTGCAACTTTTGTTTTCCTATTTTTATATTTTTTTTGTAATGGGTAACTTTAAGGAAAGTATTTTTTTTATTTGTTTAATATTTTAAATTGATTTCATATTTTTTCTTTGAGCAAAAAAAAATATTAGTAGTTAGTAAAAAAAAGCCTTTCTTCAACAATTTTTTTCTCCTATAAAAAATTTAATATTTTATTTTAATTTTATATTGTTACAAATATACAATATTAACCAAGAAATTCTGAAGTTTGTGGAAAAAAATATTTTAAATTCGGCCATTGCGACGTCATTTCTAGTAACCCCTCGGTAAAAAGAGGCATCCGCGTTGGCAAGATAACTCCTTACAGAACTTAGAAATCGGAGGAAGGAAAAAAATGAAAATCGTATTTTTGGCAGACATTTTCACAAAAAAAAAAATAACAATTTCAGTGAAAACTTTTCTCAAATTTCGTACAATATTTTTTTTACAAAAAATATATTTATTTAATATACATATATAGTAAATATTTTTAATAAAAATTTAACCAAGCTTGTTTCAATAGACTTATTATCTGAATTCAGAATTTTTTTGTATAAAAATTTAATATTTCAAAGTTGTTAAGGCAATTTCTCCAGCAATTTTTGCCAAATCACTTAATTTTAATCAAATACTTTACTAAACTCTAACATTCTCAACTTCAATATTAAAATGTTAATATAACTTTTTAGCCTGAAATAATGCAGAAAATAATACAGAGCAATATTTTCAAATAAATTTAATGTGTTTTTCCGCATTTTTGTTATTTATTATTTTTTTTTAATTTTTTCTTTTTGCTACCTTACCTCTACGAAGAATTAATGACATACAGTGAGCGTCAAAAATAAGTAAACTTAGTATTAATAATAAACAAAACTAAACACACCCAAAAATAATTAGCTTAAACTAAAAATACTCTCGTTTTTTTGCGTCAAAAAAAAGTAAACAGAGTACTGTAAAGTTACAATCTATGTACATAAACTAAATTAAAATTCATTCTAGTATTTGGTTTACTTTCCTTTGGACTTCTATACCTCACTTACTCTTCTAGGCATGTAGTCTGCAACATTTTTTGTAAATTCTGGAGAGACTTTGCTCCATTCTTCAATCAAAGCCTTATTTAGGTCATCCTTGCTTGAAATGTCCTTCTGCCTGATTTTTCGGTCAAGGTGCTTCGACAAATGCTCGATTGGATTAATGTCTGGGGTATGTTGAGGGTTATCCAGAGTTTTGGTGTTCGATATAATAGTCTTTCACTAACAAATTTGGACTCGTGTTTAGGATCGTTATCCTGTTGAAATATCCAGTTTTCTAATAGGCCTAATTTTTCAGTGCTTTGAGTAACGCTATTTTTTAAAATGTTGAAATAATCAAATTTGTTAATCGTGGTCTCAATAAAAACGAAATTCCGAACACCAGATGCTGCATTACAGCCCCAGACCATAGCCGATCCTCCACCGTCCTTTACGGTGTTGGTAACACACTTATCATTAAAGGCTTTATTTTTGGATCGCCAGCTTTTACGAGGTTATTTCGATGCAAATATTTCGAATTTGTTTTCGTACGTATAAAAAATGTTTTCCCCTGATTTATATACTTTTTTGCAAATTCCAAGTTCATCTTTTGATTCGCCTTTGATGCATAGGGCATTTGACGTAGTACTCGTCCACGAACACCGCTTTTATGCAACGTTCTCCTGATTGTACTGGCATTTACTGGTTTACCCGATGTCTCCCCTATATCTTTTGATATTTGAACAGCGTTTGAAGCTGGATTTGTTTTTATTTCCCGTAATATTGATGGCGCTTCAGTGTTAGTAAGGCGATTTGGTCGGCCCGGTGGTTACAAATTTTCAACAATCTGATGTTTACATATTATTCAATAATTTTTTTTATTGTGCAATAGTGTCTTCCAACTATTTCTCTGATTTCGCGCAAAGATTTACCTTTTTTATGCAAATCTAATATGATTTTTTAACCGTTTCATTGGTTGTTCGCTTACCCATTACAAATTTTGATATTTTAGCGACTTAACCACAAAAAATACAATAATGATATAAAAAAATATCTTTTACTACACTCACTCTCTTGAATGGTAACGGTTTTCAAAGGATATTTGGCGCTTCCCCGAAATAAGTATTAAAAACAAACAACGGTTGTTGCCACTGTTTACTTTTTTTTTGACGCGAAAAAACGAGGGTATTTTTTAGTTTAAGTGAATTATTTTTGGCTGTGTTTAATTTTTGTTTATTATTAATACTAAGTTAAACTCTTATAATATATGCCTTGAATTCTAAAATAAAACTTTTTATTATTGTATTAAAAACTGCGTTGTAATAAACACTTTAATATTGATCGAATGGCTGTTTACTTATTTTTGACGCTCACAGTATTTAAATATTGCGTTTTTACATATCTTTTATATACATATATACTCTTTATTTATTAATTTTCAATTATATGCAAAATAATAGTTTTTGTTTTAGAGATTTTGTATTTGCCAAACGCATTAATTAGCAAATATATTAAAAAAAAAATGTTTAGTTTCATTATTTGCTTTGGAAAAATATTTATAATTATATTAAAAATAGTAGATATACAAACAGATATATTTTTATTTATTTGCCATACAGTCTACGCTTTTTATTAGCAACTAAAATTTTATTTGAAATACTAGCACTGGTTCATATGGTTAGTTTTTATCTTCACTTGATTTGTCTTGCAACAATGTTGCTGCAACATTCATGCCTACTTTATACTCTTTGTTTTAAATGTGTTCAACATGTTGCTGTTGAAAGTGAAAAACGTATATCTGAGCTTATAAAAATATATAAGTTTTTGGATTATACTAAAACTGGTGGATATATTTAGGCATATAAATGATATGAATATTAAAGTATTTAGAATTCGTAGAAAAAAATTTCAATCGAACACATCTCTAAAAACAGTTTAAAACGTTTTTTTTGTGATTCCGAATTTTATAAGAATTCCATTACTTACTAAAGCATTGATAATGGTATTTCAGTAATGCCAGCTTATAGTTGATATTTTTGCTTTTTTAAGAAACATTATTTTCCCACAAAATCGTTCTTGAAAGTAAAAATATTTCTAATACAAAACTTGTTGAGTGTGGCAGTCTATAGTTAATTATACATAGTATACTATAATTTTGTTAATTTGATAGTTATTATAAACCTTAAGCTTAATTTTAGTCTTCATAATGATACCATGGTCACGAAAGCAAAAGGTATTCTTAGTTTTGTTACTAAACATTTTTTATAACTTTGGTTAAACCTATATTTGAATATGGCTCTTTTACATGGATCTCTACCAAATCCTTTGTGACAAGTTCGAGTCGGTTCAAAACCAATTTTTACTTTTCGCTTTTGGGAATTCTAGGTTAAGTCTTCCACCAGGCACCAGTCATTTAAAACTTATAAATCTGCCAACACTTGCAAGTGGTAGAGAAATATTTGGTGTTATTTTCTTAGTAAAAATCTTGAAGGAAAATGTGGAAATGTCAGCAGTTCTTTTCTCCTGTCTGAAGTTAAATTTAATACCCCGATATCTTAGCTGTTGAAATTTTTGTTTCTTTAGCTGAACAGTTTGAGGTCTTGACGCTTAAACACTTTCTTGCCATTCATTTTTCGGCTGATTCAAGTATGCGGATGCGCCCCACGCGTCGGTTGTGCAGGAGGAGCGTAACCGTTGAGTTATAATAGTTAAATATAATTTTCTATAATTATAATTTTTTTGGGGAAGCTTTTAGCGTATTAATTGTTGACTCCTAGACAAACTTTTGCTTTCTAGAGAAGCAGCTGCCAAAAACACACTAAGTAATTGAATATCGAAATCAAATTTCATATGAACATAAAAAAGACTAACAGTCTCAAAAAAAAAAAAAAAAAATGTTTAATAAGCCTGTCTTGGTAAATTTTGAACTTAAGTATAATAAAAATAAGAAGAACACTAATAATGTTATCGATTTCACAGCACATGGCACCCGCAAAAGTAAAAGTAATCAAATTATTCACTAAATTAGTATTCTACGATTTAATATTTGAAATTTCATATGCGAATTTACCATGAATAGAAAAGTATTTCATGTAAAACTGTATCAACAAAATTTCCTATAAAATATTTGCAATTAAAAGAAAATTAATTTTCGAACTAACGAACATTAGGGATGTTTGTTGATTTTTGGCCTCTACACTTGTGAGTGATTGATGCGTTTCCTATTCACAATCACTTCTACATTCAAAAGAATGTATGTGTGTGTTGGAAACAATTTTGATTTGTCTGTCATGCTAACGAACATTTGGTATTTCAATTAAAAATGTTACATTAGTCATACATCTCTGTCATAGAAGCAGAAAGCTGTAAGCATACATATGTATATGTATATGTTGTTAGTGTAATTTTTCATAATTACAGTTTGAATAGTCTACATAGTTGAATGTATTAAATACGCACATGTTGCTAAATGTAATATGAAACATGACCAGCATTTGCTGCTTTCTCAAAAACATGAGCAATCACATTTCCGTTTCCATTTACTTCCGTAATACACATTCACATACTTTTTTATGAATATGTATGCGAATGTAATGAACTGAAGTATCAAAAAAAAATTTTTTATAGATTGGAAAATATGCCAATTAATATCCCAATATATTTATGGGTAGATATGTATGTTTGTACATACATTTTTGCTACAAGAAAAATAAAGGTTCCTACTGAGGAAAGTAATCAATACAATTGTGGTTGATAACTCTTCCTCTTCCTTCGTTACCATATCGTATCGATACATACGTTTAAACGTGTTATATCTTATATATGTATATACATATGTACGTATATATATTTTGAAAATATTATATATATATTTTTATATATAAACATATATATCTAAATACAACAAAAGGCTTAGCTACTTTCAAATCCAATAATTTCTGCTACTTGTAGTCTTATATTCACCCATACATACATACGGCGTAAATAAATATATATAATTTAAGTATTTGAGCGTAAAATATTTGAATCAAAGCTTTTTGTGCATTTAACTCATTTATAAATATTATCACCTATTCTTTATCTATTAATGCTTGCATACGTAAAGCGGATATAATACAGGATGTTACGCTCTAACGGAGAGCGCCTGAAGTAAGTTTGTATTGCATTTATGAAACGACATGTAAACACACTATACGCACAATTACACATGCATATATACATACATACAGACATTCAAATATTATTGCAAAGAATTACACTAATATCCTGTGAGTGAATTATTGAACCAAAAATAGCTAATTTAATTTTTTATAAGTTGCTCTTGATTTTTATGCAAATATTTCAATATTAAAATGCACATAAATAATAAAATTGCGAAATTAGAAGCAAGAAAAGGAAATTATTTGCATAAAATTTGGTTTAAAGTATTTTATTAATTTATTAAAAAATATGTAATGTGTTTTTTTTTTTGTTTTTATTTATTGTTTTTTAATTTTTTTTTTTTTATAAAATTTAAATAGATAACTGCAAAGTTTTTTTTTAAGATTGTTTTTAATTAAAAAGTCAATAAGATTGTGTTGTTAAAAAAAATTAAATAAAAAGTTTATCAGCTAACTCTAAAACATATGTAGCCTCACATTTTATTAAAAATAATAAGTTATGTAATTTAGTTTTAGCTAAAGTACGAAAGTAGCACCGCTTTAATTCCAATAGCTCGAGCTACAATTCATGTTCCTTATAATCATTATCCGTATAAAAAGTGATCCAACAGCACCCAATCATATGGCTTAATTAAGAGAGTGTTAAGTAGGAATTTATACGATATAATTAATTAATATGAATTTTTTTTGGATGTCAGGTTTCCTGAGAACATTTTTCAGAAATTTGCGAACTCCACATATATGTAGGTTTTTGGTCAATTAACTACCCTTTAAGACAATAATTTGTCTCATCACATTATATCTTTAGAAATGTCAAGCACTTGTCTTGATTTAGAGGGCTGATTTGACTGGTTTCCATACCGGCAAAAGGAAACCCTATAATTGGTCTACGAGTATGTAATCCAAGCTCAATCTATTGTAAATATATTAAAATTGCGATTTCGACAAAAAATTGTATGTCCCCGTTACTAAGTAAATAATCACTTGTCATCAATTAAAATGCATTATAATACAGCTTAAAATTTTCAACTTCCGCTGTCAGATTTAACCGTTTTATAACCGAAACTCGATTATAGTTTACCTAGTTTTTCCTTCGCCTGTAAAGTTATGAAAAGTGATGTTATTTTATTTTGCATTTAAGCTGACGATATGAACGTGTGTATATACATATATCAGGCGAATATGAATATATTTTTTGAAGAAAAAAAAATGATTTTATTTAAAAAAAAAACGCAAATTGTTTTCTAAGTTTAATTAATTTATTCTGATTTTTATTTTTTTAATTTTAATTAAATTTTTGTCGTAATTTTTTTAACTTTAACTAATTTTTTTTTTGAAATTAATTTTTTTTTAATTTTAATTAATTTATTTTTTATTTAAATTATTTTAATTTAGTTTTTTACAATTTTAAAATTTTTTTTCGTATTTTATGTCTGAATTTTTTCAACTTTAGTTAACTTTTTTTTATTAAATAAATAAATTTTTTGAATTATAATTTTTTTTTATTTTAATTTATTTTTATTTTAATTAGTTTTATTTAATTTTTTTAAATTTAATTTATTTATTTTTTTATTTTTATTAATTTTTTTTAATTCAATGAAAATAAATCGTTGTTCAAACATATTAAGATTTTAGTTTGAAAAAATTTAAATTTATTTCAAAATATTTCTCTTTTTATGAAAATAAATGTAGTGAAATAATGGAAATTATTTCTCATTTTATGTAAAGAATTTTTTTTATATAAATAAAAACATTGCAAAAGTTTGTAATTGATATAAAAATATTATATTAATTTAAAACAAAAAAACAAATTTTAATATTTTTTATTTAAATATATATCTTTTTAATATTATTAAATTTAATTTTTTTTAATTTTAACGAAATTTTTGATTTATTTCAATTTTAATTATTTCTATTTTTGGGTAATTTTAGTTAATTTTAATTATTTTTTTATTGTATTTACTTTTGCTTTTAAATTTAATTAATTTGTTTTAATTTTAATTATTTGTTTTGTATTTTTTATATTACTTTTTTATTTTAATTATTTTTAATTTTTTTGTTTTAATTTTTTTGGATTTTAATTAATTTTTTTCTCAATTTTAATTAAAAATTGCTTGTACTTTAATTATCTTTAATAGTAATTCATTGTTCTAAGTACATATTTATTATTGTTATCCTTTTTAACCATTAATATTTTAATTTAATTATTTTAACTTTAATTATTTTTTTAATTTTTTTTTAATTTTAATTATTGTTTTTATGTTGGCCAATTTTTTTAACTTAATTTTATTTTGTTAGTTCTAATTAATTTTTTTAATTTTTCTAGGTACGTATATATACTGTTATCCTTTTTAACCACTCAAATGCTACATATATGTATTTAAACGCAGCTAATAATAAATTGCAATCCTTAGCCATACCACTGTACCAACTAAATTTGTTTATTTTTCTCTTCTCCTCGCAGATTCACCATATCACGACGTAAGCGGCCTACCCAACCCCTATAATATGGAGCATATGGAACAGGATGAAGTGATACCACCACAGCAGCACATGTCACTGAGTTACGATGACAGTTTTGAGGGTGAATACTCGTCAACGCCCAATTCACGGAATCGTCGTGTCATACGCGAAATTATCGTCTAATAAATAAACATTAAACATAATAGAAAGTGAAATGAACGAAAACCGTTATACAATAGGTATAAATTACAACATTTAAGGAGGCAGGGGAGCGACATATAGAGAATGTGTGTGTGTTGTGTAAAAGTGCAAACCACGTGCAACTAAGCGAAAAAAATTAATTAAAAACATGTCTTCGCGTGCATAAAGGAGCGAAACACACACACATACAACCAAGCCAGAAATATTTAACGAAATGTTTTATAAATTTTTATGTGTTATTTTTAAGAAAATAAGTAATATACAACAACATGAACGAAAAATTTACAAAAGTGGAGTAAAATCAAAATGAGCACCGTCAACTTAACAATACGTGCACACAAATACCATACATACACATACACACACATACATTGGCAATGCTAGCAATGCAACGCACACACACACATAAGAAAAATTGCGCCGAAATTTCAACAGCAGAAGCCGTTATGCGATTTCTCTTGCAAAATGTTAAATAATTGGAGTGCAGCAATTGCAACGGGTGGCAACATCGGTTGTATATGCAATGTATATGTGGAGCTGGCAACACACCAATTATTTGTGTGAGTAAATTTGCATAAATTTTTGTATAAATAATTTTGACTTTTTTTTTCAAAATACACACACACATACATAAGCAGCCAGAAACGCATTTCCATAAACATAAACGTATATGTGTGCGTGTGTGTGTATATTTTAGGCAACTGCCATAAGTTGCTGTTTGCCATTTGCAGTTCACGCACTTTTTTTGTACTTTCTCCATACTCACTCACCCACACACACACACACGCACTCATTAATTTCATATACACTCACTCACATGCACCGCACTTCACTCACGCCAATTTCTCACCCAATCATTCATTATACATAAGTATATTTGCACTTATTGAATGCGTTTTATGCCACACCAACTAACTGTATTTGTTTACCCAACGAAACAAAAAAGAAAAAATTCAAAAATTCAACGAAAATCGAAAACTACAACAACAACAACAAAAACATAAAAAACAACGTATTTGAAAGTTGCCATTTTTTATAACTTTTAGTATATAGTTAAAGTATATAAGCAAAATATTTTTAAATTTTTTTTTATATAATTTTACAAAAAATTAATTATTTTACGAAAAATCTGCTACTAGCGAAAAATGTTGCAAGTGTAGTAGTAGTAGTTAGCGTAGTGGTAAAAATATTGGCAGTAGAAACCGTTATTCATTTATATTTGGAGGCCTTACCACTGGCTTCTTTGCAGCGCCAAGCGGTGAAACTTCAAATGTGTGTATGTGTGTGTGTGCGAGTGTATGAGCGTGCCTGCGACACATGCTGCTGTGACAGTGGCATCACCATTAACCATATTCACGACTGTAAACAAAGCAAAAATTATAACAAAAAAAATCAAAAATTGAAAAAAAAAAATGTTAAGCAGAAAATAGTATAAAAAAGCTAAATGCAATTAAGTGCATGTGCACTTAAGCGTAAATAAGAAGCAACAGCTGCCAAGTTTACTAAATACTTATTAATTAGGTAGCATAGCGGCGTAGTGAGGCAAAGCGAAAGGAGAAGAAAAAACGTACACAAAAAACTGCAAAGGCGTGCATTAACGAATTTCCACAGTAAAAATACATACGTATATATGTAAGTATATGTATGTATGTACATATGTCTATATCTATCTATGCATGTATCTGAGGATATACATACATATGTTCAGGTGAAGCTTCAATATATAAACTGAAACCATGAAGTCCTTGCATAGTTATGAAAAATTACCAAAACATAACCCACAAAAATAAAAGAAAAAGTTTCAAATTCACCGTAATCTTAAAAAAAAAAATTTTAAAAAATTCTTTTTTTTTTTGTCAAAAAATTTTATATACTTTATATATCTTTTTCACAAATATTTATTATATAACTCTTTTTTTTATTAATATATTTTTCAATCTATTTTTTTACATACATATATTTTTTCACTCATTTGCAATATTTTTGCATAATATTTATTCACCTAAAAATATTTTTTGCGTTTTTTTTTTTTTGGGAAAAACAGTAAATATTTTCACATACAATAAATTTTTATTAAAAAAAACAATATTTTCCTACAATAATAATAAACAAATTTTTTTTAGTGTATTTATGTAGACTTGTTTTTTCAAGCAAAGATTTTAATATTTTTTAGGAGCAAAAAATCAAGAATTCACTCACCAAGCACATTTACGTACATGCTATATAACATATGTACCTACATACATACATATATAATATACATATGTATATATAAATATGTTAATATTATACATACATATGTATGTATGTATTTCTCCTGTCACAGATCACAGCATTTTAAATTACCAGGAAACTGTTCTGAAAGTTAAGTTGTTATTACTAGTTTCTTTTTGCATTTGTTCAAAAAAGCACCGCATTTACGAAATTACTCGTAGTTCAAGTTTGTTGAACAAGAAAAAAATTTTGTTTCAAAAATTGTGATGAACTGCCGCTTCCATAAATTTCTTAAGCATTACACACCTTCAATTGCAAACTAAAAACGAAAAACTTATGTGAAAGCGTTCGTTATGAGCTTTTATTACACACATTTCACCGTTGTTACTTAAGCTTTTTAATTGAGCTTTTTCTCTTTATTCGAGCTTTCACTTCGTTAAATTATAAATTGTTGGTTTTTATGGAATTTTCTAAATACGGTTACAGCTACTTAAGTTTGTTTAATTGTATACTATTTTGAGTTTATTGTAGCAAATGAGTTATTATTTAGCAATGAAGTGCCACATTTGAGTGAACAACAATTGAATACTTAATGAAAGCTTAAGTGAAATGGTACACAAAATCTGTATCATTAAAGCAAGGCGAACCTAAGCTGGGCAGCACATTTTTGGCTGAATTAAAAACCATACAAAATGGTGTTTCGAAAAATAAGGAAATCTCGAAAAAAAGAAAAATCGTGTAAAGCTTTCGGCGTCTGTAAGCTCAAAAACGTAAAAACCAATAAAAGATACAATTTCAACTCAAAAAACTTCATATGAATCTTCAAAAGCATTAGGCAATAATTTTCAAACTTTCGAAAGCTTTCGCTTTTTAATGTTAATTTTAATATCCCTCCTTTATTTTTCTTATAAATAAAAATTTTTTCGGTACTGTTCTTAAAACTAATATATTTGCATGTGTATGCATATAAATTTAAATACTTTCCGTATTTTCTTAACTTTAGTGCGCTACTGAGCGAAAGCTCTAGTAAGCAACTGAACTTACATGCTTTTATTTGCGCTTTAATTACACAGTATGTCGATTTAATGTTTGAAAAGACAAATAATAATGTTTCGTGCGACAATTTCACCAAAATGAGCTTTCGCTAAGAGCTTTCCACAGTTTTTTTTAGTGTCTGCGTCTTCAACAACAAATAATATTTAGTATTTGGGCAAAAAAATAATGTTATGTTCCTTATTTGCACCTAAATGACCTTTCACTAAAAGCTTTCCAAAAATTGTCTCCGAAAGCTTAACGAACACTATTTAAACTCTTAGCCTCTCAAACTGCTTTTCAAATTTTCACGTTTTAAGAGCTTTATCAACTTTAATTATTATTTAAATGTTCTTCTTTAGCTTTAAAATTTGCTTCAAATACAAAGCATTTGCTTTAAGCTGAAAATGTGCTGCCGTGGAGAAGAAGAGTGCAAAGTTTTACGGCCATTTATTTTGGCTACCAAGAAGAAATGTCGAAATTTTTTTTTATTTTATTTAGAAGAGGGTGAAATTATCTATTCAAAATTGGTTTTTATTAAACGTTTATCGTTAATTACTATTTTTTTTTGTGAATTTGTGTAGAAATTTTTATGGTACTCTTTTTATTACATTTTTATTATTATATATATATTTTATTAATATTTATAATATTTTATTAATATTTTTTTTTTGTATGTTTTTACTAAATATATTTTTTTGTTATTAAAATTTTTTTTTTTTATTTTTTTTTTTTATTTTTTTTTATTTTTTATTATGTATTTATTTTTTGTATAAATATATTTTTTTAATAAATTAATTTTTTCATATTTTTTTATTTTAGAATTTTTTTTAAAACATTTTTTAAATTTTTTTTTTCATATTTCTTTTTTATAATTTATTTTTATAAATTTATTAAAAATTTTATTACATTTTTATTAAGGATTTTTTTATTGCTTATATATATTTTTAAATTTATTAGTATATATTTTTTTTTTAATTTTTTAGTTTATATTTATTTTTATTATTAATAGATTTTTTTATATGGCTACATATATATCTTTTTAAATCTTTTTTATTACACATATATTTTTAAATTTTTTTTGTTTTGATTATTTTATTTTAATTTTTTATAAATGTTTTAAAGATTGTATTACATTTTTTAATAACGATTTTTTAATTTTTATTATATATTTTAAAATTTATTAGTATATGTTTTTTTATTTAAAATTTTTTTTTTATCAAAATATTTATTTTTTTATTAATACATTTTTTTCTAATAAACATATATCTTTTTAATTTTTTTTATATTTTTTTATTTCTTTTTGTACATTTTTTAAGATTTTTTTATTGTTTATATATATTTTTAAATTTATTAGTATATACTTTTTATTATATTTATGTGTATGTTTTATAATACATTTTTTATATTTTTATGTTAAAATTTTTTTTTATTACATATCTTTCTATAATTTTTTTTTCTTTTTTCTTGTTTTCTATTGCCTTTTTTAATTTTTTATTGTTTTTTTTTATTAATTGTTTATTTAAGAGATGTAATAAGCTATTTAAATTTATTTATATTTTTTTTTAAATTTTATTAATTTTTAACTTTAAAGCAATATTTTTATTTACCTCTATTTTTAATTTTTACCAAATCTCATAGTTTCGCACACTTCAGTGTTTACTTTGCGAATACCGCACTTTGCACTCAACTTTTCACAGCTGTTGAGTTTCCTAGCGCAACTTGCGCTTAGTACTTTAATAAATGCTTTAAATTAATTATTCAAAATAATTGCAAAAATAAATAAATATTTTTTAGTACATGCAACTATACCAACAATAACAACAACACTGTGGTTATTTTGTTTGTGTTATGGAAATGAAAGTAAAAATTATAAATAAATTTCTATGGCAGCATAGATAAGTTTACGCACTACTTTAAACTAAACTAATTAAATTAAATTACTTCAATATTAAATAAATTTAAATAATTTGCAAGCGCAAGTGGCGTTTGCGTAATAAAGTGCATTTATGTTTTCGTTTTGCCAATAAGTTTGTTTATTAAATATTTTTTACTTAGTTAAATTTGCCTTTAGCGCTAAATTAGTTGTTTTCGAGTTAAACAATTTCAATGGAAAAATAGCAAAGCAAGAAATTTTAACATTTTTTTGCAAAGTACAGTTATATGTTAAACAACCAAACACACAACAAAAATTAATGCAAAACTGTAAGTGTGATGGAAATATGAAAATCTAATAATGCAAATTGCCAGTTGAAAAGTGAAACAGAAAGAAAAAACAACAACAAACAACAAAAACAAACAAAGTAAACAAATTAAACAAATGCGTTAAGTGTAATTTTTTTCTAATAACGTAACTTAAGTGAGCAAATAAATGAATAAACTGCATAAGCACTTAATGATAAGTTAGATTTAAGCGTAAAAGTGCAGCAACAACAACAAAAACGAACAAAACTGTGTGTGAAATGTTAAATAATTGCTAATAAATTGGCTAATTGATGAATAAGTGCATATTCAAGTGCAAGCTGTAATTTAAATATGTGTTACACACACACCTACACATACATACACACGCATACACCGCCAATTGTTAGTTAATGTAAATAATAATTATTAATACACCTACACATACATATTTGTATATGTATATTGTAAATGTCTGCAATTACTTTATATATACACACACACACCACCACCACACACACATAAAATAAAAGCGAAAAGAAAGCAGCAAACAAATTTCCGAAATATTAACATGAAACTTATTAATAATAAAGAGCAGCAACAAATTAAAACACTGAATAGTCGTCGAAATGCAGCGAAACGTTTGCTATTTACTTAAGTATACTTACTTAGCTATATATATATTATACATATACATAAATATAGATAACTTTTAAGTGCATACACTATACAGTACGAAGCGAGATGAAATAAGTAAGAAAATGAAAAAAAAAAAACAAAAAAAAAATATTTTAAATAAATAATTACTTAATTAAATGTAGTTAAATATGAATATGAAAGAGAAGCGCGCGCCTGAGGATGCTTGAGTGAAAGTGCGTACAAAAAACAAAAGCAACAACTGGCGTAAAAGCGCGGCAATGCAAGTGGCGTTGTGGGGCAAAAGCATATGTAAACATAAGTATATATGTTTATGTATATATACATACATATACATGCTTACATATATGCTATATGCGTCTGCGTGTGCGCGCTGTGCAGCCATCCTCTAGTTATACTTATTACAATTAATGAGCATCTCAAAATAAAATATAACTATATTTCGTTTTTTATTTTGTAAATAGTTATATTGTAATTTTACGTTACACGTACATGCAGATATACGTGTGTGTGTGTGCCTTTTGTTTTGCGCTTCGTTTGTCATACAATTCCACATACTATATATACATGTAAACACATATTATATATATTATTTAACAAAAGAACATGTTTTGAATATGAAAATTTGCTTGTAAGTCGTATAAGTTATGTAAACATATATATACATAAATATATATATACATATATATGTATACACACACACACGCATATTGTGAATTGTAAGAATCTCTTGAAATTTGAATAAATATTTTTTTTAAATATAAAAATCGGCTGAGACTTTTATTTGGTGCCTTCACTGTGCGGCATAAAAGACAGGTAAGTGTTATTAAAGGGTGCTGGATCAAAAGCTGGATTAAATATATATTTTTTAATATAAATATGGCTTTGAACTTTTAGTTTGAGGCCTCACTGTGCAGCTTCAAAGCAGATAAGTGCTTTTAAAGGGTGCTGCAAACAGAACTAGCTGAAGGAGAGCATGAAAAATTGCTGACTAGATGAGAAAGTAGCCGAAAAATGTCAACCTTGAAATAAAATTTACAGATATTTCGAATTAACATATATTGTATTTGAGAATATTCTTCCAATTCTATTAATATTCTTCGTTGAGGTTGATGCAGAAAATATTTTCAGAGTTTAGACCATATTTTTAAGAATTTTTTTTACTTACTGTACTGTTTCCAAAATTTTAAATACATTTTTCTCAAAACGCTGTTTGCTGAGTCGACGAGGAAACTGCTCTGAACTGATTAACTTAAAATTTTCATAGAAACATCTTACATATATGTACATTTTCAGATAAAGATTGAAATAATCAGATTTTTGATAATTATATATAATTATATTATTATATATACAATTTCTTAGCCACTAAGAAGGTTAAATTTTTTTATAAAAAAACTATTACGTCAAAATTCAAATTCAAACATTTTGTGTGGTCTTTCGACTATTACCTTTATCTAGCTATAATAATATAAGATATATTTTTTTGACATTTGGAATGCTGATAATTTTAAGCAATACAAATCTCCGCCAACCAAATATTTTTGGCGATCTTCCTGGAGATCGGCTACAGGAAGAAGGGAATCCAAATTTTTTGAAAATGCATCGCCGACTGAATATGCAAATTTGTTTATGTCTTTCCAAAGAAAAAAGTATCATGCGCGTTTATTTTGATCACTTAAGCAGTAGCGGATAATTTTAGGAAAATTTTTTCGTTAAAAAAAATTTAAAAAAAATATTTAATTTGTAAAATTTTAAAAGTTGAATAATTAATGTTGAAATAGCTGAGAATAACTGAAAAATAATATTGTATAAAAAACAAATTCACTGCATCGTCAATTAAATCAATCTTCTCTTAAAAGAAGAAGAAGAAAACAAAAAAATTTCAAAACATCAGCTGCCCCCAAAACACTAGGCGAACAGACATATGCAGCAAGCAATAGCAATTGGCACATAACTTTTCCGGGTCACCTTAACCATTCCAGCAAGCCAACAATAAATATATGTTTTGATCTTAAAACGTTTCACACTAGACATAGGGAAACCGAGAACTGAATTAATGGCGCAAAAACAAAGAAAAGTAAATGTCCTGATCTGCTATGGGTTATGAGCGCCTAGTGGTTTTTCGTTGTACAGCAGAAATTATAAAATAAATCTGGTCAAGAAGAAGAACAAGACAGTAAAAAAGTGCAAGTACGACTACCAGCTTTGCAGCAACTCACCAGGCGAACAAAAAAATTAGCAAGGAATCCTTGAAGAGGTGTAGCATTGTTCTGATTGGACATTGTAATTCAAATGCATTTCCAAAAACATAACAACAATTAAATGTTTCATATTTGTGCCGTCCCTTCAATTCGGTGGAGTTTCCAAAAAAGTAGCAACAAATATAAGTTTCAAAATTTTTTCTCACTTTGACCTTGCCGTATACATTACCTTTCTCAGTTGTTGTAGCAAAAGCACACATTTTGCCCTCTAACATTGGAAGACAGAAATACCAACACCAAAATCACTTAGATCTGCACTCAAATAGATTTGCTTGTTTTTATTATGGGCACCTGTTGACATGCGCGATCGATTCGTTGAAAATTCTACGAAATTAATTAAAGAAAATTAAAAAAAAAATTTAAAAAACTAAAAACGCCACACATCAAATATAAATTTCTCAACAAATCACCAGTCGCCCATAACGATCAGCAAGTGTTCTATTTTGTTGCTAATTCTTGTGCAATTCTTATGCAAACGCATTTCCATAATGGCAACAACAAATTATGTGTTTCTATTTTCTCCGTCTCAAATGTGTACTAGTTATGCCCTGCTACTCTAATACCTTTTGCAGTTGTTGTATTGAGTACAAGTTTGCAATGAGCACTCATTTCGCCAACAGGAATTTAAGGTTGTTACTTTGAGTTGCCTTCATAATAATAATAAGCTCCTTGCTGTATTTTCTGATTGCCTGGTGCAAGGCTGGCGCCAGATTATCAGTTTTAGAAAAATGTGGGATCGCAAAAGAAGGAAGAAGAAGAATCATCCATCGATCGCTGCTCAAGCAACATAAAAATACATAAAAAAACTATCAACGATATTTAAGTAAGGCCTTCATTCCTTCAGGAGCTTTCTGCTTTCTCAACTTATTTTGTAATACTTACCAATTTATCAGATTTTTATTAAGTATACTTAGAAGAAAAAAGAAGAATTTAGCCAGACTTTATAGATTTTTATTAGACATATGAGTCACTTAAAATGTTTTTATGCCGCTCAAGTAGTATCATCTAATGGTATACATATGGATCATAATACCAGATCAATATTTAAATGCATTTATTATACGCTCCCAATTGTCAGCTTGTTTCGTATTTTGAAGCAAATGATCGCAAAGCAGTTCCACGAGTCAGTTCGGGACCTGTCACACCACAATGCTAATTTTGGATTTTTTATCTCGTCTTTAAGATTCTGCGCTGCCTCCTAAGACGGACACTCAGGTTCCATATATAGTGTTTTCTGTATAAAACTTAAAAAATATAGACCGCTCATGCCAACAGAAATCAGGCATTTTTATTTTCATTTTTGGAGCTGCAGAAATCAGGCAAAAGTTTACAGATTCCATATGCGACTGTAGTGCGCTGCTAGATCTGTGAAAAAAAAATTACAAATATGATTTAATATTACTCGAAGACTTAAAGCACAAAAAATACGATGCAAAATGCAAAACTGCTTTACTTACTTGAACTATCACATTTATATTCCGTTGCTCACTTTAACTGATCGCTTATATTAAATAAATCAGCGAGCAGTTAGGCAATCGATCAAAAAGAAGTTTTAGCGCAGCCATCCAAGCAGCAGTTCACATTATTTTCGAGCAATACTTGTGTGCATTCATATATATATACACATAAGTATTTGTCCTTTCCAGTAAAGTCACGTACGCATTCCTTTCATTTCCATTTGTCCCTATGCACCGTAAGAGTAAGTCTCAGTAAGCTGTTATTTTCCCTGTGTTGTTGCGAATTGTACTCACAACATCATTTGGTATGCTAAAGAAAAAGATAATAGAATTTGTTAGTTTACAGTATTTGTTGCTGTATATTTGCATGCAGTTGAATTATGTTCACCTGATGTGCAGCGACAGCGTGCTGTTAATTGACAGATGTTACTTATTCATCCGTCCACACTCGGTCTCTCGCACAGTCGGCTTTTTGTACAGTTTCAGGAACATAATTAGTACTTGTATGTAATTGGAAATGCGAAATGATAATATATAATGGTATACCCACCGCTTTAATATAAGCAACAGACTTTAATGAAAATAAAATTTTATATTTCAATAATAATAAAACAAAACTAGTTTTTAAGCTTATTTATTTTTTTTTTATTTTTTCATTAATTTATTTATATGGTATTCTGAAAATTGCAATTTGTACGAGTATTTATGTGTCTACTCTATCTGCGTCAATATTTTAGTTACTCGGTCAGAATATTATATTTTATTGTAATCGGTAAACTCTTACTTGCCAAATAAAGTTTTGTACTAAGATTTTTCATTTTCTTGAGTAAGATCAGTTTGAGTAAGGTCAATTTGAATGGCATTTATACATATATAAGCTATGTATATGCACCATATTTGGAGATTGAAGAGATGTCCCCGAAAAATCAAATAAAAAAGTTTTCCACACAAGCACTTGAGTTGAAGTGGTGGACTTGAGTTGCAGTTTGTATGGCGAGTATACACTACAGTCTTCAAATATCGGTTCCGGCAAATAAGCAGCCTCTTGGTTAGAAAAGCAGGTGTGTAAAATTTAAGGTAAATATCTCAAAAACTGGAGGAACTAGTTCGCGTATATACAAACGGACAAATAGATGGAAATGGCTAAATCGACTCAGCATGATAAGCTGATAATTTGATATATAATTTATAGGATCTCCAAGAATTATTTAGAGGATCAGAGAAAAATTATTTAAAAAATACATTTTCACTAAGTATTAAAAAAATAATGACTTTATGAAGAAGAAATTTGGTAAATTCATCTATGGGAAAGTGTGATAAATATGTTAAACGAAAATTAAGGAATTCCTATTTTCTTGTTCCTAGCAGTCCATTTCATATTAATAAACTAAATTCAATAGAGACTGGCTATTCATTTGCCTATGATTAGACGCCGGTAGCTTGGCATAATCTAATTTGGCCTAGCGATCACTATACACACTATGGTTGCCATACACAATATGAGTGTTAGAATACACATTCTACAATTTAAGATTTTACAGTTGGACGATATTTACTTACCACTTTTAATGTGTGCAATTCATTCATCTCTAGTGGCTGTGGATCGATTTCTTTTGCACTAAATGAAAAGCAAGCTTATGCCACGTATTGATCACGCACTTATAGTAAGACACATGTAAAAAGCCACTGCTGAAATTCGACGCCTTAAAGTATGCAATAGTCAAAAAGCTCTGAGCCTCTGTGGAAGACCTAGGTAATACAGTAAAGAAACACATAGGTATTTATGGATTAGGTTGTAGCCATAAGTATGTATATTGAAGTGTAAGCATTAGCATTTGGAATTTTAGTTGGAGAACTAGAATTAAAAGTTATGTATTTTATGAAAATAATAAAAGATCTTTAAACTTATTTGATAAAAAAATTTTATGATAACGCTTCATATGATAAAAAATAGTGTAAAACTTCGCAGAAACACTCGGTGTCACGCAAACCTTGTCATTATACTTTCTTAAATTTTTTTTTTGTGGACTTTTTCGTTCGTTCCGAATTTTTTTTTTAATTTTGTTTTTTTTATGTTTTTAATAAGCACAAGTAAACTAAATTGTATTATCTAATTATAATTATAGTTTTTAATTCATCACGTTTAATGAGTAAAACACAAATTAGGTTTTCTGTGCTTATACAAAAGCAGCCGATTTTATTGTTTTTAAAGTGATACAACTACTAAACTTTTTGTTTCAATTAAAAAAAAATAAATAAAATAAAAATACTCGTATTAAATTCAAATATAGATTAAATGAAATTAAATTTAAAAAAATAAAGAATATAATTTTTTCATTGCATGCCAGTCTCTTACATATCGAGTACATTTTGTAAAGCTCACTATCTTTCAATTGATGAATGTGTTTTGTTTTAATTTTTTAATATTTTTTTATTAATAACATTTCATTAACTAATTTCTAAATAAAAAATTTCTCTACCGCAAAAAGTAAAATGTAGTAAATTATGCAACTTGAAAATTTGAAGTGGTAAGGTTTGCGTGGCCAAGAGTGTATGTCGAAGGCAGAAATTGAAGTGCATATGTCTAAATTGAAACAAAATTTCCACCTTTAAAAAATTTTGTATAAAAAAGAAAATGTAGAATTAAAGAGGTGAAGGACGAAAGTAGTAGTTAAAAAATGTCAATATGCTGTTGAATTAAGTGAAGGCAAATATACGGCTTTCTGGCGTTGTCAGCTTGCTTGACATTTTAAAGCAAATTATTACTCAGAATTTTGAAGGGAATATATGATTCTAGGAACTGTCTTCATCAATTTAGTTTTTATACAAATTGAGATATTTTGCATTTTTTAATACACAAATGGTACATGAAAATAGGCTTTTATTAGAAAGCAAAAAAATAAATGGGCAAAAAATTATTGCTTTCTATTTAAATGGGGCGCGGAAAGTACTTTAAAAGCAAAAATTAGCCACTAAATAACGATGAAAATTTAGAAAAATGTTTTTGTCATATTAATTTCAGAGGAAATGAATCGGCGCCAAATATCTAAAATATAATTTATATAATATAAAAAAGAATTAATTATATCGTTTTTCAACATATCTACTCACAAGTACGAGGGTTATCTTTTATAATTCGGAACTTAGATTACATAAACAAATATAAGCCAAAGAAAATTGCTTCGAAATATTCTCCTTTAAAGCTGATCTATGCACTTTTGCAAGTGCTTGAACCAATTGTCGGAGCACTTATACCACACTGATGGAGGTGTCTCTATAATATGCGTTCTGAGCGCATCAATCGCCTTTTGAGGTACCCAAAAACGTTGACCTCTTAATTTATTTTTTACGTATGGGAATACAAAGAAGTGATTTGGTGCCAATCAAATCGACAATTTGAGTGGTCAAAAATGCAGTTGCTTCAAACGATGTGTGAGAGTTCGCGTTGGCGCAGCGAAGAGTGATCCATTGGTGGTTGGCCATAACAGGCAACCATTTGATTGGAAGTGCTTCGTGCAATAGTTATTTGTTGGATTCGGCTCATTTTGGATGTTTATATGTACATTCGACTGCTACTTACATTCAGGCTTATACGCGTAAGTCCATGTTTCATCACCTGTTACGATTTCATAAACGTTTTTCGGAATTTTCCGCTAATGTATTTTTTAACATTCTCTCGACCAATCGACACAGCAGTTTTTAAGCGATTGACAAATTATGTGGTATCCAAGGTGAACAAATTTTTTTACAGTCAAATGAGCTAATGCCCATAGTTGTCTCAATCACAGAATAGATCAAATGATCTAGCAATACCATTTTCCACACAGTTCAGTAGTTGACGGAACAACAACTGATTTTGGATACCTATACGAAATTCGTCTTAGACGACCTCGGTTGAATTCACCATACCATCGATAAACACTGTTTTTTTATGAAGCTTCATCGCCCAAATGAATGCGACATTGAACATAAAGAATGAGCCAATCCACGTCGAAAGTTGTAAAACATAATGGCGACTTAA
The DNA here is from genome assembly GCA_027475135.1 of Bactrocera correcta. Taxonomy (NCBI): domain Eukaryota; kingdom Metazoa; phylum Arthropoda; class Insecta; order Diptera; family Tephritidae; genus Bactrocera; species Bactrocera correcta. The sequence continues at coordinate 9,609,603 of CM050323.1, read as the reverse complement.
TTCCATTTTTTGGTTGAGATGAATATTTTAAGCCACTATAAGGAACAGCAGCAGCGCTCATACGTGAAAACGTTCTGAATACGTGTTTACGATAAAGTTATGAGCCATCAATTTGGAATACTGGAGTTGTCAGTTCCCTCAAAATAAAACAATAACTTACTGTTAGGCCGACTTTTCGAATTTTTCAAAATGGAATGTCGTATTTTTAACAAATATGCAAGATAAAGAAAAAAAGTTGACTCCGGCAGCACTGCAGCAATAAAACCCTTATAACTAAAGTTCTTATAATAACTATATGTAATACTAGACTAGACCGGTCAATGTTTTGTAAAAGTTGTGGTTCTTGTTTTACTTTCGCTAATTATTTTTAGCTATATTTTTTGAAAGAAATATAGTAATTTTAAGTCGTATTAAGGTTACTTATTAAGGAAAGAAAATCTGTCCTTATCATGATTTTGATCGGCCAGTTTGGATAGCAGCTATTTGCTTTAGTGGTCGACATCTGATATCCAACAAATGAGCGGCTTCTTGGAAAGGAAAGGACGTGTGCGAAATTTCAGATCGATATCTCAGAAACTGACAGACCAGTTCACGTATATACCGATGGACATGGCTAAACCGACTAAGCTCGTCGGGCTCATCATTTTCATATAAATATACATTTTCAGACAGGGATGATATGATTTCTAAGTGTCGTTTCGGCCATTTTTAATAAGTCATGATCTTTAATTTTGTTTCATTGTATTCAGTAATGTTATGTAATGTAAAAATCGCAATTTGTCGTTTTCAGAGCGTTCTCAAGAACTGGGAATGTCTCAAACAACAACCAGGCGGATTTTGAGAAAATATTTGGGCTTAACTTGAAAATTGTAACAATTTTTTCAAGAAGATCATGTTCTGCGATTGAATAGTGCGGTAAATAAACCAAACTGTCGACTCCGGTGCAAAGGATATCCACAAATTAGTCATGAAAAACTTTTACATTCACTTTTAAATGATAGTTTTTGGTCTGATGGAATCATCGGTCCGTACTTCTTTGAAAATGAACCGAAATTGGAAGAAGTTGATCTTTACAACATCTAGTTCCAACAAAACTGGGCTACGTGCCACACAGCCTGTGAAACAACCGAATTATTGCGAGAAAAGGAGATTCGATTATTTCAAGAAATTGTTAAGTTGTGATTGAACACCATTAGACTACTATGTGGGGTTACTTGAAGTCATTGGTCTTTAGCAATAAACCGGACCCCCTTCAAGCTTTAGAAGTTAATATTGAACGTGCTATTTAGTGGGAAAATTACTCGAAAGTTGAGTTCTTCGAAATCGTTTCTGTAAAAAGAAGTCGTAGGGGTCATTTGAATGATGTTATATTCAGAACTAATTCTACCTATCTTAACAAATAGTGTGTTCATCCTAATGCCAAACGCCCAAGTGGAACTAGAAAAGTAAATCAATTCAAACGAACCGTTTGCCGCTGTTCTTAATTTAACTTGTGTTAGAAAATAATTTCTACTGTCAATCGATTTGTAAATGAATACATTTTCAAATATACACAACCATACAAATTCAAACATTTTTCGCTTGGCACTCACTCAGTTCTCAAACGCAATGTAGGCTAACACAAATTACGTGCCGTGTGACCACTGAAGCACAGCATGGACAACAAAGCCGAAGTGCAATGCACTCTTGCAAAAGCGTAAACGGGCAACCAATAATGTGCAACGTGCAGCAATGACCAATTTGCCACAAAATCATCGACGAACTCGTTACCCTGTGGCTATCGTGTCAGCGGCTGGCGGGCGAAGGTAAGTGAATCGCTTGGCCCTTCACTGGAAAAAAGTAAATAAAAAAAAAACAATAAGAAACCGATTAGACGTCGACAACTAGCAATTGGTGTCACAGTGTTTACAATGAAATGTCGCCCCTCGTGGGTATGCAATGAATTTTAGATGTGCTGTTTTCGGAAAAATGGAAATAACCAACTACGTTATTGAACGTTTAGTTGCTAGATACTCGTTTGAGAGAGGTATGTGCAGCGTCTAATTGTGTAACGGTAGTTGGAAAATATTCTTGAAATTTGCAGGTGCGCCCGTAAGTATGCAAAATGTTGTCGCTTTAATATGAAAACAATTTTTTACCCGGAAGAGGTTAGCTGAAGGAGGTCAGAGAAGGCTTAAAATTTTTTGTAGGAAAAGCGCAGACTTCTTGAATTCTTTTCAGTTACTTTTATAAATATTTGAATACATATAGAATGTAGTTTTCCTACAGTTCGACTTTGTTTTCTCAGAACTTTGTTCACGAACTCTAAGTGCTAATGTCAATGATAGAAATGAATGCTTAAATTATTATGCAGAAATTTGGTTGGGAAAAAAACTTAGGCAACATTATGAATTCAAAAGCTTTTTGGACATTTTTCAAACCAAGTCAACGCCGATCTCATTCACCTCGTGAAACGGCCGAAAATTGTAAAGAATTATTGATCCTTCCTTCTTCATATTAAACCTACAGATCGCACCTCCAGCGACTACTTTATTTTTCCCAGGCTAAAAAAGTGACTTGTGAAATATTTCAGAATGGTCAGGAGAGAAATAAGTGACTATTTCGAAGCCCAAGCAGTTCCTCATAGTCAAATCGGTATTGAAATTCGGTATCAAAATGCTCTGCGAGCATTTTTTCGGAGAGAAATTTTGTCTTACTAACGTCATCTATTGGAAAAATGGATTTATTTTTTATACCCTGAACAGGGTATATTAACTTTGTCGCGATGTTTGTAACACCCAGAAGGAAGCGTCGGAGACCCTATAAAGTATATATATAAATGATCAGGATGTTGAGCTGAGTCGATTTAGCCATGTCCGTCTGTCTGTCCGTCTGTCCGTCTGTCTGTATATATACGAACTAGTCCCTCAGTTTTTAAGATATCCTTTTGAAATTTTGCAAACGTCATTTTCTCTTCAAGAAGCTGCTCATTTGTCGGAACGGCCGATATCGGACCACTATAGCATATAGCTGCCATATAAACTGAACGATCGGAATCAAGTTCTCATATGGAAAACTTTCGCATTTGACAAGATATATTCACGAAATTTGGTATATATTATTTTCTAAGGCAACAATGTAATCTCCGAAGAAATTGTTCAGATCGGTTAACTATAGCATATAGCTGTCATACAAACTGAACGATCGGAATCAAGTTCTTGTATGGAAAACTTTCACATTTGACAAGATATATTCACGAAATTTGGTATATATTATTTTCTAAGGCAACAATGTAATCTCCGAAGAAATTGTTCAGATCGGTTAACTATAGCATATAGCTGCCATACAAACTGAACGATCGGAATCAAGTTCTTGTATGGAAAACTTTCACATTTGACAAGATATATTCACGAAATTTGGTATATATTATTTTCTAAGGCAACAATGTAATCTCCGAAGAAATTGTTCAGATCGGTTAACTATAGCATATAGCTGCCATACAAACTGAACGATCGGAATCAAGTTCTTGTATGGAAAACTTTCACATTTGACAAGATATATTCACGAAATTTGGTATAGATTATTTTTTAAGGTAACAATGTAATCTCCGAATAAATTGTTCAGAACGGGTTACTATAGCATATAGCTTCTATACAAACTGGACACATAGTTACTAACAGAAATGCACCTGTGAAGGGTATTTAGCTTCGGTGCAACCGAAGTTAACGTTTTTTCTTGTTTTTACTAAACCTTATACTCGTAGAATATAAAATTTTAACTGAAGGGTTCACTTCTATTATTTTGACCACAATGGTATACATTTATACCCTGAACCGGGAATACTAAGTTTGCCATAAAGTTAATAACACCCAGAAGGAAATCCTATAAAATATATTATATACAGAGCTGTGTTCATTGAAATAGCAGTGCAAGAGAGACGAAAATGAATAATGGTGTTTTTGCATATTCCTTTTTGTTAGGTGTTGGCTTGCACATTGTTTTTGTAAAATGGAAAACAGAGAATGTAAAAAAGTAGAAAACCAAGTTAGATTTGTAGTGTGTGGTGTTTTTGTTTGATACTTTTGCGCACATTCACAATTATTTACTGTTCACTGAAATAGCAGTTTTTAATTTTTTACAAAAAAATGTGCCGACAAAAATTTTTAATTTATGAATAGCTTTGATTAAGTTTATTATTGTATTTTAAATGACAATGCGCTATAAAAATAATAAAAATAAAATTTTAGTGGATAGAGGACCTCACTGTTCAAAGGAAGATAGAAGGCTTTTGATTGTTGAGCTTAGAAAGGAGGAGAAAACATACAAAGAAATACAAAATCGTTAAAATGTTCTGCCAAGATGGTATAAGATGCCGTAAATTATGAATTGAAGCCCGAAAAACGTGGTGCCTTACGCAGAACTACAATTTTAGAGGACCGGCGCATAGCGCGCTTTAGCAAAAACAATCCTTTTGCATCCGCTCGGTAAATAAAAGCTGAAGTTGGGGATCAGCAACGTAACCATTCGATGACGACTGTGGAATAAAATTTTAAATGCGCGAAACTCACGATGGGTGCCTTTACTTAGTCAAAGACATGCCAAAGCACGGTTGGAGTAAGCCAAAAGCCATTTGAACTGAACAATATCAAAATGACACAATATCCTTCGGACAGAGGAGTCCAAAATGGTATTCCTATAGCGGTGTGGACCCAATACTTATGATCGTTGGGATCATAGATGAAAATGTGTACGTGGAAGATATTAAGGAACGTTATGCTGGCTTATGCTAGTTGGAATATGACTTTAAACATTCGACATCGATCCAAAACACACCAGTAAATTGGCTAAAAATTGGCTGGGCCAAGAAAGAATTGATTTGATGGCATTGCTAGCTCAATCCACGGATCTCAACCCCATAGGGTTGAACTTCTAAAACAAATATATCATCTTGGTCTTATTCAAACTAGTACATACAATAAACAAAAATATATAATATCGGTATATAAATGACCCGATATGATGAACTGAGTCAATGTGGCCATGTCCGTCTGTCTCCAAAAATTTGCACACGTTCTTTTCTCATCATAAAGCTGCTCACTTATCGGAACAGCCGATATCGAATCACTATAGCATATAGCTGCCGTATGAACTGATTACAAATTCGACCAGCTACCTTCACGAAAATTAGCGTAGATTATGCTTAATTCAACGCTACAATATCAGAAGAAATTGTTCAGATCGAACCGCTGTGGCAAATAGCTACCATTCAAACGCCTATCAAAATCGAGATAAAAATTTTTTTATATTTCTTTATAAACTGCACTTGTGAAGGGTATTATAGTTCCGGTGTAAACGAACGAACGTTTTTACTAGTTTCATGTTTGCTTTATAGGTATATACCTGGGGTTAGGTGAAAAGGTCGATCCTTCCAGAGACGTATGCATGTATATACCCATCTCCACCAATAAATAAATATCAATAAAAATATATTCACGTCAATATGTATGTGCGTTGTTATTGTAACCGTAGAATGTGCAATTATGCTGACGTTGCATGCAACGTACACGTCACTTCAGCATTCATTAGCGCCGAAAAGCGAAAATGTGACAAATCAACACTGCCATGAAACCCAAACACGGCATCAAATAAACAACCAACCTTGTTGAGTCAACCAAACAGCCAAACCGCCACCAACCAGTCAACCAAGCAGACAGCCAGTCAGCAAGTCAGCCATCCCACGAAAGAGGCAAGCAATCAAACAGACAATCGCATATGAACAATTTTTCTACCAATCAGCCAACCAATGTGCTCGTAAAGGTGCACTGCAGCAAGTGCCACCATAAAATATATACACGTACACACACATACATGTATATTTATGTGGCACAATGGCATGGTTGCCTTTACAAGGATGCCGCTGAGCGTTTGCTTCATTAAACAAACTTTGCGAATGGAAACAGAGCAGCGGATGGGTGGAGAGGAAGAACGGAAAATCGGTCATGAAAAAGCAGCAATGCGAATTGATTAAATAAATACAAATATGATGGCGAGCGTATAAATAAGTATGCACCATATATGCACAATAAATTCATATTCGTCGAGGTAGAAGTGCCAAGGTATACATTCGGAGGAAAGCATATGAATGTGAGCTGTGTGTGCGTGTGAGTATAAAAGTATATACATATGTATGTATGTATTTGTGTACAATTGGATTTTCATGAGAATTTTATTTTATTGGTTCATATAAATATATCGCAGTGTATGCACTTTCAATACCGTTATATAACAAGACACAATAAACGGTTGCGACAGCTGCGGTTTCGCGGTGGCTTACGTCTCCGTCTTGAATTCTTTGGTCATAATAACAGGCAAGCGCATTCGCCGCGGACACATTCAGAAATGACAATTGTCCACCGCCTTCACCGATATTTCACTTTATTTATTTTTGTGCCAATATATTTTTTACTGCATTTCTCTTGGTTATGTTTTATCGTCTGAGTCTTGGCAGTCTACAGAATGCGAAAATTTATAATAAAATGCATTGGTTGCCATTTTCTCATATGTAGTATAAAACTAAATGTCAAAATAAAGCGTAACAGTAAAATGGACATTAAGATCTTAGTTAGGGAGAGTGGATGTCTGAAGCCGCACCTAAGCCTATAGGAGGCCGACTGTGAAACTATCGCCTAACTCTAATTCTAGCTCTCTCTAAACCACCTGATTAAGTTCATCCTTACAAAAAAAAATTTATTTGTCCAAGCTCCGAGACATCATCAAGAAACCCTCGACTGTAATTCTTTTCAGAAACGAAGCTTTATATTATCAAAGAAGATTTTCTATAGTCGCTTCTTCTTCTATCTTTTGACAGTTTCTACAACAATCATTGCATGGTGTTCTCAGTCTGTTGACTTGACTGCCAATCAGGCAGTGACCTGTGAGCACTCCTACTATAGTTCTTATGTCATTGGTTCTTAATAGTCGGCATGTGAGGCCACATTCATATGTTCTGTTCTCCTCATGAAGCTGCTTATTTGTCGGAACAGCCGATATCGAATCAGTATAGCAAATATATCATATAACTCATACCACGTTTACCTGCTTGTCGAGCAAGTTAGAGATTGACTTCACCCAGGCTCACCTAACAGGTCAATCGAAAGGTCCCCGGTCTGACATATAGATGTGTCAAAAGACGCAGTTATAAATTTGACAGTTACCGGACCATTGGTACATAAATTATATCATCTGGAGTGAAGCAACTTTTTATTGTGAAAATAGTTGGATAAAAAGAAATTTAACGCTTTGAAAAAATAATGCTTTTTGGAGAAAAAAAAATACAATTGAAGCATAAACTTGGCATGATGACGAGTTTTCAGAAACTGCCCCACGAAAATCAACCATCAAAGATATGCTAAGTTTAGACGTGGTGAATTGAGCACCGTAGACGATGAAACCAGTAAATGCCCAAAAGATGTTGTTACAGATGAAAACACCAAAAAATTCACAAAATATTTTGGATGACCATAAAGTCAAGTTGTTCGAAATAGCAGACACACGAAGGATATCAACTAAATGTGTAGATTATATCATTCACGAATATTTGGGTATGAGAGAGCTCAATGCAAAATGGGTGCCGCCCGAGCTCACTCTTGACCAAAAGCAACAAACAATTGATGATAGAGAGCAGTGTTTGGAGCTGTTCAGTCGTAGTAAACACGAAGTTTTGTATCAACATGGGAAAATAGATGAAACATGGCTTCATTGTTTCACTTCGAGTTCCAATCGACAGTCATCCAAATGGACTGCATACGCTGAACACGCTTAAAAGCGTGGGAAAACGCAACAGTCGGCTGGCAAGGTTATGACATCTGTATTTTGAGATGGACAAGGAATAATTTTTATTCTTTATTATTATTAATTTTTAAAAAAGGAAAGAGCAACAACAGCGATTATTATGTGACATTATAAGATCGTGTGAAGCACGAAATCCCTCAAAGCGAAGCAAAGGACAAATGGTACTACAAAAATGGTTTTGAAAAGTTGGAGCGTCGCTATAATCAGTACACTACCCTTTAAGGGAACTATAATGAATAAATAAACAAATTTTCCAAAAAAAAAATGTGTTTTAGTATGGTACGCCCTTTCTAATTGACCTGTTTGCCGATTATCTACTATCTACATACATATATACAGTAGGGAGCAAAATTGTGTACAAGTTTGTGCTTCGTGTCCTTATATTTCCATAAGTATAGAATTACCAAAGAAATTACAAAAAAAAACATGTTACACAAAAAATGAAGTATGTATGGTGGAAACGCCGTCATGGTATAGGGTTGCTTCTCATATTGGTAAGTAGTACCTCTAAAAAATTCTATGGAATAATGGGGAAAAGAACACTATCTGCATGTTTTGCAGACTAAGTAGCCGTTTTTGGGGAAAGGAGTGCTTGTCGTAAAGAAGAAGTCATATTTTAACAGGAAGATCCATAACAAACATCCGAAATCTTAAAGTTAAAGCTTCCTGAACTAAATTTCTTATTGATGGATTGGCCAGTTCAAAGTCCTGTTCTTAATCCGATTGAGAATTTGTGGTCAATCGTAAAAAGAAGGTTAGGACTACCCCCATCAACCCCACTGAATCTGGACGAGTTTTGGTAAGGGGTATAGCGATTACGACATAGTTTGTTTGCAAATGACATCTCTGGTGCTAAATATGTGGACCCAGTGCTTATAATTACTTTGTATTGAAAGTTTCGCTAATGTATAAGAATTTAAAATTTTTAAAATTTCCGGGCGACTTTATACTTAATAAAATTGTGGGAGCAAAATTGGGTGAAAACTTTCTCTGGACCCCAAATAACTAACAAGCCTTATGTACCTCAAGGTATTTTCATGGTTTTAATCCCTGCAAGTTGAAAGTGAATAAAATGTTTGGTTTCATCCGAACTAAGCGCTTCCTTACTTCTTTCAGATCACTTCAACCTTAGAGGTTATTTTTAGTAAGAAAAAATGAAGATTTCAAGTATCAAAAAAAAGTAATGCCAACTTATTCACCAAGCCATGTGCACCACGCAGTAGTTTTAACAGTGATTTTGAATCCGGTGGAAGAAATCCGGTTGGATTGAAGGAGGAATTTCTCACCAAAAAGAAATCATCATACGACTACTTTGCAGTGCAACACCGATCACTTATTTTGGTTTCCTGACCAATAACAATACGTATATGCATAGCACACATTTAAGGGCATACTTCCATATCATATGGATAATGTGCTGCATGGTATGTAAGCCATCTGTTTGTTTGGTGAACCGCATTGCTTTTATTAACAGTAATTGTGCCGAATTCGAATATAATGTGACCTCGATGAGGTTTGTGGATATTTATTTAGTTATTTGTATATTAGTATTGTAATTTGCCCTACTAATAATGGTTATATAATAGTTTCTGCGTTTATATAAAAGAATAGCTTAAGTCGGATTAAGATAAAGTTATTATTATTATTGCGCTTGGGCATTGAAATGCCCCTTTTCATGGCATTACAACAATAACAATAGATGTTAATGCAAAAAAAAAAAAAAATTTTAAATTAATATATTATATTAAAAAAATTAAAAACTAAAAAAAGTAAAAAATTTCAAAAATTATGAGCAGACGAAGTGGGGGGTCTCTAAAAATTTCCACGTGACCATACCCCTGATTTCAACCCTCCTAGTTATCTGAAACCAAAAAAAAAAGATTATTAATCTAGAATAAAGACGCAAAGGCCGGAACTACGGAAAAGTGTGAAAAATTTTTTTCCACAAAATGGCGACTGCCTGAAAAAACAAGTTTTTTCGATCACTTTTTCTGACTATTTCGAATTTTTTAAAAATAATTTAAATGAAAAATTTGGGGATGGGGCTAGTTCCAACCATAGACAAGCCTATAAAGAAGACCCTATAAAAATTTCAAGTAAATTGGTCCAGTAGAACCCGAGAAATCGTGGGTATCGTTCCGAAAAAGTCAGTTTCGAGAAAAACGCGTTTAAAGTTTAGGAGACAATTCTAGTGTACACGGATGCCACGTCACAAAATCGGCTGTATCTCCGAAAATAAGTCGAATTTTGAAAAATCCTTCCAAGGTCATATTTTTGAAAGTCTAAACTATCAAGATATGCAAAAATAAATTGATTTTTTTCAAAATTCTAGACCAAAATATCCTCATATGTTTAACACAGAATTGTCAGTACTTTCAACTTGTCATATTCGACTTAAGTTAATCTTTTATACAGCGAAGTTACTATTGTATTTATAAATACACAGTAGATTTAGAACTATTATGTTTAGCGAAATGGATATTTTGTTGAACATATGTTTCTGGGTGGGTCCGATAGAGACCCAAGGAGTTTAATAATATATATATCTCTGAAATCACTTTACAAAAAAAAAAAATGTCGATACAAGAACTCGACTTTGATCGTTTGGAAACTATATCTGACCTGGAATTTTTTCGAAATTTCGGGCAGACTTATTGTAAATTAAAAAATTTGTTCAGCTATTGATTTCGATCAAACAGTTTGTTTGACAACTAATTACTATAGTGGTCCGATTTCTATAATGGTCCGATTTCGGAGGTTCCGACACGTGTAAAATTTCAGATCGATATCTCAAAAACTGAGAGAAGAGTTTGTGTATATATGTAGGTACAGACGGACATGGCCAAATCGACTCAGCTAGTGGATATTACATACTTCACGGCAAATATTAATATACCCTACTCGATATATATTAAGCTTTCAAGGGCAATTTTCTTTGAACTCGATATATTCTAACTCGTCTGGAAAACGCCTTTTCTGTAAGTGTCCCAAGCGAATCGTAACGCTGAGATTCGACTAAAACTGTAGTACAGTGAGTAAATTATGAGGTTTGGTAACATAAAGAAGTCGCACGGGTATAAAGATTATAGTGAACAACAGCAGTCCACATTTAGATTCCATCCAATAATTATACATAGTGGATCACTGTTAGCGATGTAGATAACAGTTTATGAATCGAAGTAAATGATGAACATCGCATTTTTGGTCGATAGGCGGGCCTTTGTCTTTTTTGTGAAGACTCGCCGAGTTTAGTCCTCTGTTTCAACTAAGCCATAGTCTCTAAGGTATATCAGTGTATCAATGTTACGTTAATGGTCACAAAATGACGTAGAATGCCTTTATTTGAGCCTAAACACAATCCAACACTGCTCTAAAGAAATCTGACGATCGTTGCCAATGTATCAGTTTTGTCAACGAATTATTCAACTCTCGAGCTACTGCTTAGGGACAGCACAATCCGATGGTATATTGATGGCTCGAAAACGTCGGTGGGAATCGATGCAGGAGTCGCAAGATCCCATATTAATCTCTCCATACATACAGAAAGCTTTTCAGGCTGAAATGTTTGCCAAAAAAAATCTTTCTGCCTATGATATCAAATCGGTAGAGTAATCTAGCGGAACGTAACGAAGTGCACCTCATCTGGATGTCAGATCACACAGATATAGCCAGAAATGAACTGACTGATGAGCTCGCCCGCTCCGCAATGTCCACTCACATCGTGAGACTTCAACCTTTCATTGCGGTGGGTCCTCATACCATAAAGAAGCTGCTCCGCAAGGAAGAAAGAGCAGGCAGAGAGAGGTATTGACAACAACTCGAAGGAATATGCGCCATGCCAAATTGTTACCGAGGGGTTGAAAACTCAGTAGGTTTAAATATGCAATCAATCTCCCTAGGGACAAACTCAGTCTACTTGTCGTTTTCTACACTGGCTACTGTAAGCTAAAAAAACATTTATACGAGTATAGCATGGGCTAAAGGCATACACATGAAATACAAGTAGAAATCTGCGCACAACTACCGATTTTCCAGGTATGGCCCTCTGTGCTCTGGACCATCCGTCTCTTTGTACTTTGTCTCTGCTAGCGAATACTACTTGTAGTTTAGGAGTTGCGATATCCTGATGGTCTGGATAGTCATTTTGATAATTGCTAGCTTGTTTTCTTGACCTTCTGCGAAGGTTCAAGGCCCAAGATAGTATAACGTCAAATATTCATAAATGAATCTCACTTAAAGATGATTTCGAAAAAATGCTAAACCGACCAATTTTCTACCACTCGACTAAAATATTTCTAAATCGAATTTTCTGCTATAAAACTGTAAATTTTCTGAAGCCTATTAAAGTAGCATGCAAGAAAACCGAAAAACTTTGTTCGATATGTATTTGAAGTACGAAAATTAACATATCACTTTCACGAGAGCTAAGCAAAGTAACTTTCGACATTCGACAACATAATTTCCAAGTCAAACTCTAAGTTTATTAGATGCCACACAAGCTGTTTTTAGCAATTATGAAGCTCAATTACTTTTGCGCGACTGAGCAGCTAACCGCACCGCTGCCACCTGAACAAACACACACACACACATTCCAACACTTACTTATGGTATATGCATAGTATATGTTTCGATCAAGGTGCAGTGCCTCAGCTATTTTGCCAACAACTTTTGAGCGAACGGAAGCAATGCAACCAAATCCTTCGCGAGGCTTGTCGTGCGAAGTTGACGTTCGAATATTACCAAACAGCGTTGTAAGCGCGCAGGAAATACGGTAGAGGAAGAAAGGTGCAAATGCACCATCCGACAGTTAGTCAGTCAGTTACGAGTAGCAACTGTCAAAAGCTGACATGTGAATGAGTAAATCAGTGTTGCCACTTTAAAGCCAATAATTTGAGTGATGTGTTGCACTGAAGTTCGCAAACAGTGCATAACTGCATTTACCTGTTAGGCGGCGCAAGTGACGAGTCGGATACCCAATATAGACACATACATACACACATACAAAATAGTAGGGTGGGGTAAGAGGATTGCTTGGCAGTCAAAAACGCATATGTAGGGGGTAGGCAGACAGGGTAGCATTTACTGCAACAGTGTGTGTTTGTGTTCCTCAATTGTGGGCATGCAGTTGAAGTAGGTACTTATTTTAACTGCTATTTGCTGTGCTTTCGCAGCCAGAATTTTGAGCTGAGTTTAGCTTTTAACGGTTTCGTTGGCACCATGCTGGCGGAATGCGAACGCAAGAGTGGAAATGTCTTTGCATCTAACGCTTAACTGTACTGCTTGCTATAAAATCACCCTCAACCTTGATGAGGTGAGACAAGTGTGAAATTTTGAGGAACGTAGTGATATTAAACAATTTTGTTTTAAATAAATATTTTCCTTCAGTGAGTCTTCAGTGAGTTGTTGATTAAACCAAAGTTAACAAACAGTAGAGACTAGCGAATCGAACCGCCTATAACATCTGTGAGCTTAAAGTGTGAAAAGTTGCAAACCTCTGTAAAATATTTTCTTTAAGTGGGACCTTACCTCGAAATATTATTTAGAAAACCAATAAACATTACAATTTCACGAATAAAAACTTAATACTATTTGATTCAATTTAATCCGCACTAATCCATATAGTCCAAAATTTCGTCTATCTTGGACCCTGCATTATAACTAACAACAACATCAGTCTCGAAATCCAACGCAGAACAAGTCTTAAGAACATGTGCTACTTCGAACTGAGTAGGCAATTGAGAAGTAAAGTCCGTTTCGACAAACAAGGACCAAATTGGACGATGACAACCTCTGATGAGTCGACGTTACGAGTTTTCAAGAGAAAGGTTCTATGGAAGTTTGCGCTTTGGCAACGGTGAATATTGCATTCGATGAAACGATGAGGAGATATGTGACCACAATGACAAAGTTCAGCGAATTAAGACAGCGGCTACGCAAGCTCGGTCATATCGTCCGAATGGATGAAAACACTCCAGCTCTAAGAGTATTCGACTCAGTACCCGTCAGGACAAGCAGAGGAAGATCTCCACTCTGTTGGAAAGACTAGGTGGACAAGGACTAGGATTTGCTTGGAGTCTCCAATTGAAGCCTAATGAAATAAAATTCGCTGAAGACACTGAAGGCCATCGTAGTCGAGGCTTATAAGAAGTGTATGAAAAATTAAGCGTTTGTACAGGGTTTGTCCGGAAAGTAATAGGATTGATTTCCTTCCGCGGCGACTGTAGTTCGGAGCGTCGCGCACCGACTGGATTCGGTAGAAGGCGTTCCTAACGAACGACCGGCTGGGCAGTTATCTCGGAACACCAGTTATCAGTTATCTCGGACGTATTTCTGTGAGTGGTTCAACCCGAAAATGCAGCGTTCATTAGAGCCGAGGTCGCAGCTAATTGGAAGTTGCACCACGACAACACCCCGGCTCACACCGCCTTTCTTATGAACAGCTACCTACAGCTCATTGCCGGTTTGAGACGAGGGAGATGCCAAAAACAGTGGATTTTGCCTTAAATTCATACATTATATTAAATATAGCTTGGCTGGCGTAGCATTAAGAGCTCAGCTGTAGCTCAAGTAGCGATGTCAAACAAATATCTTGTACGTATTTCCGCAGACAAAATCGAGTTTGAAGCGAAATTGTGTTGTCTGTAAGCCCTTTACCTGCGCCTCGATTCATCTTAGCAGCTCCTTACTTAATGATGCCTTTCAAACAACTATAGCTGATTTGTTTTGAAATTGACGATAAAGACTGCGGTGAATGTACCATAGCCAAAGTAAATGTTAGATGTTCATTCAACTTCAACAATGTCCATAGTCCATAAAACAAATCTAAAATTTTGGAAAAATATTTCTCAACATTGTTTTCTTTTTCTTGGTACACTTGACTTCGTCAAAGTCTTCTGTCAGAAAAACACTTTTTTCTGAGGCCAGCAAAGTATTGCTTCATGGCTGGGATAACCGCCTCATTCGAATAACACTTCCCGGCAAGAAAATTTTACAAGCTTGGAAACGGAAAGAAGGTAACCAGGCTGTATCTGACGGCTATCAATGTGACTATGGCGAAGGTGTTAGTGTGTGCCGATGGCTCGTCTCTGTGTAGGAGCATTTTTTCTTTGCCAAATGGTGCTTAATGCGCAAATACAATTGTCACGCAATTATCCATGGCTTAGAGCGATCTTTCATTTTAATTCAGGATTTATCATCCAAAGCCGAAACTGCAACCGATACTGCTTTTATCATTTTTCTAAGATCCGCTGACTGGACTACTTCCACACATGACCAAACTATGAGTCTGATTTAGCTGAAGTTTTGGCCGCAGCTGTCTTAGAGGATGGGACACACCATCTCCCTTGACAGTGACGCTATGGTACGGTATACTTATTGGAACGTTCTCTTATATCGTCAGTCATATCGCAAAAAGTAGAAGTGAATCACACATAGGAGAGCGGTCCGCACATAGACCGCTTTTCGTTAAGAATATTTCTACTTATCGAGAACCGAAATGCATTTGGCTGCCAGAGAGAAGTATACAAGTATTTCTGAACATGTATAGCACACAATAGCAATGCAAATTATTTGTGTGATTTGGTGTTGAAGTATGCTTTTAGCAACTAAATCAATCGCATTCTCGAAATGCATGAAACGGCAAATTTCTGCCAATTCAAAGTTTATTATTGTGAAACGCTTACCATTGGCTGTAGCATTGAACAATTATAGTAAATGAGAGCCTGAAAGGTGCAGTCAATTGTACTGCAACAACAAATAAAGACTGGAGAATCAGTTGGATATCTAAACTGGATATCAAATAGGAAATAATTAATGGAAAAAGTGCACCTAGTTCATATAAATAGATTTGTGAAGAAAAAATTTAAAATTTTGATAAGAAAAGTAAAGGTTTTACATCGGCTATTACCTGATAATGACTCAGGTATTATCTCAGGTATTTTTGAATGCTCTCAAGAACGGAAGTAGTTTTGTTTACCCAAATATTGTTTATAAAACCTAAAACTTAATTCAATCCAACCTTGATCGAGATAAATATTAAGCTACACATTAGGGTGATTAAAACTTTTTTTCCGATTGGTACTCGGAAAAATAGGTTCCTAGACACCTCTAAGGAAGACTCTCCAAATATGAGTTTTTAATTGTAACGGGAAGGTCCTCCTAAATACATTTTTCTATTTTTTCTTATTATCAGATAACAAATTTCTATCTCGCTTCCAACTACTTGAAAAAATATCTTGTTCCTTAGGTTTTGTCGGAAATTGAATGTCCTAAAAACAGGTCTCCTATGAAAAAGTTTGATTATTTTTGGGCAAATTTTTTATTTCTTATGGATTTTATAACTCAATGAAAAAATCATTATGAATGATGAAACTCATAGGTTTTTCGAGAGGCTTTCTTAGAGGTGTCTAGGAACCTATTTTTCCGAGTACCAATCGAAAAAAAAAATTTTTTTGAATCACCCTACTATACATATGTATATAGTATATCAAAATGATAATGATGGCAAGGCGAATTCGAAATTCCCGATGTCTACGTAGCTGTCCTTCTCTTGGTCCACATTTGTGTTTGATTACCAGAATAAAAGTTGAGATATCTTTACAAAACAAAGAGGGCCTTTCTTGGCCTTTTGAGTATACAGGTACTACAGATGGACAAAATCGACTCATTGCCTTACCCACAATAGTCATTAGACAAACCACAATAACTAAATTGAAAATAAATTTTGACTTATTACAAAGGATTATTGTAAAGCGATACATCAGTGGCGATTTTTTTGTAAGTGAGCATGATTTCGCTCCCTACAATGTAGAGGTATTGTGGAAATATTTCTTGATATAGTGCAAATGGCATCGGGCGTCACATCTATATTAATTTCCGTTTAGTACATAGAAAATTCTAAAGAAAAAAGTCAGACTACGAGTTAAGTGGTTCCAATCACTATAACCATAGGATCAAATTGGAGAAAAAATGGCTGGAATTCCGAATGGTTATGATGAAATTCATGAGCAGTCGTGAAGAATAGTCGTTTGCTAGAATAGTGATCTACAAGTATCAAAACTAAGTTGAGCTTCAGCAGTAATAACCACAACAAGGCCGAGAACAATCTTTTTCGGATTATAACAAAGGGAAGTTGCGGTAATCTATGAAGTGGATTTTCTAGCCTTACAGAGTTGAGGAAAGTCTTTATATACTCCTTACATTAGAGCGTGCCAAAAACTCTAAAATTTCTTCGTTTGGTACCCTGAAAATAGGCTCTTTGATACATCTAAGAAAGCCTCTCCAAGTATGAGCTCTTAGCTGTAACGCAAAGGTTCTTCGCTTTACAGTTTCCTACTTTTTTCCTTTTAATCAGATTGAAAAATTCAAATCGAGTTTGTATTTTAATGTAGTATTTAGTTATAACACTATACGGATTTTCATTTAAAGATGTTTTGGAAGCGTGCAGTGGTTCGATTGCACTCGTCTGCAATATCAGGCAATTAAATTTTTACTCAAATTCTGGCTTCCCCGGTTGAAGGACAGACACAACTCCATATCTATCCTGATTAGATATAGATCCATAGCTCATACAAACAACCGTTAGGTGTACAAAACTACTGTACTTTAGGCAATATTTTGCGAAAATTCTTTTTTAAAATGACTTTTTTTTACAGTTTTAGTCCATTAACAAAATTCCTTTATTTTTTCCGAGTATGCCTAACGTTTTATCACATAAACATCTCTTTCAAATTAAAAAAGGCTTGACTACAAAATATGGATTCAATGGTAAGGCGAAGTCGTAATATATTTTTGTTAAAATAATCAATATTTTCAGCCACGCTGCTGACTGTGGCTTAAAACTAAGATCCACGAAGAGCGAGTTACCCAATTCCTGCACTTGACTACTAATTATGAAATAATCAAGTATACAATTAGCAAATTGCAGTGAGAGTTCAATGTTGTTGTACAACCGGAAGTATTTCACAGCAAGCGCGTTTATACGTATGTGTGTGTAGTCCAAGTTCACTTGGTCAGAACAAATGCGGCAAGTTAGTCAGA
This sequence comes from Bactrocera correcta, assembly GCA_027475135.1. Taxonomy (NCBI): domain Eukaryota; kingdom Metazoa; phylum Arthropoda; class Insecta; order Diptera; family Tephritidae; genus Bactrocera; species Bactrocera correcta. The sequence goes on along the minus strand of CM050323.1, from coordinate 9,591,735 downwards.
CGACCAACAAATTAAGCGATTTGCCCACATTACCGCAGCTTAAACACCAGCCGGTGGCTGTGCAGCGCTGTAAGCGATAATTATAGGGATGATGGCGCGACATTTGGCGCCAACCCACCACCAGCCGTACACCACCTTCATTAGCTGGTCCGGTTTAACGGTGAAAACCATAAACCGTGTGCTAAACATTGGAAAGCTAATGGTCAGTGGGCAGGCGCTCAGTGGCGTTCATTGACTCGTGAATAATACAATGTCCACAGGAATATAAGGCTGAAGCAAACATACAAGCAAACACTTGTGGAATTACTTTACAATATAGTCGTGTTGAGATTTGGGCGAACAAATATTAGCATAATTTTTATATAGACATAATAACCAATAAGATTTCACTTACCAAAAAATAAAATTCTGTACAAAAACTTTACTTGTTGTTCGAAAAATACTTTTTTAAAGTTAAGCGAACGCAACGGTGAAAATAATCATATACGGTTTAAGAAACGATTTTTGCGAGTTTTGAATAGAGAGACAAGTGTACAAGATTTTATTCCTTTATCACATATTGTATAATCCTTGAGTTATCGAATCCAAAACCATCGGTTAGGTAATTAGTGTGGGAACCGCAACTTACAGAACTAAATTTTCGGAGACTTTGAATCTTCTCATACTTTTCCCATCGATTTTAGTTCTAGCAATGATACCAGGTTCGCGTTGAAGAATCCTCTCACACCATTCTCTCCGATTTAGGTTTTGCCGATTAGATATTTAGTTATAGAACAATAACTCTCAAATTTTTATGCAAAATTTCCCCGAGAGTTTATTTTTAAATAAAAAATAAATAAATAAATAAATAGTTAAGTAGGTATAACCTGCTAAGAAAAGTTCCACTTTCAGCTATTTTTTAATTTACCTAGATGGAACATGGAGTCATGTGTAGCAGTTCAGTTAAGTGAGAAAAGTTCTCTGAGCTCCATAAATTGGTCAGAAACGTTTTTTTTCATATGGCTCAAGCAGCTTACGACTTCCGGTCTTAGATCAAGTATTTTCTGGGAAGCCAAGGAACGTCCATTTGAAGGCGAGCTAAAGAATGAAGGCGAAGACCCATCCCTTCCTAGGGTTCTGCGCTGAGTTGGGGACCTGCCACGTAAAAAGCGCCCCAATGAAAATGAAAAACAGCATCGGAAGAGAAACCCCCCTTTTGTTGACGACCACAGCAAACATAATAAGGAGTATGATTTAAGGGCAAGACTGTGAATGTCCGCTCCCTTATTGGAAAAGTGTTTCTACCCAGCTGTTTGATGTCTTCTTTGAAATAAAGGCTAACATCACCGTCGTCCAAGAGCTTGCATCAGCTTCTTTTTAAAATACGGTCGGACGCAGGTAAGCCCGATGATTTAAATTTAAGTGTGCACTACCCAATTCACAAAACGGGGGAACTCAAAATGTACGACCTTGGCTACGCTGGTTAGGTTATGTCGTCCGAATAGACGAAAATACTCCAAATCAGAAAGTACTCGACAAAGTACCCGCCGGAAAAGCAGTGGAAGCGAAAGACCTCCACTCCGTTTGGAAAAAACAGGTGGAGAAGGATCTGATCTCGCTTGGTACCTCCAATTGGCGCCAAATTGGTGCGATGTTGTTAACTCGACTATTACCGCGTTAGCGGCGTCTACTCCAGTAAAGAAGAAGAAGAAGTAGGGTTTTCAAAGAGGTTTTGAATCTGGAACTTCTGCAGAAGAGCCATTGTTCCAAATTTTGGTTTCCAACTCCACATGATACTATATATTGGCTCTACACAAGTGTTGTCCATCCCATAATAACATGTGGTGCAATGGCATTATGGAACAAATTGGCCCTGCTTGCTGTGGTCAAAGGGTGTATTGAAAACTATGTCAACAAAGACTCTGGAGGTTACCCTCGACATTAAACCAATAGACATACAAGTGAATTATGAGGCATGTAATGAAATAGACTTCGATTTGGAACAGATAAATTCAATCAATTGCGGGACAATACCAGACCATATTCCGCCTGATACATTTCAGATACTCCCCGGGGCTCTTTATTTCTTGCTAAGCCAACCGCCGAAACGTTCGCTTTAAGCACTCATTTAGGGATCCAATGCAAACAAAAGTGAACAGTTGAGAGAGCTTTAGTGTCTGCTTTTAATAACATTTATTGACACCAAAAATCTGTGCGAAAATATATACATACTTATATACATCAAGCCACGGCAGAGATGGCCGCACACATTTTCCTTTCGATTTTGATTGAAAAAGTTTACATGTAAATAATAGCACTTAAAATGTTCGGCGTTTAATTAAAAATCACGTTCAACCCCAAGTCGATTTTGTGCGCCGTTAGCAGATTGCAAGCAATTTGGGCAAATGTAAATTCTTTCCACTACTTTTTTCCTCTTTAAAATGGTGCACTCAAACCAAATAAGTGAAACTTAAAATTGATTGTCTGCGAGATTCTACGTATTTTTATGGCAAAACAAATAGTCCTTTCTCACACACACTGCCCACCAACGTTGCAGCAAATAAATATGCCTTTGCAGGGATGTTTTTTAATTAAAATTCTATTTCGAGTAAAATGGCGTCTGGGGAAAGATCGAACGCTTGAGCCAAACGGCGGAGCTGAGACAAAGTAAAGAAAATCGCGTTGTGTTTGGTTTTGTTTTTGTGATTTTTGTCTTTTTTCACTTCGGCATATAAAATAATGAAAAACTTGAAAATACAAGAGAAAGAGAACCGAGAAAGCGGCTTTGAACAACAAATAATGACCCAACAGGATGCGAGACAGACAAGCAAACGGACCCGGCGTTTGGACAACTGTTATAAAGGCTTTGTGCAACAAAAAGGGTGACAAATCTGTTGTGAAATTTCGTTTCTTTAGACGCTTGTGTGTACAGGGATGTATGTTTGTGTGTTGACAAATGAAGCAACTGTCAGCGTAGCATTAAAGCAAATGTCCGTAGCCGCAGGCATAATCAATGTCACACCAACCGACCAGCGTCACATTAAATGAGCATGAGACCAGTTGCCACAAATGGCGACAAAGCGACTACGGAAATGCATTAATGTGCTCAAATTGAATATATGTATGTATGTACGAATGAATTACTTGACTTATGATTATACTCTCAAGTTCACGAATCACCACCATTGTTCACTCGAATTTGTTCTCACATTTATATTTCGCAAAATGTTTATAGGTACCCTTCTCAGTAAAATTAAAACTTTTGCGCGCTTTATATTCGAGCAAGTCTTGACAGTGAAAAAATATTAACACGTTACACCTGTGGAGCCTGAGTATGACCTCCGATTTGATCAACATAAAAAGGCTTCCTTCTAATGGCGGTCACCGTAGACAAGTAATGGCATGCTTTTGATGGCACCAATAAGCGTTTTGTTCCACAAAACTTTTAACTCCATCCGGCACTGAACAAGCAACATCATACTATCTTTGTGCATTGTGTTGAAAATGCCAAACTTAGCACCGAAAAGTGATGATTTGGGGAAAATATAATTTTTTATTTATATTTGAATGAAAATGCTGTAGAGTCACATCGAATGGTTGTCCAGGCATATAATGATCATGGTCTATCAGAAGCAACATGCAAAATATGGTTTCAATGGTTCAGAGACAATGATTTTGATGTGAAAAATAAAGAAAGTGGAAGAAAACCAATATTGGATAAACATGATACTTTGAGTCAAAAGCAAATGCAGCCAATTTCAGACCGTTTGAAAGCTATAAGCAAGAACAAAAAGTGTGAAAAAATTGTGAAATATGAATTGAATGAAAAAATGAAATGCAAAAAAAAAAAACGAAAAAACACTTGAGGAATTTTTCTTTCAAGACACGAAAAAATTCAATTTTGCATCGAATTGTCAATGGCGGTGAGAATTGAATTTATTTTAAGAATCCTAAACGGAGAAAATAATGAGGTAATGCGGAATAACTATCGACATCGATTACAGAAACAGATCGATTCAGGAAGGAAGCAATGCTCTGTGTTTCATGGGATCAAGAGGATATGCATACTAATCGCTACAGCCAACAAATTATCCTTTTGCATTGATCGAAGAAACGTCCCTAATGGGCCAGAAGATACGGTAAAGTAATTTATTATACAACCATGCACCTGCACATAAAGAAAAATCGGTTCAGGATACAATCAAAGCTGCTACCCCAACCGCTGTGTTGCTTACCCTTTATTTTCATCGATGTGAGACGCATTGGCTGAGCAACTCTCGATTCCTACATAAATGTCGAGAACTAAGTGTCTGATTGTTTTACTTCAAAATACGAATATTTCTATTGGCGTGGTATCCGCAAATTGCCAAAGAGGTGGTCAAAATGCCTACAAAGCAATGGTCAGGTACTTTTTTACTTTCCTATTCAAAATTATTGTTTCATTTTTATATATCATTCATATCGGCAGTCAGTAGATAAAATTTCATACATAAAAATCTAAAAAATACTCTGTTGAAGTGAGTATCAAACAAGAAAACACAGCATTTGCTACACTCCTTCACAAGTTCATTCTTTATAGCATAAACTAATCTTTTTCCTGATTTGAATAGGTAAGTTTGTATGGTAGCTACATATATGCTACACTGCTCAAACTACTAATATGTATAATACAAGTATAGGGTGGGTCATCTAACGTTTTAAATTTGAATAATCTATATTTCGACATTGGAAACGTCAAATACCATTCGGAAAGTGACAGATATTGAGTAAAAAGTCTAAATTTTACGAAATGGGTCGCTATTCACTAGAAGAAAACTGGGAAATATTGAAAACTTTTTTCCAAAGTTCGTTTGACCGAGGATGGTCAATTTTACCGAAAAATCATCTTTTCGGAGGAGGCTTATTTCCACCTCGATGGTTATGTTAACAAGCAGAATTGTCGCATTTGGGGCACAGAAAACCCGCACGTAATCGTCGAGAAGCCAATGCACCCAGCACGAATGGTGCGGATTTGGGTCTGGTGGAGTCATCGGCCCATTTTTCTTCGGAATTGAAGAAGGAACCGCCGTAACCATCAATGAGCGATATCGCGCAATGTTAACAGAATTTTTCTTCAAGCAAATTGAAGAGGAAGACTTGGACAATATTTGGTTCCAGCAGGACGGCGCTACGTGCCATACAGTAAACGCTGCACTCAATCTTTTACGCCCTATCTTCGAATTCAAAATTTTATATGGCCCACCCTTTATGTTGAGAAATTGTAGATAATTATATATACATCTTAAATTAGAACAGTTTTCAGTTCTATTTGTATAGCAGTTATATGCTATAATGATCAGAAATTGACGGTTCCCACAAATGTGTAGCTTCTAGGGCAGAAAAATACATGCACAAAACTTCAGATCGATACTTCAAGCTCGGAGAACTAGCATGCTGATCATACTTTTCCGACTCTCTCTGGCGTTACATTCTGAGTGTTAAAAGCTTTGGCGCAATTAATTGCCTTTAACTTTTTGTACAGAAATTAGATGATAATTTGCAGTACTAATATTTACTTTCTCCATTATAAAAAAGTGTACATATGTATTAATTATTGGCAATTTTTGAAATATCTACAGCCCATGCATTACACAGTAACTAGTATTTGCGTTTACTACATTTCAATGTAATCAACCAAGGCAAACACAATACTATAGTACTTTATTATGGTATTGTTAACAAACGATATCACAAGCATAATTAAGGGGCAACGTGACATTATCAGAATATGGTATGTACATCCACATTCTGGAGCTTAAAATATTGTTCAATGACAAAGGAAAACTTGAATTTAGGTGCAACCAAATATCTGTATCATACCGCGATTAGCGAAAAAATGGCGATTTGTTCAAAGACTTGAACTAAAATAGTTCTTAACAAATTTAGAAGAACAATGTCGAGTTAACAGTCGGATAAAGCCGGATGCGTATTTTAACCGGGTTGTTCTATTGTTCTTCATTTAGGTATTAATTAGTTAACTACTAATTTAATAAGTAATCGTATAAGTAAAAAAAGCTATCTCCACCAAAGCATAAACATGTGTTTTTCAAGAGGAAAAAATGGACAAAAGTTTGTCATTATGTTTTAAAAATGATTTCAAGCACGTGACCACTGCGGCTAACTCGAAAAAAATTCTACCAAAGAGACCAAATTTTCGACAATATTTTGTAACAGTTGGATTCGTATGTCAGCAATAACATGCCAAATAGTGCTGCGACTTCACAAAACCCTTCAAAAAATTGTCCAGTCATGACACGGAATAATGCCCTCATGAAAAGCTTCTTTCAATAAATTTATTGTTTCGTATAGGACCTCGCCTTGTTAGAACCAAGTGATCTAGTTAGTTGTTCAGAAGAGAATTTTCTTCAGCGATGAAGTTCACTTCTTATTGCTGGGAACGTTAATAAAAATTGTCACATTTGGCGTGATTATAAGCAACAAGCTATGTTTGAGACCCCGTTACAGCCTTAGAAAACAGTTTGAGGTACTCTACGCGTGGAGGAAAATCATTGGTCCAAATTTCTCATATATGAAGCCGGCCAAAATGTCACAGGTAATGGGAAATGCCCGATTAGATAATATTGATGTGGACCACCCTTGGTTGAGCAACGTCATAACATCAAACGCTGCAAATGGTGCGCGTGTAGAAAAAATGCAAATGCACGTAATATAGATCAGTAAGAGTGAAAGATGTAATGTACATCATTGAACACGTGTATTATCATCTATAAATAAGACGCTTCAGCCCACTATAACCTCATTATTCGGGAAATATTCTTTAGTGTTTGTTGCGATTACTTGCAAATACGGTTTAGTAAAATAATTGATCAACGACGAAATGGGACTTCCACAATTTTGTGTTTTAGTTTTATGCTTTACGGGGATTTTAACCGGTTCCATAAGTATTTCAAACGGTAGGTCCTTTCCGAGATATATATGTTTTTTTTAATTACATTATAATTATTGCCAAATTCCAGGTGGTAGTGAGACAAAATCCTTTATAGATATCGGTAATAAACATTATTTAATAAATACTGTTGCCACGGTAATTTGCTTTCAGTGTTTGCAATCAAAATTTATTAATTTGAGCTTTTTAATTACAGATGAATTGGTTCCAGGCTTACCTTTACTGTCATACCTTTGATAGTGATTTGGCCGTAATCAAGACGCCAGGTGAGATGAATGCACTAAATTTCTATTTAATCGCGAATGTTGGCCACGTTGATATAAACTTTTGGCTTGGTATCACCGATTTGGCGGAGCAAGGTAAATATGTGTCATTTAGGGACGGACGTTCAATGGCCTATGCCAAATGGTCAGCTGGTCAACCGGATAATTTTGGCAATAATGAGCATTGTGTACATCTTTGGCTCGTTAATAATATATTCTATATGAACGATAACAATTGCAATGCTAAGTTTTATGCCATCTGTGAGTTGCGACAACCGAGGAAGGGTTGTGACGTCTGTGATTTGAAAAATTTAGTGGAAAGATTCTTGCAATTTACAAATGTTCCAAACTGTGAAAATTGGTGAATTAGAGAAACCCATTTTTATAATAAAGACTGCAGAAAATCAAGAAAAACAATGAAAATCTTGTGTTAAATATACTACAGTGGGCAAAAAATAGTAAGACTTTAATTTTTGTTCGAAACCTATTCGTCGAAATATTTTTTTTTCTAGGTTGCATGACTGTTAGTGACTCCTGTGCGAAATGTCACATAAAAATAATTCTTAGTGTTTAGTATAGCATTGTCCTTCTGAACTACCAAAAGTACATTCGACGATTTTTACGATGAGTGCAATTATTTAACAAAGAATTTCCATTAAATGGAATGCGAAATCAAATTTCTGTTATCGAAACGTTCAGAAGGTTGGAAAAGGCCGTCGGTGACAATTGTTGGTCGTGTGCAAGTGTTTTTGTTTACTACAAATTATTCAAATAAGGTCGAGAATGCTTTAGTGACGAATCACGTCCAGAATAAAAAAAAAAAAAATAAAAGTATTGATCTATCCGTTACTGACTGTTTCTACGGGAGCTATAGGATACAATGTGCCCAATATGTCATATATTTTTAAATTTTGGGTGAAAATTTCCACACGCTATCTCATCTAAAAGTATTTATAGCCGCGACTCCCCTACACACGAAAACAATTTGTACTACTTATCAAAAGCCAGGGAAATACCTTAAGGTGCAAAACGTCAACCAGAGGAACGGAGTACAAGCAATTTTATCTCTCTATATAACTCATACACTGACCGACATATTCTAAATAAGGTTTATTAAAAAAAATATATTAGGAGTTGGAGTAGTATAAACCCGATTTTAACTGCTTTTGCCAATACTGCTTACTATTAACATGCCACATACTAATACAATGTTTCCTGGATTTTATTAAGCTACAACATATACCGTCACCAATCATATGAAGTAAAGTCTTAAGTTTTCAGTACAACAGCCTCTCATTTTGATATATTTCAAATGTTGTCCGATATTTGAGGTATAAAAACATATGGGACTTCGAAAATCCTTTTATTAGGTACGTGAGAGCTAAGGGAAATATTGAACCGAATCAACCCATTTTTGACATACAGACATATCATTATCAGGAAAGAATTATCCCTGACTTTTAATTATATATCCCACACATTGAACCATATTGACGGTAAAAAGTCAGCCTTGGCAGTATGGGTTCAACTATTCAATGCCTACGAGGTAGGACAGTTTTTTGTTAGATTTGGACAAGGTAGCGAATTTGGTTCTTAGCTTAACTGGTTCAGCAGATATTTGTAGTAAACCAGAATGGGGTCACGTTCAAAAATTTTTAGCCCCTTGATACCGCGATCACTTGTGCCAAATTACAGTTTTTAACATAAATTGGTGTTTAGTTGTGGTAATTTATAGGGCGTTCGTGGTTGTGGCAATGATCTTATTACGCCCATCTGTAATCGATACCGTCTTACTCAAGTAACAGCTTTCACAGGATGGACAGATACCCGGGTTTGGACTCGTTTCTTCATTATTCACCAATTTTATTTCATTTTAGAAAAGTACCCAATTGCTCAAAACCGAGCTGGTACAATTTTCCATAGTCTCTGATGGCCATCACGACGCAGAATTTTTCCGAGTGCTATGATGAGTGAAAAGTTCGTTGGCATAAGAGTATTGCAGCGAGAGGGGACTATTTTGAATTATTGAGATGAAATGGACAAATTCGCCTTTCAATTTGATTACATTAGTAAAATCTGCTGGGTACGACCCAGATCTGGATTAACCCACGATTTAAAAAGGTTGTTCACTTGTAACTAGTTTACAAAAATAAGCGGTTTGCTATTCGGATATTTTACGAAATGAATTATCAACCGTACAAATTTAAAACATTTGATAAATCGGCATCATTTAATTGGACCACTTTCGATGCCGACTCTCCTTATGATAAGTGTAAACTTTATTAGTTCTATTAGAAATGTGTATTGCTTGAAATATACAAAGAAAAAATAGAGTTATCTGAGGAGTATACGAACATATGATGCAATGTAATTACACAATTGTACACGAACAAAGTTATAATATACAACGCTACAAATTGTGCGCATGTACAAATATATTAATATATACTGTGTATCAGCCAGATGCGGATCCCAAAAGATACAAATTATACTTCACTTAGTCCTCATATATTCCGGATGATTCACTTGCTGATTTTCGTTTTTTTTTTTTAACAAACCCATAAATTAATAGTAAAAGTTCCCCACTCAAAACATTTCATTTTGATTTCTAATTATCATACAATATTAGAGATATGTATGTATGCACGAATCGATCCTAGTATATGCGTCTTCAAGTAGGTTAAAAGACTTCTTTCTCAAGCTTAAAATATTATCAGAGAATGACTAAGAAGGAACTGAACTCGAACAGAACGAAACTGGATAATTATACGAGTTATGGAAGTTATTAAACAACTTAAACTTGAACTAACAATCCTCTGCGGCTAAAAATCTGGCACCAATTAGGTTACATACACCTGACCATCGTGGAAACGGCTTCCAATTTGGGAAATAGGCTGAATTAAAGCTTAAATGTACAAATGAAAAGACTACCTTCGTGTAGGTATGAATATATTTCATGCTGATAATACTCGAAGCTATTTACTAAGACAATTTCGGATAGCGATTCTTCTTGTCAAACGGGTTAGGTCCACTAGCTCTATTAAATAGGAAAACTGTAACGTTTTCTGGGGACTATTGTCTAAATTACCCATTGCTAAACGATTTCGTTTCGCTAAAAAATAATAATGAAATGTACTACACTTTCGTAAGATGAACAAAGCTATAATATCACGCTTTAAATTGTGCACGTATAAGAAAAATATAAAAATAAAAATTTCATATCAACAAAAGTACGAAAGTCATATGTTTATTAGGGTGTGTCATTCTGAGGAAACCCTTTTTTGTTCAATTGAAAAACAGGCTAAAAACTTTCAAAAATGTGAAAAAAGTCACTCAAAGTATGAGGTTGCCTCAGAATGACACACCCTAATATATATTTATTTATATAAACGGGAATAACTAATTTATATATATATATTTATATTATATATACAGTCTGTCAAGTAAGAGCGTGGTCGGCTTTACCGACAGTTAAAGAAAGACTTCGCTCTAATTCCTTCGCGAGCCGATAGAGGGAAGCTTTGTTCTTAATGCATTGTCAACAAAGGTGCAGTTGTCGTTGATCTTTTGAAAGAGAATCACGTTAAACGCCATGAGTGCTAAGTACGCATCGCGCTACGAAGCTGTGCTCCTTTGCATCCATCCGAAAGGTCCCGAAATGTAAGAATCAGCGGCTCTAAATATATGAGAAAGTCGAAGGTATTTATGCAGAAGTAAATACAGCGACTCGCTTGGGCGCATGAGAATATTTATAGAAATTTTGAAAATGTAATTTTTACTGGTGAATGTTCTACATGGCCACGTTCTGTCCTCAGGCGAGCCTGGTCAACTTCCACCAATAGGCTTGTTCAGCGGACCGTAAAACATGGCTTCTCAAAGCAGAAAGCTTTACTGCTAACTGCCAAAGGATGGTTCATTAGAAAAAATGAAGATTGGATTCTGCAGGAGGACAACGATCCTAAACACCGCAGCAAGCTCTGTACTCAGTGGAAAACTCAATCTGGAATCGTTACATTGGATTGGCCGTCGCAGTCGCTCAATGCAAACTCTATTGAAAATGTGTATATATGTATGTGCATATATTAAACAGAAGCTTCGTGGAAGACCCACATACATTTTGAAGTGGTTGTCTTACGAAATTCGTCGGATCTGGAGATCCTTGTCACAAGAATTCGCAGTCAAATTAGTAGACAGTATGCCTCGGAGATGCCAAGCAATTATCGACGCCAGTAGTGACTGGACATACTATTGACCAAATTGCATCATTGTCTGTACTGTGCATATATAAATATGAAAGTTTCATAAAATAATTTGTTTTATAAATTAACACGACCGCGGTCTTATTTGACGGACTGTATATATATGCAAATATAAATATTCATACATACGTGTATTCAATTTAATAAATTTATATAAATTAGATATGCTATTCTTTAATCAGATTGTTCGATGAACATTCTTCAGTGTCGGTTGTGTTTGCTAGCAAATACGGTATTAATAAAGTAATTAATCAAAGACAAGATGGATTTGATACAATATTTTATTTTAATTTTGTGCTTTACGGGGGTCTTGCACCAGTCTATTAATATTTATAATCGCGGTGAGTCAGTCTTGAGGAAAAATATGAACTTTTACTTCCGCAATTGTAACTCTTTCTAAATTGTAGGTAAGAGTGCGAAAAAACCCTTCATAGAGATCGGTAGTAAATATTACCTAATAAATACTGCTACTACGGTAATTTACTTTAAAGCTTCTACGTTAAAATTATGTAATTTAAGTCTCTTAATTACAGATGAATTGGTTCAGTGCGGTGCTTTATTGTCGCAACTATGATAGTGATTTGGCCGTAATCGAGTCGGAAGCCGAGATGAATGCACTGAGTTTCTATTTAACCACGAATGGTCACATTAAAAAACATTTTTGGCTAGGTGCCACCGATTTGGCTGATGAGGGTAAATTTATGTCACTCAAAGACGGTTTTTGATTGGTGCAACTTTTTCAAAGAGGTTACTACTAAAGATCAACACGTTAATAAAATAAAGGAATTAGTACTTGAAAGGCGACGATTAATAGTTAAAGCGTTGGAATATCGGAAACAGGAGTGTAAACCATTTTGAACGGTTATTTGGGCCTAAGAAAAGTGAAAGCACGATTGCACAGTGGCCAGTCTTGTATGGAATGAATCAGGGGCCAAAAATGCTACCACTAACTATATATAAAAAAGTGACACTTTTGCCATGGGATAGAGTAAAGATGTATTTACCTTTAATTTTAATGTTTTTTTAAGAAATAGCGTTTATACAAAGAATGGTAAATTTCAAACTTTTTTTTTTTAATTTTTGGCCTATGAAATCGACCAGTGCTAATTGGTTTCAAAATCACTAAAATTTTATGAAAAACATCGTCGCACTGTCGTTTTTGAAACAATTTCTTTCTGACTAGCAGGATGTCATGAGACATTTTATTACTGACGATGACTCTTTTATACATATATGTAGTAGATATGTATATGCTTACGACATGGAAATAAACGATCAATCTGCCGAATATTGTGTCAAAGGTGAGCCGAAAGGTTAAGTTGACAATTGTTGTGGAGTACTCCGAATTCCTTCCGGCTGGTCAAGTTGTCAACAAGGAATACTACTAGAGTTTTAGGAATCGTTTGTGCGAAGCCGTTCTTAAGAAAAAGCCAGAATTATGTGTCGAGAATAATGCATTCTGCATTGATTGTTCGTGAATTTTTCGCCCAATTTTCAATCGATATAGTCCTCCAGGCACCGTGTTCACCTGATTTAGTTCCGTGTATCTGAGTTATGGCTATTTAGCAAACTTTACACAGTATATGATAAGAATGCATGACCTAATTCACACACCAAATTGGTTAAGTAGTTCAATATCTTTGGAATGACATGAATGATTAAATATTTTTTTTGCAGATTATTTAATTTGAATATTATGTTAATTGTAATGTACTCTTCACAGGTGCATTTCTCTTAGTAACTATGTGTCCAGTTTGTATTTAAGCTATATGCTATAGTTAACCGATCTAAAAAATTTCTTCGGAGATTACATTGTTGCTTTAGAAAATAATATGTACCAAATTTCGTGAATATATCTTGTCAAATGTGAAAGTTGTCCATACAAGAACTTGATTCCGATCATTCGATTTGTATGGCAACTATGTGCTATATTGAGCCGATCTGAACAATTTCTTCGGAGATTACATTATTGTCTTAGAAAATCACCTGTGTCAACTTTTGCGAAGATACATTGTCAAATGTGAAAGTTTTCTATACAAGAACTTGATTCCGATCTTTGAGTTTGTATGGCAGCTATATGCTATAGTTGTCCGATATCGGCAGTTCCGACAAATCAGCAGCTTCCTGAAGAGAAAATGAAGTTTACAAAATTTCAAAACAATGTCTTAAAAACTGGGGGACTATTTCGTGTATATACAGACAGACTGACAGACAGACTGACAGACAGAAAGACGGACATGGCTAAATCGACTCAGCTCAACATTCTGATCATTTATATATACACTTTATCGTTTCCTTCTGGGTATTGCAATCTTCGTGACAAACTTAATATACCCTGTTCAGGGTATAAAAATCCCAAAACTCCATCATCGAAGATAGCAACAATGCTGAAGGAAAACGTTGGTACGGTTGCTGACTCTCGGACTGTTTGTAGAGCGCTAAATAGTTCTGGGGGCAATGCCGGTCGCAAAAGACCAATGATTAGTAAGATGAAAAAAAAAGAGAATTTTATTCGCAAAGGATACATACAAGCTGACGGACTTTAGGGAGAAACTTATCTAGGGTTGGAGAGTTAGTGTTTATTGACAAAATAATAGAAAAAACAATTTATTTGAATATTCTTAAAGAAAGAACGGCTACCACTTTCAGTATGACAACGACCCCAAGCGTACGGCAGAATTGGTATTGTCCAACACTCCTCACACCTTGAAAACTCCGCTTAAGTCCGCAAATCTCAGTTCGATCGAATATTTATGGGACCACTTGGATAGACGTGTTCGAGAACACCATGTTTTATCAAAACATGGGCAAAAGCAATCACTTCTTGATGAATGAAAAAAAATTGGTTAATTCTATGCAGAAACGTTTACAAGAAGTTATTAAAAATAACGGTAAATATTAACATATTAAAAATATTTTCTTCGCCGACGGTGACTTTTGTTCAATGAAAATGAAAAAAAAACTTTTTATATAAATTAAAAAAATAAATTAATTAAAGCTTCAGTTGAGAAAAAAATGAACTATTTTTATTTTTTAATATTTTCGGGGCGTGGCCGCTCTTCAAACATTGTTAATACCAAATGACGGTGACTTTTGTCCAGTACAGTGTACACACATAAATGATCGGCATGATGAGCAGAGTGGATTTTTCGTCTGTCTGTCTGTATATGAATTGAGGGACTAAGTTTTTGAGATTTCGATTTGAAATTTTGCACCTGTCCTTTTCTCTCCTAGAGTGTCTTTATTCGTGGGAACGATCGATATCGCGCTACTATAGCAAACAGCTATAGGGTAGTATGGACTGAACAATCGGAATCGAGAAATTTTCTCGAAATCTGTCTTGGATCAATTTCGCAGGTAATAATGTAATCTCCGAAATAAATTGTTTACCTAGGATCGCTATAGCATATACGAGGTATGACAATTAAGTAATGGTATATTTAAAAATTATTCTACAACTCTACCATCCCCTTCAAAGTAGTCCTCTTGGGCAGCTATACAACGATTCCAGCGCGTTTTCCACGCCTCGTAACATTTCTGGAACGCTTCGACTGGGACGTCCGCGAGTCCCTCGTCACGGCCGCCTGGCTGTCCGTAATCGATACAAAATGGGTTTTTTTGACCACCGATTTTGTTTTAGGAAACGAAAAAAGTCACAGGGTGACATGTCGGGCGAATAAGACGGCTGTTGCAACACCGCAATCCCTTTAGAGGCCAAATATTGGGACACGATGAGGGCGGTGTGGCACGGCACGTTATCGTGTTGAAGGATCCTGTTACGAGCGTTGTCTGGGCGCACCCTGTTGACTCGTTTTCGTAATCTTTCGAGTACTTGGCAATAGTAGACTTGATTCACAGTTTTCCCCGGTGGAACGAATTTTTTGTGAACGATTTCACGGCTATCAAAAAAGGCAATAATCATCGTTTTCACCTTTGACTTGTTCATGCGAGCTTTTTTCGGGCGATGGCCGCGCGGAATTAACCATTGTGAGCTTTGGCGTTTGGTTTGGCACCATCACCATACACTCTTACTAATTTTTATCGCGACGCGTTGCTCTTGATTTCGTTTTTCCATTTTCGTGACGAGCACTACAAACACACGTCTGCTCAAGTTGGGGCAGCAGGCGAACTAGCTAGAGCGATGGTACATACATCAGTGGAGAGGGGAGGAATGCCGGAAAAAGAGAAAGGGAATTTCAAGGTCACAGGTTTACCACAAGCGCGGCAATAAAATCAGTCTCATTACTTAATTGTCAAACCTCGTAGCTACCATACAAACTGAATGCACGGAATCAAATTCTTCTATGGAACGTTTTGTATTTGTGAAAGGTATTATAGCTTCGGAGCAACCGAAGTTAACATTTTTGTTTAACATATCGTTTTGCCAACACAAAAAGGCCTTCCCACTTAACCGTTCTATACTTGTTTTTATTTTTTGGAAAGGAAAATTTAAAAAGTGTATGGTGATGAAAAAATACTTAGTTAATAGTAAAAGTTTCCTACTCAAAAGATTTAATTTTGTTTTCTAATTATCATACATATGTAAATATTGCATTTATTATAAGAGATTATAAGAAATATGTATGCATGAATCCATCCTAGTATATGCGTCTTCAAGTAGGTTAAAAGACTTAGGTGATAATGAAATATATTTCCTTTCTCAAGCTTAAAATATTATCAGAGAATGACTAAGGAGGGACTGAACTCGGACAGAACGAAACTGGATAATCCTACAAATTACGAGGGCTACTAAACAATTTTTCATATAAATTTCTTGAATATCACCGAACTAACCATCCTCTGCGGGCTAAAAATCCGGCACCAATTAGGTTTCATACACCCTACCATCGTGGAAACGGCTTTCAATTTGGGAAAAAGGCTGAATGAAAGCTTAAATGTACAAACGAAAAGACTACCTTCGTGTAGGTATGAATATATTTCATGCTGATAATACTCGAAGCTATTTACTAAGACAATTTTTGACAGTGATTCTTCTTATCATGAGGGTTACATGCACTAGTTCTATTAGAAGAGAAAATTGTAACGTTTTCTGGGGATTATTGCCTAAATTACCCATTGCAAACAGATTTCGTTTGTATTTCTGAGACTTTTACGAATATAACCAAATAATGAAATGTACTACACTTCCGTTAGACGAACAACGCTATAATATCAAACGCTTTAAATTGTACACGTATAAGAAATATAAAAATACAAATTTCATATCAACAAAAGTACGAAAGACATATATACAGTATATCTAAATGTATAGACGGGGAAATCCAATTTATATATATATATATATATATATATATTATATATATATAGTAGATATGTATATATCCATGCTCATACATATGATAATAATTTAATATATTTTTATAAATTGGATATTCCAGTTTATAATCACATTATTCGATGAACGTTCTTCAGTGTCGGTTGTACTTGCTAGCAAATACGGTGTTAATAAAGTAATTAACCAACGCCAAAATGGTTTTGACAAAATTTTATATTTTAATTTTGTGCTTTTCGGGGGTCTTACCCCACTCTATTAATATTTCCAATCGCGGTGAGTTATTCTGCAGGAAGAGTATGAACTTTCTATTCTGCAATTGTAACTCTTTCTAAATTGTAGGTGAGAATGAGACACAACCCTTCATAGAGATCGGTAGTAAATATTACCTAATAAATACTGCTACTACGGTAATTTACTTTAAAACTTCTACGTTAAAATTATGTAATTCAAATTTCTTAATTACAGATGAATTGGTTTGGTGCGGTGCTTTATTGTCGCAACTATGATAGTGATTTGGCAGTAATCGAGTCGGAAGCCGAGATGAATGCACTGAGTTTCTATTTAACCACGAATGGTTACATTGAAAGACATTTTTGGCTTGGTGCCACCGATTTGGCCGATGAGGGTAAATTTATGTCACTCAAAGACGGACGTCCAATGCTCTATGCTAAATGGTCAGGCGGTCAACCAGACAATGCTGGTCAAAATGAGGGTTGCGTGCATCTTTGGCCAGTTAATAATATATTCTATATGAATGATAACAATTGTATGGCTAAGCTTTATGCCATCTGTGAGATGCGGCAGCCGAAGAAGACTTGTGATGTGTGTGATTTGAAAAATTTTATGGAAAGATTCATGCAACATGTTTCACACTGTCAAAATTAGTTAGGTGGAAGTACCAGTTTTATGAATAAAATCGTTATTTCATAACAATACCTTCTTTTAAATATTTTATAACGTTATAAGTGAACTTGTTAGTGTCGCGGATTGCGCCAAGCGTGTCAATATCAATAAGAAAGATTCGATGCAAAATTGAGGATTGGCTATGCTACTTCCAACTGTCAAAGAAAATGCTAGAAAATAGTAGTATAATAGTATGCATATAAGCATTCAAACCTGCTGATCAAGTTCTTTAATTGAAACTTTCTTTTAATGTGAAGGGTATTCTGACTTCGTTTGCATCGTTGTTTTCTTTTTGGAATTACCTCCAGTTAAAACAGTTTGTGAGGAAAGTGGAAGTGTTGATTTTGCGGTTTGCTTAGATTAGCAGAGTAAGAGTGATTATTGAAAGAAAATTTAAAGAAAATTGGAAGACAGGCATTTCAATGCTCACTTTGTGGTGAAATAACATATTTCGGGTTCCGATCGACCGACTAAATTTTTTTCGCGACACTATCTTCATATGCCTATCGGACTTTCCAAATAACACAATTATAAATTCAATTTGTTTATATCACTTTCCAGTACACAGATCAGAAGAAATTTGATATTACATAATAAGCTAAAACTTTGTACTAATAATTCCTATAAAGTATGCGACTTTACAGTAAAAAATTGTCGAATCCGAACAAAACCGTTCAAGTCTCTAGGCATCGAGTATGTGGACTCCAATATCTATAGTTGACTTTTGACCGAAAATATCGTTCAATATCTGGGATATACAATTGAAATTCAGAGAATCATTTCCTGGTAATAGTATTTCTGCGTAGTAAAAATAGTGTAGATTGGGTCAATACTATCCTGAGACCTCATATACCTAGTGTAAAGTTTTTCGAGCTTCCAGGCAACTTTTTACAACTTAAGGTATATTTATGGGGTTACAAAGGTTTACGGGTTTCAAAAAAAAAACCGACTTGTTTGCCTTATTCAAAATATTGTCCTAAATTTTCAAGTTTATCCGAATAAAAGTTTCGAAGACACAGCGTTGACTTGTGCGGTCGGGGCTAGCTAACCTAAGTGCGATGTCTTAAAACGGGTATTTCTTGAAGTGAAATTTTAATTTTTTTTGTAAACAATTTTTTCCAAAAATTTCGGAATTTCTTTGGTAATATTCGTAGTGCATGTTTGTAAAATCAAAAATTCCACTCAAATATTTCATTTTTGTATAAGAAAACAGCTATTGAAGAAAGACTGTTCTTTTCCGAGGAGTATAAAATATTTGGTTGCACCCAAACTTAGACCTTCCTCCCTTATTTATTTCTTTTGGGAATTACCTCTAGTAAACGTATATATTTATATTTTCTTTTTTCTTTTTTTCTTACTCAACCGCAAAGCAATGCGCTTCCGTTCCAGCTTGTAAGAGATAAGTTAGAAATAAGTAAATGTATAAATACAAATATAATGTATATACAACCTGTTTTATTTTGAAACAATGATTTTGTTTGGAAAAAAAAATAAAAAAGAAGAAATCGGATTTCCTATCAGCACAACCGAGAACAAACCTATTATACAGAAGAAACTAAATTTAATATAAAACGTAATAAAAACAACGCAATATCGTAAAAAATAAAAAATATTTTCGCATTACCAAAATACCAATAATGCATATTGTTTTTTCTTAACATTTTAATAAACCTCTATGATGACATGTGAGCAGAAAATAGTAAGACTTTTTAATTTAAGTTTCGCGTGAAAAAATATTTTTCGAAGTATTGTTTTTCTAGATTTGTATGACTATCAGTGACATCTTTGCCAAATGCCAACATCAAAATAATCATTATTGTTTAGTATAATCGTGTCTTCTGAACAAGTGAATTCGGAGACTTTTGCGTTGAGTGAAATTATTTAACAAAGAAAGACCATTAAATTGTGTGTGCGAAATCAAATTTCTGGTTTTGAAACTTTCAGAATGTTGAAAAAGGCCTTCGGTAACAATTATTTGTCTCGAGCAAGTGTTTTTGGAACAAATTATTCGAAGAGGGTAGGAACGCATTGACGACGAACCACGTCGAGGACGGCCATTCACTTCAACTGATAATCAACACGTCAATAAGATAAAGGAATCGGAGCTTAAGAGACAAAGATCTTACGGGCATCATTGAAATATCGGAAGAAAACCATTTTGAAAGATCATTTTAATTTTTTTTTTTGAAAAACAGCGATGTCATGAAACGTATTATTACAGGCAATGAGTCTTGTATCTATGCTTACGAGCCGAAAACAGACGACCAAGCAGCCGAAAATCATGCCAAAGGTGAGTCGAAGCCGAAAACATTTTGACAGTTTTCTTCGATTATCGAGGTGTAGTGCACTTCAAATGCCTTTCGACCAGCCAAACTATCAACAAGGAATATTGTTTGAGTGTTATACGTAGCTTGCGCGAAGCTATTGTTAAGAAGGGGTCGGAATTATTAGGGGTCGCGAACTCTTGAATTTTGCACAACTATAAAGCACAGTCGAATACTGCACTGATTCTTCGTGAGATTTCGCCCAATTTTGAATCGATATACTACTGGATTCAGCGTGTTCAAATTCCAACGACCACTCCGATTAAACCGTTTTGAGTCAAGTGAAGTCCTTCAACGCTACGCGTATTGAAGGCTTTGACGAAAATTGACTTTAAAAACTGTTTCGAGGATTGGAAAAAAAATTGGCTGTTTCCAATGTCTTGTTATGATCATCTACATCACCAACTAGTTCATGTCTCGATTTCTACTTAAGTTATAACTTAAACAAATAGGCGGAAGGATAAACGAACGGACATTAAAGCGAACCGACGGACTTACGAACAACCAGAATTCCCGGGAACTCACCTCGTCATAACTAGCACAACTTAACTAGTTATGTAGAGGCAGGTAGGTAGAGTGGCTGTCTGAGAAAAGCTCTTAGGCCTATAAGAGGCCCATTGTTATAACACCGGAACTAAAGTCTTCTAACCATCAGTGCGCAAAGTTTTAACTGTATATCCTTCGAGACAACGTAAAGAAACGACAGATGGTTTTTACATACTATTTTTCTATATAGAGCCTTGTATTCGCATAGAAGAATCCTTAGAGTTGAGGAGCCACACCACATGCATAAAAACAAAACTCCTACTCAGTGTTGATGACCATTCCAATATATAAAAGATATACGAATATTTTAAAAGCACTGCAGCCATTGCCATAACTTAAGCCAAATACTTGTCGGTAAGAATTCCAAACTAAAAAAAAAAAAATATTTTAAAGTGCATAAAATTTTACACTGAAATACATAATTTTTCAGACTTCAAAGTTAATTTATCCAAAAAACAAAAATCGATTGACAATTGACGATTGACGATTATTCTAGCTGTTTGGAACCATATATTATTATTTTGGTAAAAGGTGATCCCAAAATGATTAAGTGGTGAATATGTGCAGTCTCATTGAAAATGTCTGAAGGCATAACGGAAGTAACTATTCCGACGTGGTTAAATAAGAGAGCGAAGTAATTGGATAATTGTTTCAGGGAATCTTTGATATACTATACTCCAAGTAGATCCTGATAAATAGGAATATTTGCTGCTAAAATAATCAGATCTAAAGCAACTTGATGTCGAGGGTTTGTGGCAATTCGCTTTTGGTAAACTAAATAGCGGTGGTACCCCTTAGGAAGAGAGCTGTTGAAGGTCTCGATTGACTCTTTATCAATGCTGTTACTTAGGCATTCTTTATTTATGAAAATTAATTATCTTTAGCAGAAGAAATATTTCTTATTGTGTTTTGTTGACAAGTGTTTCCTTGGCGATATAAAATGCCAATGGTCCATTTCATTTCATTCGCAGTCGCTCACTGGTCCACTGGATATCGCATACACTTATTTCGCATTCGCAAGGAAATCAGGGTCACAATGGCGCTTGCACAATATATTTTGATTTTGTGTTTCACTGGCGTTCTCTGCAATACCACCAATACAAGTGCGCTAAGTGCGAGTAAGTCTTCAGACAAATATGTAAATTCGCATTTATGAACTGAAATCCATTTATACTATATATCGTTTTGCAGATTGTGTAAATATTATTTAATAAATACAGTCGTCAAGGTGATTATTGCTCGCACTTGAGATTCTTAAACTAGGGAATCATTATTAAGACACCATTCTTGCTAATACAGATGGATTGGTTCGAGGCTGACCTTTTTTGTCGCACTTTTGACAGTGATTTGGCCGTAATCGAGTCCGAAGCTGAGATGGATGCACTGTCTTTTCACATAACGTCAAATGGAAATCTTGGAAAATTTTTCTGGCTTGGCGTCACCGATTTGGCTGTGGAGGGTAAATTTATGTCACACTACAATGGACGCGCAATGCACTACGCCAAATGGGCACTCTATCAACCAGATGATAATCAAAAAAGAGAAGATTGCGTAAACCTTTGGCCCGTTAATAATAAATATTTTATGAATGATGCTGCCTGCTATTCGGAATGTTATGCTCTTTGTGAGAAGCGACCACGCCCAAAATGTTGTGGTGAAAGTGCACTATCGAAATGTGGTTTGAAAAAGCTCGTAGAAGAGTATGTGAGAAGTGCATATTCAATATTGAATTGCCGCGATTAGTGCAGATTTTATTTATGCAAATATGAGTAAGCTTACGGAAACTTGTTTTTTGAGCAAAAATAAATGAATTAAGGTATAACCAAATGAAATCTTGAAAACTATAACTTTTTGTTAACATCACACACACAACATTCAAACTACGATCGAGCCTTGTCACAGCCATTAAAGTTTTCTTTTTAATTTATTTTAATCACAATTACAAAAAAATTTAATTTATTTATATTTTGAGTCATAGTGATAAATAAATGTCAAAATTCTCTGATTGCCGAAATTAAAAATAGAGATCGTTGCAGGAGGTACTTTTTTTTTGTATTGGAGATAAATGGACAGGGAAAATGTTGGAAGGCTCTACTGAATTTAATTGGCGTCGTCCACAATGACTTTGTTCCTCCTGGACAAATCTTCAACGCCAAGTTTTACGTTAAGTTCTTCAAGAGACTCCAACCGATTGGAAGTTGCACCTGGACAACTGGTTTTCTTGTGGACAGCTACCTAACCAAGGCCGGCATCCCAACGCTTCCGCAGCCTCCCTTCAGCCCAGATGTGGCCTAACTTTTTTGTTTCCTTACCTGAAATGGTCGAAGAAAGGCAAGCATTTTGAGACGACAGGGGTATTCAAGCAGCATGCACCTCGGCTCTGAAGGCTATTTCGGAGAAAACCTTCCGTGGCGTCTTCAATGCTTGGAAGATCGACGCATAAGGAGCCTTTTTTGAAAATTTTTAAAGAATTGTAAGGATTGGTTCCAAAATTTTTTTATAAATCGACTCAATCCTATTACTTTCCGAACAAACCCTGTATATTATTCGATATCCAACGGAATTATCTGATATTGAAATCAGTTACCTTGTTATATCTCTGTAAATCTTTTGTCTTAATTTTGTTTGTGTTTACATTTGAAATAAAATAACTCAGTTGACCTATAGGTCTCTTGTTACATATTAAATACTTTTACAATGGGTGATCCAAGTAGAGGCCCTTTTTCAGTTGACTTTTCAGGGCATGCGTGAGTCGTGTTAACCTGTTATGTTATTTTTCCTCAGCATTGTTTGGCATCCTATCATGGAATGACTCGTGCCTGAAGAATGCTTGCTTACAAATCTTTCAACTTTTTTACCCAAATTCACGTTCTGTAAAGAATGTGTTTCGCGCGTACCTCTCAACATCAACGTCGGCCTACTGAGCATACTTTTCGTTGATTACGAACTGAAGAAAAAAAGAAAATATAGCAGCTGTAGCTCAGAGTGTATACGAAGACCGTGAAGGGTCGATTCGGTTAAATTGTAGATTTGGTTATCTGAAGTAGATGTACAAGCCGAAAATGAAGTTATATGAATTTATTTTCAATAAAAAAACAGGTTTTTGTTTTTTTTTGCAAAGAAAAATTTGGTGAACTGAGAAAAATATGGACATCCACTTGTTCAAAGGGTAATAGACTAAATTAGGATTAACGGAATTTAGAGATATCAAATTCAGTGGACGGAATTAACTTCTAGTTGTTTGAACTTGCGATTCTTTGAAACAAATACTTTGTGTTGTTCTATAAAATGTACCTTGTTTTTTGTACTGCTTAAGTCTGTGAGGCACATAAACAGTGAGGAGAATTGTATTAAATATGTCCCACGATCGTATTTCAAAATTCATAGTGACAAATACCTTCAAACTATCGACTTTCCATTAATAACTACTTGACAAACATAATTCCCTTAAATGCCCGCAAGTCAAATGTCATAAAACGCTTAAAACGATATTGAGAAATCTAATAAGTATTTCCAAAAGGCATACGAGGAAAATCTCAACGCACCCCTTAGCTGATAGATTCCAAGCAAAAAAAAAAAAGAAAAGCAACCCAACCATTAAATCAAAACCGATAATCCCAAGTTAAAACAACCAGTCAGCCGACCAGCCCACCAACGGACACACACAAAGCCGTTATCAACCAGCCAACCTTCGGGCATTGCGCCGCCGGCCAGACGTTCAACGAAATGTCACAGAGTTTGCAACAGAGGGTTGCAAAAATTTCAATGTACGACACATTATAAGGGCTTCACTTGCACGCGACAAGATTTCCTGCACGAAAAAACAACAAAAACCTGTCAATGCCCGAGGCTAAATTTTGGCTGTGAAGTCAACCACCAGTTTATGTTAAGAAGGCGTGCATGGCTCGAATTTGCCCCCCGGGGAGGGTGGAAACTGACACTTTGTTCCTCATTTAGCGCATCAACGACGTAATGATTCGATTATTTACGCTTGCCAACGTATTTTGGTATTTTGAGAATTTCACACAATAAGGGATTATTTTCGATTCCGCGCACACATATGCACAGATATGTAGCGATAGCGGTTGGGTGAAATATCAAAATGACAATAAGGATTATTGAAAATAATCAGAAAGTAAGAGTATTACTTTTTTATTGAATATGAGCGAGCAAAATAATTTATTTTGTAATAATTTTTTTTCTTTGTATGTAATGGAATTATGTTAGATTAGATGGATGCCTAGAGAAATTCTCATTCTATTGTTACAGTTAATTTCTATACAAACAAAACTTCCCTGGACTACTACAAGACCAGGTAGGTCGTATACAACATAAACAAGTTTTCGGCGCTCTGTGTGCCGTCGGAAAAATATGGTTCTACTAAACACCAGAGATCAAGAAGCAATCAAAGCAGTCGAAACAATAGACTTCAGAGGTGAAGCTGATCAGGAGACGGGTAAAACTCTTCTTTCGGTCGGATATATAATTACCATCGTTTTCACTAGTGAAGGATATCATATCACCTATGTACCTCAAGGCTAGTTAAAACTTCACAGAGATCTGCATTGCCGAATTACTGGGCCGATTCGTTGTCGAATTGCAGAAAAAACTTGCTCACTTCACCAAGGAATATGGCTCTTTCACCATGACAACTCAACGGCTCAAACTTATATGTATAGGGCAGTCGAAAAAGTCTTTTCGTATTTTTAATCAAACTTCAACTTATTTTTTTTATATTTATAATGAATTTAAATGAACCAAATATGTATGTACCATTTTGGTCGACCACTTTTTGTAATTTTTCCGTTAGAGACATAATTCCATCAGTGTAAAACTTTTCTCGGCGAAAAACTACGACAAGTAATTTTCACAGACTTCTCTTGAAGCCAACTTTACTCCATTAAGGGAGTTCTGCATGGACCGAAACAAATAGATGGTAAGGTCAGGGCTATATGGTGGATGCTCAAAATCCAGCCAAGCTCTCCCAGTTTTTGCCGAGTCAGCAAGGATATGTGTGGTTTTTTATTTCTATTTTCTATTGATCAGAGTGGAGCCTTTTCTGATTCTCTTAAATTCATCAGTTGCTCGACGTAAAATGTAGAATCAATCGTCGACTAGGTTGGAGCAGCTCATAGTGGTTGATTCCTTTCCAATCCTACCAAACACTCAGCATAACCTTTCGAGGCATGATCTCTTTCGCACATTATGTCGACTTTGACCCACTTTTCGTCTCCTGTTACCATCGCTTCAGAAATGTTCGATTTCATCTCGTTTCAGCAAAGAATCGTAAATGTTAATTCAGTCCATTAAACTTTTCACAGACAATTTATGTGGTACCCAAACATTGAGCCTCTTTTTCTAGCCACCTTTTTTTAAATGGTTCAAAACCATTTGATGATGAATGTTAAGTTCCTTAGCGATGTCATGGCTGCTTATGTGTTGGTCCTGGTCAATCTTTTCCATAATTTCATCGACTTTTGCAACGATAGGTCGACCAGAGCGAGGTGTATTTTTAGCATGGAAATTTCCAGAACGGAAGCGAGCGAACCATTGTGGTACTACACGAACAGATTCAGTATCGTCTCCTTAAACTTCACAAATTTTATTGGTGTCTTCCCTTTTTTATACAAA
>CM050323.1:9533245-9564588 GCA_027475135.1 Bactrocera correcta | reverse complement strand
GAGTTTTACATGAGTCATGTAGTTGACATTTCATGTAAATTTTAACAAAAAGTGGCATAAAATTATTTCCACAGCAGATACAAAACATATTAAATACATATAAATACTTTTATATAATATATAACACATACATACAAAAATGCAACACTACTGTGCGCCACTAAGAGCAGCCACATGTTATGTGCAATTAAAAACAAAAAAAAAATTAATTCATAATATTAAAACGCATACTTGAAATTTACGAGGTTAAAATGTTGCGTGCAATATGGGAAAAGTGAAAAATAGCGTATGCCAGCAACAAAAATGGCATTGGAAGTATACTTTATATAAATACTTTGTAATATTTGCTGGCGCCCATGTTGCCACATGTGTTGTTGTTGTCGGAACGTCGCTGTACGGGTCACAAAATGCAGCGGTTATGCGATTTATTGATACTTCAGCCAAGCTGTCCTTTGCCTACACTTCAAGTGCTACAACAACACACACACGCACACACGTATACAAGCTTTTACACTTAACACACAAACCAAGCTTCCGGTGAGCAGCAAATTTCCCGCATCTCTATTTGAGCGTGTATATGTAGGTGTGGGCGTATAGAGTGTGTGTGCTAAAATTTGTATAGGTGTGAGCGTATAGAGTGTGTGTGCTATAAATTGCATTTTTTAATTCGATTTGTTATTGTGGCATCATCATGTGGCGCGTTTATTTAATTTCTAGCCTCACACACGCGCTTGTGTAAGTTAACACCAAATTGGTTAACACCAAAATCTACATAGCTAACACAGCAATAATACAAGCGAATAAAAATACAAATAAACAAATATTGCTGACGACATGTTTGCATTAGTTCAACAACAGGAAACGCAAAATAACAAATTGCGGAAATCAACAACAACACCACAGCAGAGTTACAACGACAGCGCAGCCGAATTTTATACGGTCACATTGAAGTGCAATGTGACCAAATTATTATTGATAGGTATAAATTAAGAAATAATTGTTAGTATTAAGCAGTCGAAATGTGAAGTTCAATAAAGCAGAAACAAACTTCAAAAAATTTGTTTTTTTTCCACATCTAAGTGGAAGAATGAATAATTGGCGCCCGAGCTAAAAGAAAGTGTTTCCTTCGCGTGGATATAGTAACTTAGTGCAACAGGTAAAGCAGAAAGTGCTACCTAAATTGAACAATAACGCATATAGTGCAACAGGTAAAGCAGAAAGTGCTACCTGAATTGAACAATATCACATAAAGTTCAACAGTGCTACATACTACAGTTCAACAGTGCTACAAACTACAGTTCAACAGTGCTACGTACAACGGTGCTACATACTACAGTTCAACGGTGCTACGTACAACAGTGCTATAAACTACAGTTCTACAGTGCCACATACTACAGTGCTATAGTACCACGGGTAAAGCAGAAAGTGCTACCCAGAATACAACACTCCACCCGAGGAACACAACGAGGCAGCATCACGGGAAATAAAGGCCCCTCAGTAGGATAATAAACGAATCCAAACAGGACGTCATAGGACAGCCAGCCCGGAAAGCAGAAGCCTTAAATAATATGCGACTCAAAATATTATTAATGTAAGTAAATCGATAACCCAGACAAAATAAAATTATTCTTGAACACCTTTGTTTTAAATAAATAAATGCTCACGTTACATTTCAAATGTAAATATATAATTCTAAATTCAGTTTACAAGAGACAAATTTAAGAAATTTAACAAACTTGTCTAAATAAATACCATATTAATAAACTTTAAGCAAATAGATATTATATTAATAAATTTATCTAAAAATAAGCACTACTAGACCTTGTTATAAAATAAGAAGACAATATCTTTCATCTTTTGATTTCTCCGAATACATAGTTCGAATCAAATAAACTAGATTTAGGTACATATTTAAAATCTTATAATATAAAACACGGCTTGTACAGCCAATAATTTACAAAAACTAAAGCTGCGATTCACCACCTTCGGGGGGACCCTCCAGCTTATAACAAATAAAAACTCTGCGATTCACCACAAAAGGGACCCTCCAGAGATTTATAAATTATAAATTAAATAATAAAAGGCTCGTACAGCCAGTAACTAAAAATAAATAAAAACCTATAACAACGCTTAACTCTGCGATTCCCCCGGACCCTCCAGAGTAGAAAAGCTACCTTTCCTAGAAGGGTTAACAACGAAAAAATAGAAAATATTAGTTTTAGCGAAAATAAAATAATAAATAGATTTTTTTTTATATTTCGTAATCTTCAAGTTAAGTAAAAGAAAAAAAATGGCAAATCCAAATAATCTCATAAGGCCACCAGTACTACCCTCACCTAATCCAATTGCACCCAACGTAACAAATCCTGCACAACCCGATTTAGCAAATCAAGTAAGAGAACTACTAGGTCAATTACTACTCACAGATGGACGAAACATAATACAAAGTATAATTAAGAATGACATGATCCCAGCACCCATAGTGGACCAAACGATTGACGAACGTTATAGGAACAATCTTTCAGATATGGACAAAATCCCAGACGTTGTCAGGTCACTTAGAGAATTTAGCGGAAACCCCACCGAATTTAGCAGTTGGAGGAAAAGCGTTGAGCGCATCCTCAAAATCTATGAAAATTTGATAGGCACTCCAAAATATTTTGGAATCTTAAACGTAATTAGGAATAAAATAGTTGGTAA
Source organism: Bactrocera correcta (assembly GCA_027475135.1). Lineage (NCBI taxonomy): Eukaryota > Metazoa > Arthropoda > Insecta > Diptera > Tephritidae > Bactrocera > Bactrocera correcta. Next base: position 9,561,888 of record CM050323.1, on the reverse strand, counting down.
GGCCGACGCGGTACTCGAATCTTACAACACACCGCTGAATTGGACAGCGATCTCTAAATGCTTAACAACGCATTACGCGGATAAAAGAGATTTAAGTACATTGGAATATCAAATGACGTGCATTATCCAAGGACGTCGATCGGTACAAAGCTTCTATTCGCAAGTATACGCACATCTGTCACTAATTCTTAACAAAATCGCCTGTATGGAGATGAGCGAAGAATCAATACAAATTCTTTCTCGAACCTATAGGGAGAAAGCACTCGATACATTCGTACGAGGACTTTCAGGAGACCTCTCCAAATTGCTTGGTATGAAAGAACCTGCCGACCTGCCAGAAGCTCTGCACCTTTGCATGAAGCTAGAAAACCAAAATTTTAGAACCACACACGCGAACAATTACAATACACCCTACAGAATGGATAGACCACAACTTCCCCCAAAGCCACAACACCAACATTTCCAAAGACAAGTCTATACACAACCCTCTCAACAATATTTTCACCCAGAGCTCGCATATATGCCACGCACACAACAAGCGTTTTCGCCAAACGCATACCGCCCACAACAATTCGCGCAACGCACCTATCAACCATTCAACAGCCCACAGTATAACACCTATAACAACCCACAATATAATCCTTACAACAATCCACCCCCAAGACCTCTAGCGCAAAAACCATTACCAAAACCGGAACCAATGGACATAGACCAAAGTATTAGAACAAACGCAATAAATTATGCCAATAGACCGAACTTCAAGTATGCCGGAAAACGACAGGAAGGACCAAGTTCGAATTTTACGAATCCACCCCGCAAAATTCAAAGAAATTCCCATATAAACTGCTCTCAGATACAGCCAGAAGGCCCCAATTCTGCAAACCCTCTTGAAGAACCAACATACCACCATATTCTTGACCAGGACTCTCTCTACTACAATCAGAACCAACCCGAAATCCTAGACCCAACAGATATACATTTTTTAGAATGAAAACTTCTTCGCTTCCTTACTTCGAATGTAGAACAAGGAGCGGAGAAATTCTTAAAATACTACTAGACACAGGTTCTAACAAGAACTACATACAGCCTCATTTAGCAAGGAAAATAATAGAAAATAATAGCCCATTTCATGCAAACTCGATAGGAGGCAAAATAAAGATCACCCATCACACATATATAAATCTTTTCAAGCTCAAAAATCAATTAAAGTTTTTCCTACTACCCACCCTAACCACATTTCACGGAATATTAGGTAATGACAGCATAAAAGAAATTAACGCAATAATCCATAGTAAGGATAATTTTATGATTATAGCAAACCACACGAAAATTCATCTAAAAGAATACAAAACACAGGACGTAAACGCAATCCATATTAGGGACACGCATATGAATACTCAAGATAGACAAGAAATGAGGAAACTCATCCATAAACATAGCCATCTTTTCTCCGAACCTAACGAAAGACTGACCTACACCACCAAAGTAGTGGCCGAAATAAGAACAAACTCCGAAACGCCAGTTTACTCAAAATCCTACCCTTACCCATTTTCCCTCAGGGACGAAATAGATAAACAGATAAATAAATTATTAGAAGACGGCATAATAAGACCATCCAGATCGCCCTACAACTCTCCGATATGGGTAGTCCCCAAGAAAGAGGACGCATCGGGAGAGAAAAAGTATAGAATGGTCATCGATTATAGAAAACTGAATAGTGTCACCGTGTCAGATAGGTATCCAATACCGGAAATAAACGAGGTACTTTCTCAACTAGGAGACAACAAAATATTTTCTGTAATCGATCTGAAGAGCGGCTTCCACCAGATTCCTCTTAAGGAATCCGATGTTGAGAAGACAGCTTTTTCCGTGAACAACGGAAAATATGAATTCACGCGACTACCCTTTGGGCTTAAAAATGCCCCTGGTATATTCCAACGAGCGCTTGATGACATCCTAAGAGACCATATAGGGAAAACATGCTACGTCTACATAGATGACATAGTCATATTCAGCAAAGATAAAGAGTCCCACCAAAAACACATTGATACAATTTTTGACACCCTAAATAAAGCTAATATGAAAGTTCAGATTGATAAATGTGAATTTTTTAAAACCAAAGTGGAATTTTTAGGCTTTATTATTTCATCAGATGGCATCTCAACCAACCCCGCCAAGGTTCAATCAATAGTCAATTTCCAATACCCCAAAAACCTTAAAGATTTGAGGTCATTCCTCGGCCTTTCAGGATACTATAGACGCTTTATAAGAAGTTATGCTTCACTTGCAAAACCATTAACAACCCTACTCCGCGGCGAAGAAGGTCGCATCTCGAAAAATATGTCAAAAAAAGTCCCCATTACACTTAATAGCGAAGCAAAAGAAGCATTTGAAAAAATTAAATCTGCACTCACTTCCGAAGATGTAATTCTTCAATATCCAGACTATAAAAAGGAATTCTCTCTAACCACCGATGCTTCCAAACATGCAATAGGAGCAGTCCTAGAGCAAAATGGAAGACCAATCACTTTCATTTCGCGAACTTTAAGCAAAACAGAGGAAAACTATGCAACTAACGAAAGGGAAATGCTTGCCATTATTTGGGCACTCAATTCCCTCAGAAATTATTTGTATGGCACTGCTAAAATAACCATTTATACGGACCACCAACCCCTTACGTACGCACTCAGTAATAAAAACAACAATTCCAAATTGAAAAGATGGAAGGCAATTTTAGAAGAATATCATTATGAAATAAAATACAAACCAGGTAAAGCAAACGTTGTTGCAGACGCACTCTCCAGACCATTTGAAATAAATTCGTTATCAGTTGCCACTAATTCAGACGAAAGCTCTTCGCATAATTTAATTCCGACCATTAATTGCCCAATAAATGTATTCAAAAATCAAATTTGGATCTTAACAGACCAAATCGATAGCTATCAATTCAAAATACCCTTCCCTACGTACCATAGGCACATTTTGACTAAACCTAATTATTCAATAGACGACTTGACAGCAATACTAAAGCGCTACCTCAACCCTTCAGTTATTAATGGAATATTCACAACCGAAAAAATAATGGGGCAGATTCAACAAATCTATCCCCTACACTTCAAGAACTACAAAGCTAGGTACACACAAACGCAAGTTAAGGATCTCATTACAAACGAGCAACAAGAGAATGAAATACTACGAACACATAAAAGAGCTCATCGAAACCCAGTAGAAAATAAACAGCAATTAATAGAAACATTTTATTTCCCTAAAATGCTCCAGAAAATTAAAGCAATAGTTAAACAATGCGGCGTATGCGCAGAAAACAAGTACGACAGACATCCCAATAACCCAAAAATTCAAGCAACTCCTATTCCCGAATACCCAGGACAGATAATCCATATAGATATCTATATTACCGGAAAAAAACTAATACTGACTGCCATAGATAAGTATTCAAAATACGCCCAAGCGAAAATATTAAAATCAAGAGCTACAGAAGACATTAGAGAACCACTTAGACAGATCATTTTCAATTTTGGAGTTCCACAAAACATAATAATAGACAACGAAAAATCATTAAATTCCAACTCAATAACTTTTATGTTAGAAGACCAACTCAGAATAAAAATACATAGGATACCTCCACATACTAGTACAGCTAACGGTCAGGTAGAACGATTCCATTCAACCCTATCAGAAATTTTAAGGTGTTTAAAATCAGAAAATACAGAAAGAACTTTTGAAGAACTGCTGGACAGGGCAGTATATGAGTACAATTATTCAATTCACACAACTACAGGACAAAAACCGATTGAATCATTTTTTGGACGAAGAATATTCACTAATCCCGACCAGTACGAAGAGGCAAGACAGAATAACATACAAAGACTAAAACAAAAACAAGAGAAAGACCTAATATTTCACAATAAAAACAGAAGCCCATTTAAAGAATATAAAATTGGACAGACAATCTATGTTAGAATCAATAAACGTTACGGAGATAAGTTAACTTCACGGTACAAAGAAGAAATAGTAAAAGAAAATAAGAATTCTACAGTTTTAACACAAACCGGCAAGGTAGTCCACAAAAGCCTTATAAAAAGTTAAAAAAAAAAAAAAAAATATGAAATAGGAAAAAATAATTAAAAATTAATCAAAACAATGAACAAAAAATAAATAAAAAAGAGCGCATAGTACGCTTATTATTAAAAAAAATAAAAATAATAAAAATAAAAAAAAACAAAAAATAAAAAATAAAAATAATATTTTTTTCTTTTATAAGGATAAAAAGAGCGCATAGCACGCTTATTATTACACTTTTGACAGAAATATACTTTTTGCCTGCATGGCATACGGAAACGTACAAATACTAGACTATTCATCATCCCAACTAGTCACAATCGACGCAGGTCCCGCAAAACTACAAACAGGCACATTCAAAATAATCCATACAATTGAATTACAAGACTACGACAACACAATAAACCGCGTAGAAATGACAATTAATGATAAATTAGCAAATCATCCATTGAAACCCATCCTGACATCCCTCATAAACCAATCGAAAAATTATCTTGATAGAATTAGAATAAACAGTAAAGTTAGGAGATCACTAGACTTTATAGGCTCCGCATGGAAATGGATTGCCGGAAATCCAGACCATGCCGATTACAATATCTTAATGGAAAAAATCAATAATGTGCTAGGAAGTAATAATAGACAGCTAATAATTAACAAACTGACAAATGCGAAAATAAACGAAATCATAGACAATACTAATAAGATATCTAAAGTGGTGAGAGAAGAAAAAGAAATTGCGAATGACTTAATATTACAAATAAAATTTAAATTAGAAATTATAAAGGAAGAGCTAATTAATATAGCATACGCCATACACTGGGCCAAATCTAACATAATAAATTCATACATATTGTCTGATAAAGAAATGGAAATAACTAAACAATTTTTAATAGATGAAAACATACCATTCGTTAATGTAGATGAAGCATTAGAATTTGCTGGAATAAAAATAGCTTCAAATAAAGAAAGCTTAATTTATATAATAAATTTGCCTACCACAGAGCAAAACGATTGTAAAACTTTAGAAATAAGACCAATAAAAGAAAAAGAATTAATAAATAAAATCGAATTTAAATCAATTTTAATTTGCCAGAATAAAGTTTACGGAAAAAGTAAAGAATGTGAGTCATATAATAAATTATCGATATGCCCAAGAAATATAGTAGAAGATATTACAAATAGCACATGCATAGCACATCTGCTAAAAAGTAAAGTCGATAATTGTACGAAAATTAATAATCATCATGTAAAAGAGATTGAAGAAATAACAAATGATGTATTGTTTCTAAACCAATATACAGGTTTCGTAAAATTTGAAAACGAAACAATGAAGTTAAATGGCACGTTTTTAATAAAACACTACAATACTAATATCGAAATAGATGGTAAAAACTATTTTTCTAAGATAATAACTGGTAGCAATCCTTTACCAGCAATATTGCAACCAATGGCAAATAATAGTAAAGTAGAAGAAATGTTATCTCTCAAGTCCATAAAAAAACTACAATTAAATGAAGAAAAAGAAATTTCTTTGCTAAAGACAAAAAATTATATTTATTTTTCTGCAAATGTAACAATTATATCAATAATAATAACTGTATTCATATTTGTATTATTAAAAGCAAAATTAAAAAAATATAGAGTAAATAGAAGATTAAATAAAATAACAACCGGCTATAATACCACGAAAATATGCGTTGACGATCTACCTAAATTTTGTGAAGATCCTTCGAACGAGGACGCTCGAATTTAAGGGCGGAGGAGTTAACACCAAATTGGTTAACACCAAAATCTACATAGCTAACACAGCAATAATACAAGCGAATAAAAATACAAATAAACAAATATTGCTGACGACATGTTTGCATTAGTTCAACAACAGGAAACGCAAAATAACAAATTGCGGAAATCAACAACAACACCACAGCAGAGTTACAACGACAGCGCAGCCGAATTTTATACGGTCACATTGAAGTGCAATGTGACCAAATTATTATTGATAGGTATAAATTAAGAAATAATTGTTAGTATTAAGCAGTCGAAATGTGAAGTTCAATAAAGCAGAAACAAACTTCAAAAAATTTGTTTTTTTTCCACATCTAAGTGGAAGAATGAATAATTTGTACACATATTATCGGTGTGAGAACGAGAGAGCTGCGCATTTTCTGCTTGTTATGTTTTAATGTCAATTATATAAAATGACAAACACACTCCCACATACAGTTGTCTACACAAATACACACATATATGTGTATATAGTAGATGTTCCAATGTGAATATTTCATTTCACTTATTTTGTAGTCGAGTGTTTTGTGGTCTCGTAAAGTGTGTACATATGCCTATGAGTGTGTGCGTTTGTGGCGTAAAAGCAGTAATTGCCTGTTGTTATGATGAGAATGCTCTTTTGTTAAGCTTCTGCGAATGTATTGTATTTGGCAAACACATAAGCGGATATTAATTTTTTTGCGGTCTGGCCTCCTACAAATAAAGCTCAAGTGCTTAAAAATTTAATTAGTATTCTTTGAGAAAATATGTTGTATATTCGAAGCAAGTATGGAAACGAAAAAGCTTCGGGTGTAACTGTATACAGTATGAAGTGAAATTATGAGCCATGGTTTTTATTTTACTATATCTCAAAAACGAGTATTTTAGAGATTGCGAGATATTTCTCAATGTAAGATCTCTTTTAGTGCGATTCAACTTCTTTGATCGGTCTGAAAAAGATCTTCGACTCAACCGATGGCCTGACCGACGAGTGTATTTTTCAAACTAGAACACAAAAAGAACTCATACCAGATCCAAACTTCATTCAATTTGGCATAAAAGACGGCGGAGGTTTGGCCGATTAGTTGTCATAATGGAAGAACACTTTTTCTCCGCTAAATTGGTCAGTTTTTTCTATGATCCTGCAAAGCAGCGCCCTATGAGGTTTTCGTTCTTATCAAAGTACGCAATGTGGTTAATATCTTGTGAATCTCAAAAACCGTTGGCCATCACATTTCAGTTCGCAGTGTTGTCTATGAAATCCACTCTTTCAACTGCACCTTGGTCTCTCATGTGTACCAGACGATCCATGCTCATTCGACGGTTAAGAAACGATTCAGCTCCTCCTTCTGATCTTGCTTTTGCAGCGTCAAACACTACCCCGGACCACTGAAACATAAATCCATAATTTTTTCGCCCACAATTCCGGCAGATTACGCTTCACATAAACGCCTTAAAATGGCCGTAACGTATAACGAGCGCATGGTAAACGGGGTGACAAGGTAAGACGCAATCATGAAAAACCTTAAAATTTTACTAACAACTTGCGCTTTTCCAAAGGTCGCTAAAGAAGTATTAGGGCTAAGGGGTGAAACCACATGAAACCATAGATCATATAAATGCACATCAGGACTTTCGGTGTCCCCATCAACCACCAGCCTACCAATAGACTAAAGGAACGAAAAATAGGCCAAATTAACCCCTTTAATTTGGCCTATTTTTCGTTCCTTTATATATGGACCAAGCAGCTCACGACTTAGACAAAGTATTCTCTGCGATAACATCGGTTCAAACCAGAGCTAAAGTTAAACGACGAAACAGTCTCGGTTGAGAGATTGACTTTTCGGTTACTGCAAACGTAATCCATGTGAGTTACGGACATGCACCTGGAATTTCGGGTTCCTTAATTGGGAAGGTGCCGCTGCCCATCCGGGTAATGTCCACGTTAGAGTAAAGGCTGACATAACCGCCGTCAGAGAAGTACGATGAACGAGACAAAAACTGAGACGAGTACTTATCACATTTACTACATTTTGCACGTAAAGGAGCGCAAAATCGGTAGGGGATTCTTGGTGGGAGAAAGATTCCCTCGTCGAGCCTTCGCTTTTACCCCGGTGTATTAACGACTAGCCAAAATCCACATCGGAGCTCTTCAACATATCGCTGACTTATTTCCACGCCCCGTTGGAAGGACGATGTGATCAAAGATGTCTTCTATGAGCGCTTGGAGTGCACTTATGAGAGCTACAATCACCACGATTTCAAAACCGTGTTTGGCGACTTTAACGCCAGGGTGGGCAAAGAAGGTACCTTTGATACAACGGTTGGTAAATTTTGCGTAAACTTACCTTGAACAATACGAAAAGTTTCTTCAGGATCGAGAAGGATATCTCCGTGCCATTTAATACCAAACGAGGGTTCAGACGAGGTACAATCTTCTCTAAGAGTCTACAACTGCTGGCATACGCCGCTGGCATCAATATCACGGACCATTACAACGCACTGTTAGATCTGTTTTCTCCAGGTTGGACAAAGAAGCGAAGCAAATGGGTCTGGTAGTGAACGAGGGCAATACAAATCTCTCATCAGACAACGCATTCGCAACTTGGCTCTTACGTCACTTTTGACAGTCACAATTTCGAAGTCGTGTATCTTGGAACCAGCATTAACACCAACATCAACATCAGCCTCAAAATTCTACGCGGAATAACTCTTGCCAACAGGTGCTACTTTGGACTGAGAAGGAATTTTTGAGAAATAGAGGTATCGATGAGCAAATTCCAAATTCTACAAGTCATTCATCCTTCACGTCCTGCTATGTGGTGCAGAGGAATGGACGATAACATCATGTGATGAGTCGCTTTACGAGTTTTCGAGAGAAATATTCTGCGGAAGATTTATGGCTCAGTCGATAAAATGGTGAGCTGTATGAGTTTTACAACGCCATTGATTTAGTTCAGAAGAGACAGCGGCTATGCTGGCTAAGTCATGTCGGCCGAATGGATGAAAATACTCCAGCTCTGAGAGTATTCACACACGTCGGACGAAGCAGATGAAGAAGAAGACTTCTACTACACTGGAAGGACCAGGTGGAGAAGGACCTGGATTTGCTTAGAATCTCCAATTTTCGCCAAACAGTGAAAAGGAAAAACCACTGGCTCGCTGTTGTTAACTCGGCTATAACCGCGTTAGCGGTATTCACGCCATTAAAGAAGAAGAAGAAGGCATTTAACTACATTATGCGTAGGTATATGTATATCCTTTTATTCTAAATATTTAAAACGTTTGCTTCTTTGAAATGTTTTATTGAAACTCGCTTTGTTTTGTTTTCTATTCTTTTTTACATATTAAAATATGTATGTCCTTTAGGCATTCATACCCTTTTATACACATATGAACATACCTACAAACATATGCACAATGTACGTATACAATGTTCCTAATTGCCAGTATAAAATTTGGTTGAAACAAAAATATTTACTTTTTATTTAAATTAAACAATAATAGCAATAATAATACAATAGGCATAATTAGTTTGATGACAATGGCTGCCAGGGGTGTAGAGGTGAGTGCGCCAAAAATATACGCAAATGATAAAGAGCTTTTATTTGATAAGCGAATTTTTGATTTCAATAACCTCGGGTTAAATGCGCATGCAAACACTTTTACAGCGAGAGAGTGTATTTTAGTGATGACAAATAAACTCGGGATTGGATTTTATTAAAACATGTTTAATATATTTTCAAAGAAACCAGACATTTTTAAAAAATCATTTATATTTTTAATATTTAAAACTAAAAAGTCCCGAAATTTGAAACCCGATTTTTCGGGATTTTTAAAGTTAAGCTTATTCCAACATTTAAAGACCAAAATTTTTTTTATATCAACAATGTAATCAGTCCCGAAATTATTTTCACAATATTTTCGGGATTTTAGAAATCGCTGAAAAGTATGGTTTAAGCACAATTTTTATAAAAAAAATTTTCTCAATCCCGAAATTATAATCCCAATTTGTTTTCGGGACTAACACATATGTACTATGTATACATAAGTAATAAAAAGTTAAAAAAGTTTAAAAACAGAAATTAAAACTCATAAAGTTTTTCGACATAAAGCTAAGTGAATTCCGAAATTACAATCACCAACGCAATAAAAAAAGTTTTCCCAATATCGAAATTTATAATTTGTTTTCGGAGTTTACATATGGGAGTAATATAAAATTAAAAGCAGATATTTTTTTTAGATTTTTGACATAAAACTAAGTGAAACCCCGAAATTACAATCCCGATTTTTCGGGATTTTTTAAGCTATCGCTTATATTAGAGTTCCAATATTTAAAAGCCAAAAGTATTTGATATTAAAAATTTCCTCAGTCCCGATATTATGTACATGGGGTGCATCGGGATTTTCAAAATCGGTGAGAAATATGTTTTAAACACAAAAAATTTTTATAAAAGAAGTTTTCTCAATCCCGAAATTATAATCCCAATTTGCTTTCGGGATCTACACAATAAATAATTAAAAATTTAAAAAAGGTAAAAGCATAAATTTTAACTTATTAAATTTTTTGACTTAAAACTAAGGAAATCTTGAAATTATGTTCACGATATTTTCGGGATTTTTTAAGTTATCCCATATATTAGAGTTCCCAACATTTGAAAGCCAAAAATTGTTTTCTATTAACAATTTTTTCAGTCCCGAAATGATCATCACGATATTTTCGGGTTTTACAAAATCGGTGAAAAATACTTTTAAACGCCAAAAAATTGCATTAAAAAAAAAGTCTCAATCCCGTTATTATAATCCCAATATGTTTTCGGGTTTTGTTGAAAAGCAGAAATTAAATTATTTGACTTAAAACTAAATAAATCACGAATTTTCGGGATTTTTAAGCTATCGCTTATATTGGAGTTCCAAGATTTAAAAGCCAAAGGTATTTGATATTAAAAATTGCCTCAGTCCCGAAATTGTGTACCCCATATTTTCGGGATTTCCAAAATCCGTGAGAAATATGTTTTAAATGCAAAAAATTTTATAAAAAAAAAGTTTTCTCAATCCCGAAATTACAATTCTCAATTTTTCTGGATTTTTAATTTTTTCACTAATATTAGCTGCCGATCACATAAAAGCAGACATCATTTGCATTCCAAAAGTATTGAGCTTGATATGCCCAATAAACAAAACAAAACTATGAAACATATACGAGTACACATATGGTGTGTATGTATGTATGTGGAGCTATTGAATGAACAAAACAAATAGAAGTTTAGCAAATGTTTAAATTTTTTGATTAGCTGCAAGCTAAATGCAAACAAAGACACACATATATTATGCATAGACCATATACAAAAAGCATTGTGTGCACGCGCGTATTGCTGACCAAATAAATATTGACTTTTCGTCAGGCGATAAAATAATATCGCTGTTATTCTATTATTTGTTTGGTCCATTGACATAATCATAAGTACATAAATATTAATGTCGCCGAAATAAGCTTTTTAATATACAGCTATACCCACTTAGGAGCCACATATATTTCACAAAAGCTTGTCAGCACGCACATTTGTATTTCAGTTGGCGCTGTTGTTTGCTGATGAAAAATCGCACGCAATTTTAGGATTGGTACATATGTATATACATACTGGTACATGTATACATAGTAAATATAAATATGCGCTTTCACTCTCATGGCCACGCTTCAAAACTGGCAAATTGAATTAATCATGCAAATTGTCGCTGTCAAATAAGCTAATTTATAATTTGATAACCGAGCTAATTGCGTCTGTTAAAAATTTGTATTTACAAACACGTAAGCGCAATGACATACAATGTAGTCGCATTATCTGAGCAAGGTCAGCATAACTAATCCGGAGATGCAAATATGAGCATAAACTTATTTATTTTCATTATTTATGCATTGCATTTATGCTGATTGTTTATTTACATACAAACACATATGTATGTAATTAGTGTCCTTTTAAAATCGACACAGAAAATTTTCACACATCAGACATTTACCAAATACATTCTTAATTGCAGAGCGGAGGGACCAAAAGCAATTACATCTAGAGAGACTTGAGAGAGGCCAAAATGAGTGATCAGGCTTCACCAGGTATCCGAAAGAACTAATGTTCGCAAATTCTACGAAAAGAAGCAGCGACTAACAGAATGTTTCAAGACCGAAGCATACTCTTGTAGACGATGATGATGGAGCAGCCGTTCCACTGCCCGACCATCAAGAAATTCGATTAGCAATTACCCAACTGAAGAACAACAAAGCTGCGGCCAACTTATAAAGAACATGCAACAGTTCTTTTGTAGAATATGGTCGAACGAAAGCATACAAAACCATTAAGATTTAAGTGTGCTCTGCTCAATCCACAAATAGGAAGCCCCCACAATCCAATACAGTGCCAACTACCGTGAGATAAGCCTCCTCAACATCGGATATAAGGTTCTATTGAGCGTACTCTGTGAAGATTAAGGCCCACCGTCAACAAACTTATTGGACCTTATCAGTGTGGCCTTAGGCCTGTAAAATCAACAACTCACCAGATATTCACCATGCGCCAAATCTTAGAAAAGACACGTGCAAAGTAGATTGACTCTCACCATTTCTTCGTCGATTTCAAAGCTGCTTTTGACAGGACGAAAAGGAGCTGCCTTTATATCGGATTGTCTGAATTTGGTATCCCCGCAAAACTATTATGGCGGTGTAAACTGACGTTGAGCAATACAAAAAGCTCCGTCAGGATGGGGGAAGGATCTCTATGAGCCGTTCGATACCAAATGAGGTTTCAGTTAAAGCGAATCCTTTTATGCGACTTCTTTGATCCTGGAAAAAATACTTCGAACTGCAGATCTGAAGAGAGAGGGTACAATTTTCTGTAAGAGAGTACAGCGTACGCTAATGTTATTGATATCACTGGCCATAATAACCGCATCGATAGTTTTCCTTTCTCCAGGTTGGGCAAAGAAGCGAAGCAAATAGTAGTGAGCGAACGTGAAGTCCAGATTTATCAAGAGTATAGAAATATATTGGGCGGTTGTACTAAAAATCCTTCGAAAACGAGCATTGTCGCGTTTAGCCTGCTGGGTCAAAGAACCCTATATTGGTCCCACTTGGATTTCACTATTTGGTGGAACAATGGCCACAAAAGCACTTTTAGTGAGCAATTATTTGGCCAGCAAATGCTGGGGCTGCAAGCCAAGGATCGCCAAGTGACTGGATACCATGATCGTGAAATCAATTTTTCATATAAAGCGGAGGTATGGCCTCGAAATCATCGCAGACAGCGGAAGGAATTCAACGATTGAAACTGCATAGACTTGCACAATGCAGTCATGCACTAGAAGTCATGCTGGACCGCCAGACCTGGCAATTAATCAAACAACCAAATATGCATCTCAACAAACAAAGGAATTTCCCCAGAGATGTTTAAATTTAGACGGTGTTGTTAGAAGAAACATTCGAAAATTTTAGTTTTGAGTTTATTATCGTCTACGGAGCTAGAAATATATGACTACACCAAATACTAGAAATTTCATTTTTTATGAAAGATAGGAATTAAAATGAGTTCTTTATATAGGAGAAATTGTACAGTACTCGTCTTACTGATAAAGATGATTTATAATGCGAGATTAAAAAGGTTAAAAGTTTTGAATCTTTACAAAAAAGGTATAAGAATATAAGGTAAGACTAAATTAATTTCGAAACCCCAAATTTAAAACCCAGAATATACAATTATACTTATACGGCTCCATTTAAGGATATTCAGAACTTCAACACACAGTTCAACGCATTAAGCAGCATTTAAATTCAAAACAGCACTTTCCATCGACATTGACAATTAATTGCTGACTGCTGTTTGACATTAACCCAAAGTACTTTACAAAATCCACCTAAGGGCAGTGAGCTTTTTAAAAATTTAAAAGCTGAATTTTTAATACGAAAACATGTCATACTCAAGGAGAGAAAAATTTAGTACTGAGAAAAAGAATTCATTTGAAAACGGAGAAAGCAGAAATTGTTTTGCTAAGTATACAAATTTTCCCTTTTTCTTTTAGCTTCTTTTATTATCCAAACATTCGTCAAAATTCAAACTAAAGTGAAGTTCTAGCTTTGAGAGTATTCTACGTAACTGTAAGGCCATCCATCCATAGCAAAAACAACCATAAAATACCCCCACAACAAGCAAACTAATGCTTGCATAACAATTAGTAATTTTTCATATTTTCAAAAATTTACAAGATTTAATTAACCATAATGTTTTGTTCAGTTTTAAAGAGCCCACTGCGCGCTGGTTGGTAATTCTAAAAGCGAAAGAGCGTCAAACCAACAAGTTGTGGAATATGTGTGAATAGCAAGCGGGTGTACTGTTTGTTGGTCAGTGGTTCTCAAATTATGTTGTGATTACCTGTGGCAGCTGTGTTTGAAAAATTACACATTTTTATGAATAACTGAGCAGTTTTCTTTAATGAGCCACCCAATATGGGTACCTAAACTTAGTGGAGTCGAGTTTTTGCCTTTATCTGAAGAAGTAGCTTGATGTCCGACAAATGGGACTTTAGTTTTACCTCATTAAATTTTCGACCGACTTAAGAATTTTTTACAGAAATTTCTTTGAAAGAGCAAGTACAAAAAAGAGAAAAAGAGAAAGGAAAAGAGATTTACAAAGGTTTAAAGCTACGGATCATCACAGGGAAAACTAAATAATAAATATTTCGAAGAATATGTATCAGTACAAGACAGGGGTTTCAATGAGGCCGCTACAAGAGTACATTCAATGGCCACCAGAGGTACGCTTGCAGAAGTCTAGGCGCTAAACCCAATTTTCGACAGTTTTCAAGCATAAATCGGCCGATATTGCTGCAATTTCAAGTTCGATATTCGTACGAAGTTCATCAATCGTCGCTGGCTTATTGGCATAGATCTTAGACTTGACGTAGCTACACAGAAAATAGTCTAACGGCTTCAAATCGCACGACAGAGGCGGCCAATTGATTGGGCCATTTCTTGAGATAACACGTTCACCAAACTTGGCTTTTAATAAATCAATTGTGACATTCGCCGTGTGGCTTGTGGCGCCGTCCTGTTGGAACCACATATTGTCCAAGTTCATATCATCCAGTTCGGACCAAAAATATTCGCATATCATTGAGCGGTAACAATTATCATTCTCAGTAACGTGCCTGTCTTGATCAAAAGTACGGAAAATGACGCCTCCGACCCATGAACCGCACCAAAACTGTAATTTTTTCGAGATGCAATGGTAACTCATAGAGCCATGTGGATTGCTGACTGAAAAATAACGCATATTCTGCCTATTGACAAAGCCATTCATCCAGAAATGAGCTTCATAGCTGAAGATGATTTTTCGATTAAATTCCAGATCATTTTCATTTCGTCATACGACGGTTCTAGTGGTTAACCCCACCTCTTAAGAATGACGTGTTGGAGACTGATTTGGATTTAAATGAATTGATGCGCTAGCGGCAGCAATATTCTCGACACTCGGACACTTAACTCAATGATACGGGAACATTTTGTACTGTGCCTGTGGTTTCAAATTTCCCCACAAGATGCTCAATTGTTGATCTCACAAGACTATTATGACGACCAAAATTGGACGTGGCGCTCTTAAATTTGAGACCACTGACTCCGAATTTCAGAAGGAAGGAAATTTTAATAATTTCGACTCTTTGTTGAATCCTGTATCTTTCCATGATGAAATGACAAACCTTAATGAAGAGAAAAAGCGGGAAAAATATGGCGTCGTGTACCGTTTCTATCGGTCTACTCTTGTAGCGTCTGTATTGAAAAATATATAAATTTGAGTTTGGAACAAAAATAAATTTATGTAAATCCAGAAAATTATGTGATCCAATAATCATTCCATTTTGCCGAGTTATTTGAATATCCGCCGCTTATTTAACTAAAAAATAAATTCAATTATTGTTTGAGGCGGTTTGAGGACCGCTGTGCTGCTACAGCCATCAGCGGCTGAATAAGCCTGCTTACGACCGCGGCTTGACAGCAGCAATGCCTGGGGCAGTCAGCCGTTTAATGGCAGCGTGGCCTCGGCGTCTGTGGCAGCCTGCAGGCTATTCAGTGGTGTTAGTGGATTTTTTAATGTTATTGTAATTTTCTTTTCTGTCAATGTTGTTGTAAGCACATTTTGCGTTAAGTTGGCTCTAATAAAATTAAAATGAAATGAAGCGTAATGAAAGAGTAATAAAGTTTGTTTTGCACAATTTTATGTAAATGTTTTCTTTGGCATATTTTTATTTTCATTTGAACACTCAAGTATAGATATACATATATGTATATACAAATAGTATATAGTATATACAATATAGTATATAAATATATATTTACATTTTTCATTCATTTTTTATTGTGTGGCAAGAACTACAAGAATTTTGTGTTTATTGTCAAAACAATACAGCAGGGAGAGTTATTGCCAACAATGTGGCATGCCGAGAAGTGGTGTGGTACAATTCGGGAGATGAAATTGATTGCTATTTTTCACTGCAACCCTTAAAAAGTTGAACTTTTTGAAAAACAGCTTGGAGGGGAAATGCTGCTGGGCGTATTTTTTTGGTTCGCATTTAATTTTAATTACCTTGAAGAAGACTGGCAAACTTAATTGAGGTTTGCAGATGTTCAGAGCAAGGCTGCATCGCAAACAAGGATTATGATAATCAAAAAATATAAAAATTGCGCCGCCTATTAAGTCTTTCTAATTTGCTGACAATCAGAATAATGTGAGATGCTTTAAAAAGTACTGAGAGGGAGTGAGAGTTTACTGAAAGTTATAAAAAGCTCACAATCGAGATAATTTAGTAAAGTCCGGCAAGATAACGATTGTGTAATAAAAAAAACGCACACATTTGCACAAGGTTAGACTAAAGATTGGAAAACAAAAAAATATACATTTTTCTACTGCCCCAGATTTACAACAGAGCGGCAGAATCTGGAGATGGAAGTGACAGGCCGCATAACACCTAATAATATAATAATATACATGGTTTAGCATGGAGAAGAGAACAGTTCTTATACTGAAAGAGCTGAGAAAAGCCGAAAAGTAAAGAAGCCGTGAAGCTAGAGCCGCAAATAGCGAGCTATTGACGTGAAGCTGTGCTGGTCCTGCGATGTAATGCTCCGCAGGTCCTATCCACAAAGCTACAGATGACGGAGTTAAGGGATTAGTACATAGACGTACTATTTTGCAAGTCCAATATAGTAAGATATTACTGATTAGGCGTGATCCCAAATGGGGTGTACCTTTAGCGAGCAGTACGAATCGTGCACGCTGCATTCTACTAGGTACCAGTAGTTATGTAAGATTCTCACTTCGGAAACAAACCTACTGCAAAGATGAAGGAAATGTAGAATCAAGTATACCGACAATTGAAATAACAGGATGTTATCATTGTATAAATAATACTATAATAATTTAAAAGAATCGTTGTCAGAAGTGCTAAAATTCAATAGCATTATAGACCAAAGGTCCTAACTTTACATTGAACACACTACACTGAGGTGGTATATGCGACTACAAAAGCTTCGACAAATGCAAATGGTAACAAACATAATTTAAAATAGGACTAAAATTGGACTATATGTGGGCCTCATGACTAAATGCCTCACAACTTTACGTAATAGATGGAGCCTTGATGACTAAAACAAATAAATTTATTTTACCAGTCGAGAACTCTCATTAAGGTAGCGGTAGTTTTCCCGCTCTGGATTGCAGCCTCCTTCAGAGTAGTAAATATTCAGTCTGTCAACAAGAAGGCGGCATTAGCATTGAGCTGCATAACCTTGTTATCAATGGTAACGAATCACTTTGTGATAAGACTAGTGCGAGTGCCAGCCCACAGCGGAATCGCAGGTAATGTAAAGCTGACGAGATGGCAAGAAAAAGCATTCTAGATGCACCATCAGTAAAATATGAACGAGTAAGGGCTGTCATCTCCTCCTGTGTTCTACTGAATAGGATTTTGCGGGAGTTTGGCCAATGATTGACCACTGTCAGTTCATGTGTTGTCAGAAGATCCTTTTCGTAACAGATACAGTGAGCTCTTTGCGCTCAGTAAGGAGAGGCTCTAGCTAGTTGTGGGAGTTCAAATAGTTATTGCCTGGTTAAGAATTTTACCGAATGCCAGCTGCAGAAGCTTATTACTTATTGATTATTCCGCGAGATCAAGGCTTAAAGATTGAGAAGCTCACACTCAGAAAGATATGTATGTACATATGGCTTCACAAAAATTTGAACGATTTGATCTCTGGATCAGCCATCGAACCTAATCTAACCTAACATTGTGGCAAACTTATATCGGTATTCTGCTTGAGACGATTGTCTCATGTCTCAAATTGTCACAATAGTAATTTAGTGACTCTGTTAGTCAGGAGTCTCAAATTGGTAGAGTCACTAAATTAACATTGTGACAATTAAAGACATGAGACAATCGTCTCAAGCAGAATACCGATATTTTTATACTTTATTCAGGGTACATAGATCGTACGTAGTTCAATAGTTGAATATTCTAAAAATTATATCTTTTAACCAAACCATTACATTTTTGGAAAATGAGGTAGGGAGTATATATTGAATTCAGTTAACTTGTTACTCGTTCATGCAAATTCTTTGACAGGAGTGTAGCGCTCTTAGCTAAAGAGCGCAGATATGCCGAACCGATGACGGCATATATTCAATTCTCCCATATTTTCAATTAGTTCCCACAAAGTATTAAAATTCTAACGCTTGCAAATCTCTTTAGTTCCGCTTTGTACTATTATAACGGGTGATCTAAGTAAAGATACGTTTTTCAATAGCCTGTTTTTGAAAAATCACGGGTAAGTAGTGTTGTCAGGTTATTTTTGTTCAGCTTTGTTTGACATTTTCTCATAGAATGACGCCTGAACAACCTTTACAAATCGTTCAACTTTATTACGAGAATTCACGTTCTGTAATGAATGAATGTGTTTCGCGTGACGAAACTTCTGATCAACATAACCGACCGACTGAGCGTAGTATACGTCCTACTACCGTCTCCAATCTTGAGACACAGCATTCATTATTGGATAATATCCAACCGAATAGACCACGTATAGCACGAAAAAAACATACAAAAAAAAAAGAAAATATAGCAGCTGTAGCTCGGAGTGTTTACGAAGACCGTGAAGAGTTGATTCGGTGCCAAACGCAGCAACTCGTACCGACGTATGGAACGACTTGGGAGATCTTAAATTGAAAGCGTACAAAATACAGCTTGTGCAAGCATTGAAACCGGCCGACTTTTCCAAGCGATATCGCTTCACTCTATGGGCTCTTGAAACGTTTCAAGAATATCCAATGTTCTAATTTTCTTCAGCAATGAGGTTCTTTTTTTGGCTCAATGGGTGTATAAACAAGCAAAATTGCCACATTTGGGTCAAAGAACAATCTCAAGAAATTCAAAGCTGTCATTTCATCCAGTAAATACAACGGTTTGGTGTGGTATGTAGGCCGGTGGAATCATCGGCACATATTTCTTAAAAAATTATGACGATGAGAACGTAACCTTCACAACCGTTATCGTCATTGATAACCGACTATTTCATGCCTGAAATTGAAGCTCGTGATCTCGGCGAGATTTGGTTTCAACAAGACGGCGTCACTTCACATAGATCGCATCAATCAATGCATTTATTAAGAGGTTACATGGGTTCCACAGTTTTAAAAAATTGAATTTTTTGTCTCATTAAATTCTACAACACCTCTAGAATATTGTCATAAATTTTCATGTTGATCAGAGTAACAGTTTCGGAGAAACAGCCTTGAGAAGTTGTGCGCTCGAGGCTAGCTAGATTTAGTGCGCCGTCTTTAAACTCGTTTTTCTCAAAACTATTTTTTCAAAGTCGGTTGTCAAGATTTCTCGCGAACTACTCAACCGATCTTGATAAAATTTTACACAAGTCTTCGAGATATCACTTACAAGGTCTTGAACGAAGGATTTTTTTAATTACAACTATTAAAAAAAAAAATTCGAGAAATTTTCATCGAAATTTGCATTTTTTTTTAAAACGTCTGCCAAAAATCCAATTTTTATTTTTTTTCCTTCGTTCAATACCTAGTTTATTCTCTTCATTAAAACACGTAGTTTTTATTTTTATTTCCGATGATCCTGAAAGAAGTTCTGCTGACAACGCGGATGCACCTTTTTTCCGAGGGCGTCGTAATGACTGCCATTTTGATATTTTTTTTTGAAAATTTTACAAAATGTTTATTAAATAAGAATCTTTTAAATAAAAAAAAATCATTAAAAAATTTCATTTTTTATATGTAAAAAAAAAATTATTGAAAAAATGTTATTTTTTGCCCGAGGAAACCCATATAACCCCTTAAGAGAACAATTCGGTGGGCAGAAAACTTCACGTTTTGGGCCGGTCGATTTCTCACCAATATCGTGCGATATGACACCGCTAGACTTTTTCCTGTGGGAATATGTAAAGTATAAGGTCCAAAGATTCAGGTCTTGGAGCAAATCATCTGGCGTGTCATTCGCCAGTTACCAGTCGAAATGCTCGAATGAGTCATCGAAAATCGGACTCAATGAACGAATCATCTAAGACGTAAACACGACCAACATTTGAAAGAGATAATCTTCAAAAAGTAGATGGCAAAGAATGTTTTTTCAAATGATAATAAACAAAAATAATTAAATTTGAAGCTTTTGTGTTTATTTTTTTTGGAAGCCTCGAAATGTATCACCCTTTATATATTTAATAATTTAGTGAAGTGAACACAATAATTATTTATCGTAATTTACAGAATTTGTTGGTAATAAACGAACACATGTTTACAAACGATTCGGTAGACTGATTTGCACTTGACTTTCGATTGTTATGAATATTGGTAACTGCGCTCAGCATTATTCACCAGTTGAGCTAATATAATTTAGTAATAATGCACATATATAATATATAAATTTATATTTAATATCTCTAATAGTTGTAAGTTAATATTGAAATGTGAAAAGTGTGTGCTGCAATATGCGAATCATGCGCTAGTGTGTGGCAGAATTTAGGACTTAACTTTTCGAAAGCATTGTTATTGCATAAACGCAACTTAACGGTACATATACAACTATATTTGTGCATATTGCCAAATGTTGCGCCTGAGTGCATTTTAAGCAAGTAAATTTATGTGTGTGAGTGTGTATTATATAATTGATGCCCAGCTGCATGAATGTGGAATTATAGTATATGTAGTTATGTATGTATTATTTTACACATGTATATTTGTATGCTTGTGTGTGTTTGCCTGATACTTACTCCTGCAATCCGTCTACTCGAAAGTTTAATATGGCAAGCTTCAACGAACCTGCTAAGCCGAATCAAATGAATTTCTTACGCACGTGCTGAGTGCAAATACAATATGGCAGCTGGACGAGACGTTCGTGCATGAGCTTGTATGCGTGTGTGTGTGTGAATTTTCATTATTTATGCGCTTCAATGTACAGTAATTAGAAACGGAAGCAATGTGCTTACTTCATATACATATATAATGTTGTAGTTGTTGTAATTGCTGTGTTGGTCGTTGCTGTTGATGTTGCTAGCTGATTGTTGTTGGCAGACAGCCAAGCAGGCATAAATGTTGCGAAGCCATAAAGTCAAGCCGAGCAGAGGGTTGCTTGCACTTTAAACAGTTGCAATGCAACATTGAGCTAAACAACAAAAGGCGGTTGACGAGCTGCTGATTTTGTTGCTGCTGTAGCGCCTGAAGGCCGGCAGCAGTGGTGGCAATGGCAATGATAGCGATGGCACTTCAGCTGAGCACTCTGACTGAAGTGGATGGGGTAATTTACATAAACAATAAATGTGAACGGAAGTCGGACGAATTAAGCAGAAGCAAGGAAAGGGAAGCAGAAGACAAAGAAGAGCAGACGAAGAAGTAGGAGGTTGAAGAAGAGCACAAAAATCAAAGCAACTTTAGGGTAGGTCTATTAGAGTGTATGGCAGGCAGGCTGTTGGACTTGGTCTCGTTGGACGTTCGAGTGTTTAATTACTAGTAGGGCACTCACTCACACAGCCTGACTGCCTGCCACCACAAACAAGGACGAGGGGTGCATATATTTGGCCAAATTAAATGCTAAGAAAAGGAGCAAACGCATGCCAACCCACAATTTAATATAATTTTATAATATGCATATGGATGAGCGGGCGTGCGCTCGTTATTATGTGTGCGTTGCGGCGTTGAAAGGATTGGTGTCCTTGTGTGTACGTATATATACACACACATAGTGTTATGTGTGCCGGTGTTGGTGGGGGAAAGGGTGGGGTGTGATTCTTGTACTTTTTTCTTTCACATAAATTCTGCTTGCCGCAAAGGGCTGTTGACAATTGAGGTGAGTACGAGATTACGCGTAGGGAAAAGTAAATTACGTCATGTCGGGGTGAAGAGTAACGGCGAGTGCTGGTTAGAAAGTGTGGGCGCAAGGGATATAAATAAGCAGAATTTTAGTTAGGGATTTGGGCAATAACTACGCATTCGCTGTAAGAATTTATAAAGAGCAGTTGTGCCCTTTAGGAAAGTTAGATGCTTATAATCGTACATGAACTAGATTTCGATCCTTCAGTTTGTATGGCAGCTATATGCTATAGTGGTCCGATCTAAAAACTTATTTCGCATTTTGTAGCGTTGCTTGAGACAATAAAATATTAAAAATTTTCATAATGATAAATAAAAAAGTTTTCCATACAAGCATTTGATTTTGAACTGACAGTTTGTATGGCAGCTATAAGCTATAGTGGTTCGATCTAACCAATTTCTTCGGAGGTTTTACTTTTGCTTTGGAAAATAATTCTTGCAAAATTTCGTGACGATATCTCGTCAAATGAAAAAGTTTTTCATACAAAAACTTGAGCTTTATCGTTCAGTTTGTATGACAGCTATATGCTATAGTGATCCGATATCGACAGTTCCGCTATAATAGCAGCTTCTTGGAGAGAAAAGAGCGTGTACAAAATTTTAGGTCAATATCTCAAAAACTGAGGGACTTTTTGGCGTATATACTTACTGTTAGACGAACATGGCTAAATCGACTCAGCTTTTATAGGCATTCTGAAACTTCTTCCTGGGTATTACAAACTTCGTGACAAACTTAAAAGACCCTCTTTAAGGTATAAAAATTTGGTTTCAATATTTCATGACATTAACTCTTTAAAAAGGTATTAAAAATATTTATTTTATCCTGACCTAGTTGGTTCTTAGACTAGACCAAAAAAAAAAAAATCCAGATTAAGTTTTTATTAGAAACATGAAAGAACTATAAAATTTCTAGTCTTAACACGATTCGATAGACGTCGAGGAATATGCTTTGAGTTCTTGAGGGATCTTATCAAAAGGTATTGGACAGAACCCGGCTTGATTTCTTCAATGGACCGATTGAGGATATTTTGAAGTCAGAGAACTGGTTCAGAGTTCATGAAAGCCCATCTTTAGCTGGCACGAGACTCAGCTTATACCAAAGAATCTGGGGTCGAACAGTGTAATGGATTTAAAGTTCGTCCCCTAAAACTTTTTTCCATTTGGAGAAATACTTCAGCTACATGGAATACAGAAGAGAATCCTGGCCCCCCGTCGAAAACAATTTCTTTTGTCAACTTTGAAGAAAACACCTTCACATTCCGGTAATATGAGCACAACTTTGCGACTTGACTGATCATCTACTTGGTACTACATCAGTTGTTCAAAACCAACCGTTAGTACTCAAAAAAAAAAAATGTTAACAAAACGTTATTCCAACAGGGTCTACATTTTAATATATGCACAAAAATATTGCCAACACAACACGAGACTGCTCCATGCCCCTGTCATGCTAATCAAATTCATGTTTCTTCCAACAAATGACTGAGTGAATTGCGGATTGACAAGCGTAGCTCAAGTGGAATGACGTTTGGCATATTAAAAAGTTGCTGCCGGATACCATACTAAATGCAGACGTCAAGCATAAAAAGAATACCATATACAAAACATTTGCTTCTTCCAAACAATTTTATTAGTTTCGTAGTTTTTTAGCTCTGTTATTGGGGGCGTCGAGAGATTTAAAGTTATTATTGGCTTTTAGTATCTGCGTTTAGTTGGAACTATGTAATAGTTTTACAACAGCTGGAAGAAAAATTGAGTTGGTTGGGTGTATGTAAGGATTTGTTAAAGCCAAAGGTAGGGTGATATAGCACGTTCTATAAATAGAGTACTTAAGGTGCAGTTTCAGAAGAAAATACTGGGCAAACAATATGTTTTTTTTTGCCACGAAGTCAAAGATAATTTCAAAAGTCGAAAAATTAAACTCTTTATTGAAGTAAATTGGAAAAAAGAAATCGTACATGCTGCAAAACTCGTCGTCGTATGCAGGAGAGAATATTATTGTCGGGAGATGTCCATGAGTTCTAGAATCAGGCTTCCAGTTTTTCAGATAATGTAAGTGCACTTAAATTGGAGTAGATCTACTAATCCGCAGCGTACATAGTTCTCTTCAGAAAAGTTATTATGGAAATACTCCAAGCTGCTTCATGATAAGACTACATGTACATTAGCTGCAGTCATTTGTCAGAAATTTTCAGAGCAGATCAGTTGTAGTTTCACTGGTTCTTTGCGATTTACTTTTGGAGCATTGTCTAGTGACAGGATCCTTCGGGTGCGAGATAAATCACAATTGTCCTATGGAGCTCTTTACCTCAAAGATATTTCCTCTACAAAAAGTTGTAGGCGTTTTAACCGTTCATTATCCGCTTAGCCCATACGTGTCTAAAAACTTATCGGTTACCTGTTGCCGAGGTTGCTTTGAAGAAGATGGAAAATAATCAACAGATACTTTCCTTTTTAAAATTCCTCTTTTGCCGAGATTCAAGCTGAAGCAAAATAGATCTTACTTCATCTACGTGAAATCAAAATAAATATTCGTTCATTCTGGATTCATGAAGCTTTATATATATGTATATGGAATACAACAACAGAAGTTGTCTCCGAAAGGAGTTTTCTTTCGAGAGTCAACACCTATGTAGACAACCAAGCAGTAACCTCGCATCGCATATCGGTCAGAAGTGTCTAGGGAAGCAGGGCAGCAGTGGAAAGTATTGGCAGAAGCGAGCAACTTCACTTCTACTGGGTGCAAGGCCACAGAGGCATCGAGGACAATGAAATAATGGAGACTTCCAAAAATGGGCTACGGCTAACATCCAAAAATGAGATCAGCATTGGAAGACCTATACGGCAATCTCGACAGAAGCATGTTAAAGAAAGTCAAAACCCGATGGAACTGCAAAAGTCATATGCAAAACGATAGATCGGAGGTACCCAAAATTCCTATTGGCACTCGATAGAAGAGGAACATGATCGGAATAGTAGTAATACACTGTCTGGTGGCGACACATGCCCGCAGGATGGAGTTGACAGATCGAGAAGACTGCAGGAAATGTCTAGAGCATTACATGAGGGAAACAATGGAACATTTCTTTTGTACTTGTCCCGCATTGCCAAGACTACGCTGTGAGCATGTGGAATCCGCACGGTGTGATACACTAGAGAAGGTATCGATAGTGAGGCCGCAGAGTCTGTTAAATTCGCGTCAAGCGCACCCATCTTAAAGGATGACTACTCTTCTTCGATCCAGCAACTGAAATCCATCTGGTATCGTAAAGGACCAGAACTGGTCTATGCGTGGCTTATTGGCCTACGAATCTAACCTAAGCTAACCTTAATTCTGATATACCGTTTAAGATGACAATGAGAAAAATTGCCAGAGAATAGGGCTACGGACTCACATAATTCAATTCACTAGAGCTTGTTACCTAATAGATAGTATATATAATTCCTATATACTATATAATGATAAATTAAAAAAAACCAGCTCGATCTTAATTGCTTGAAGCGAGAACCTCTAGTAATCACATATACATATGTACTTGCATACCCATATACATTTATATGTCAGCCAGCATTCCATTTCTGTCAGCATCAGTGAGCATTAGTTAATCATCTATATTTTTTCATAATAACTCCAACCCCTTGCCATTTGCGCGAGCCAACTTTTCCAGCAATTTCCCCAACAGTGCTTTAGCGTCACAAACTTTGCTTGCCTGTTTATTTGTCAATTCAGTTGGAAAGAAAGTTTTAGCGATTTGCGCCACGTTACCGCTCGCCGCACTAAATTGCAGCAATATGATGGCTTAACATTTCACGCAACCACTTGACCCAAGGACACCAAAGGATGTCAGCCAAATGCAAGTATGCGCGGCTTGCGTTGATCCCTGTGTTTATCTGGCGCTCTATGGCTGTATGCGTAGTTGCTTAGTTGTTTTGAAGTGTGCTGGAAAATGTCGAACAGAATTTGTGTACTAAAAGTGAACTGGCCCAAATCGGACTAGTTATGTAACAAGCTATTAATGTTATAATTAAATTGAACATTACTTAATTTTTCTCGCTCTGCACTCTAAAAATGTTGATTTTTGTGAAAATATGTACTTTCAGTTATAATGGTCCATTTTGAACTAGTATGCTACTAGTACATACATGTCGGACCAAATTATGTCAAATGACATGTCGCAGTGAAAAGAGCTTAAAAAACGACGCACGTTCAAAAATCAAACGTGAAGTTAGTACTAGTTGCGTACTAGTTGCTTTAGGACCAGTTGTGTTCACTTCAAGTAATATTTTTGTTACTATATCACCAATTCTCCCCACTTCAAGTTATATATATATATGTATCTGTTTGTGAGTGAGAGTCAAAGTTCTTTTTATTGCATCGTTGTTTTACTGCTTTGTACGCAATGTTTGCAAATTATCTCGACAAATCTTAGCGAATTATTGCAACTGTACTTATATTCATGTACAGTTATGTATGCGCGCACTTCATAGCAAAGCTGATGAGTTGAAGTGGAAAAGCGCAGCTTTCTTGAATCGCATAATTATGAAACAAATAAGTAGGCGAGCTCGAAAGTGTCCTTCACGAGCTCGTTCTTCGAAGTGCTGCCGTCGTCAGTTATTGCCTGCGCGTTGCATAAGAGCGCATTGAAAGCTCAGCAGTGGCAGTTATTCAAGTATTCGGCATTTGAAGAGGCTGCGAATTAAATAATATATTTACAAAATATGTTTGTTGCTTTTATTGTTGTAGTTGCTCCCTTTTTTAATCTGCCAGCGCAACTGCTTCATTGCATTTCTCAAACATCACTAATGATTTGAGTAGAAATTTGGGGCAAGCTGTTGTACAAGAAGCGGCAAAAGCACTTCTAGCGATTATTAGATTGGGAAAAATAGTTAAGCATAATTTATGGCACAGTTTTGAAAGAACTGCTGTTAAATGTTCTTCTCAAGTGCCATAATTAAGTTAATATAGGGAAATCAATATGTCTTTTATGTACTAGTTACATAACAATAATTAACTGTTACTGATTCTTCAATAGAAAAAAATTGACAATTTCCTCGACACATTAACTTTCTAGCGTATTAATCATATTCTGAGAATTAAATCACTTTTTTTGCGGAGAAGAAATATAATCTATAATATGAAAAATTCTAGTACAAAAAGGTTCATTAGAAAAATACTAATTTTCGAGTGAAATGATTCGACTTATTTCCCTATAACCAACCAAATAACTAACATAACGGGTGATCCCAAATAGAGGTACTTTCTTCAATGATCTTTTATTGTCAGATCACGCATGAGTCGTGTCAAGTACTGCTGGGCTTTTCATCGTGGGAAGACTTATACCTAAAAAAAGTTTATAAATCATTAAACTTTATTCCGAAAATTCACGTTCTTTAAGAATGTATTTCGCATTTACATAATCGGCCTACTCAGCGTACTGTTCGCAATATCATCACCCATTTCGAAACCCAGCATTTAAAATAGTATTATTAATAGATAATATTCCACCAAATACACCACGTCCAGCACAATGCTTGCGCAAGATGTGAAGCAGCTCGACCATCCCAAGCGACATCGCTTCGTTTTATGGACTCTTGAGAAGTTCCAAGAAGATCCGCCGTTTGTGAACCAAAATTTTTTTCAGCGATGAGGTTCTTTTTGGCATAATGGGTTTGTAAACAAGCAAAATTTCCCCATTTGGGACGAAGAAGAACCTCAAAAATTTTTAGAGCAGCCATTTCATTCAGAAAAAGCTGCGGTTTGGTGTGGTTTGTGGGGGGGTGGAATCATCGGTCAATATTTCTTCAAAAATGAAGCCGATGGCAGCTGTCATCGCGTCATGACAATCGACTATTTGATGCCTGGAATTGATGCTAGTGATCTCAGCAACATTTGGTTTCAACGAAACGGCGCCACTTCCCCAAAAATCGCATCAATCAAAGGACTTACTGAGATAACACTTCGGTCAGCAGATAATTTCACGTTTTTGACCGTTTGATTGGTCACCAAGATCGTTTTAAATTTAGTGTGTTGTTTTTTTGTGTAAGTAGGGAACTTCGAAATGGATCACTTTATATATAAATCCATCTATTTACTGCGCTTTTACGATATCCAAGTAGTCCCAATCAGATATTTTTTATTGGCTAAGCTAAGCCAATACAAGTGGCATAGAATAAAAACATGCAATATAGAAAATCGCTTCAAAGCTAGGAAGCTATAGACTTATCGGCCTAGGGATATCACAGATTTAAATTTCTGAAACTGAACTTTTTAAAATGTTGACTTCTCTGAGATTCTGAGCTTGTTTGGTCACCATTAAGGTCAGCATGTACCGAAGGGTAAAGATAATTAACAACAATTTTTTAAGGCAGTTACGCATGCAA
>CM050323.1:9426158-9532245 GCA_027475135.1 Bactrocera correcta | reverse complement strand
TTCTGTACTATAGTAGAACGCAAGATATCCACTGAACTACTCGCTCTCAAGATTGATCTTGCCGCAATCGTAGGAGTATTATTTGGATATGTGAGGGTACTTTCGATCAATAATTAGGGCTATTTCGGTATCACAATGGCTTGTCGTTCTAAGCTACCAAATAGGCTTTCCCTTTGAATCAAACTAAAATTTTTCAAAATAGTATGACAGGGCCTGTTTATGTTTTAACGCAGTAACGTCTTCTAATATGGTTTTCCGTGTGCAAGAATTTAAAATCTTTGAGTCCAGCAAGAGACCCTTTTTAAACATTTTTCTACCAGAGAGCGATTATCACTCAGGCATACAGCATCCCTAATAAAAATTTCAAAACGGTAAGATTGAGATAAATAACTTCCGAGAGGCAAGTGTAAGGACTCTATGATGTCTAGTTATTAAACTGTCATATTATGCCCGATCCGATTGCCTTGTCTTATAGCGTGTGCTTTCCCGGGCTGAGGGAACTTCTGCTTTTGTTTATATAAAGAGGAGCTCAAATATTTAATATAAAAAAATATGAACTTAAAATTTAAGGGGAATTTTTACTATCATTCGAAAGAACATTCTGTGGCATTTACTCTTTGAATATTATCTCTTTGAAGATTAACTCTTTCAAATGTTAGTCGTGTCAACGTCTCAGATGGTTCATCTGTTGACTCCAATTTTCGATGACACGTTCGAACCTGACCTTTCGACTGGTAACTGGCCGAGTAGCATTTGCTTCAACGCCTGAAACCCCATAGATATTAATGCTGGGTCTCAAGATTGGTGATGATGTTGCGAATAGTACGCTCAGTTGCCCGATTATATTGACCAAAAGTTGAGCAAAAGTTGAACAATTTGCAAACGTAGTTCAGGCGTTAGTCTTTTCATGATGCAATGTCAAACTTGACACGACTCGGGCGTGATCTGTCAAGAAAAGGTTATAGAAAAAGGTAACTCTGCTTGGATCACCCGTTTGTTAAGAGTAGCTTAAAACGCTTTGTTACTATTTCATTACTATATTTATATGTAGAAAATGTGAGAGTAGAGATAATAAATATGATGTTAGTGTGATGGTGAAGACGTTATTGATGCCATTGTATAGACGGTGTTACAACATTGATGAGACTTATGAGAAATGATGGGTGAACAGACTTAATAGAATTGAGGTAGTAAGATGATGGCAAACAAAAGTAACGGTGTGGGTGAAAAAAATAATAAAGAAGGAATAACGATGATGACGCCTGCCATTGTCGCTGGTTTTATGAGAAAATGTATATCCAACACGTTGAAAATAAGTCTCAAATAAAAGGTATACATTTCATATTTATGTTTATGAATGTGTTCACGCATGTAAGTAGATATGTTCGGAAGTGATATACGTTTCAATCATATTAGCTTAATGCAATTATGCTCGGTGGGGTGGGTAGGAGCTCGACGTTGTAGCCGGGTGCATTAAGCGCGACGACCATAACAACGTGAATCCCTAGTTCGAAACATAGCTATGAAAGAAAATATGTGTATTTAGACATACATACAGTAAGTATATACTATATATATATATAATATGTATATATATACTAAAATACTTGTCAAAAAAATACATTAGAGTTCTGAAGGCAGTTTCTCATTGAAAAAGAAAAAATATTCAAACCCAGTACTTTTAGGAACTCGACCAAACACTACGAATTTATTAAAGCCACATCCATATCTTTACCTACAAATGTATAGCGTTTCGTTGCCAAGAGTGTCACTGAATAAAATATTGTATATGAAGTCACATTATCGCATTTGAAGGCACACGCGCCCCGTGCAAACGTTCAGTCACTTACACAATTTATGGCTAAGCACAGCGGCTAAGTAGTCAAGCCGAGCAGTTAGCCATATTGTGTGCACGGCACGAAGTTGCCTTTTGCGTTATGCGGTTATGGCAACACAACAGGGTAATATGTCCGGGGTGTCAATTTATGCACTTACCTATTATGTAATAAGAGTTCACGTTAGAAGGATGGCATACATTCAGAGCTTAGTGAGGAAGAAACCATATTTTTCATACACATAAAGGGTTGTTCAGTAGCTATGTATCTACTGGTATATGCATAGTAAGATTACTGTCACTATATTGACACAATATTACCAGCAAGTACGCAATGAGTGGAACAGAATTGCTAAATTTATGATCATATTTTATGTCTTTTTAATTGTCTGTGCCGCAATATTAAATAAATCGTTTATTTACAATAGGTTGCATACTATACAAACACGACATGTGACTACTTTGAGAATGGGACAGCCCGCAGAGGCATTAGAACACATATTACAGTTTCAAATCGCCAAAAATACATGATCAAATCCATTCCTGTCCACTTGCGGTAATGTCGGACCGACTTTCATGCGAATCAACTTGAAATACTTTAAAGCTCTTTTAGGATCTGGCTCGAAAGCGATTATGTTCTTAAGAGACAAAATCTCCCAGCTTTTTTTCGGCGGTCGAGATTTTTTTGCACCACAAAGATTTCTTGGTTCTAAGCGATAAACAAACTAGTAAGAAAGGGCTAAGTTCGGGTGCAACCGATCATTTTCTACTTTTGAAATTTCCAAGCACTGAAGTCAGGCAAGTACCTTCGGTTACATATTGACCCTATTCAACCCACTTGTAACACAAAGGCTTACTACTATCAGAATAGAATTCTCACTGAATTCTTATTATTTTACATCTCACACATTGACCGAGATTTTCGGTCAAAAGTCAATTATAACTATAGGTATCTAGGGACTTGAACAGTTTTGGTCCGATTTTGATCATTTCTGGTAATAAGAAGACATACTCGAAAGGCAGAGTGTTTTATATCTTAATTTAGTGCGTTGTTATAGTACTTTATACGTTTTCGGTAATGGCGATTTATGAGCATGTCTGTACTCGTCTTTATTTTTTTCCAAGGAACATACATATATACCAAGTTTTATTACCATATCGTAAATTTTACCCGAAATTCGATAAATTATGTATAATTTCTTATTTCAAAAATAACCATCAAAAAAGAAAACCATAAAAACGAACACTTGATCAAAAGTTGGCTGAGTTTTTCGAAATTTATCTGCATTAAATAATGATAATAAAAGAGATTTTTGGTTTTTGACTTGCAAGTGGAGATAGCCCTTATTAAACAGCCATTTCAGCGAGCATCCTATTATAACATTCTATATATTATAAGACCAAAGAGTATTCGCTAGAGTTTAAGATGGGATTAAGCCCCATTAACTGGAAACATAGTTAAAATACACACGGTGCACAAAGATTTGAGGAAATTTTCCTAAAACGGAGTATTTATTAACTATTTAACGGTCTTCGTGGTCGAAATATGCTTTAATTTAATAAAAATCTAAAATTGAAGACGATCTCGTTAACTCATTTCATCTTAAAGGAATGTACAGTTCGAAAAGAGGACTGAAATCGACTTGTGATAAGCCTTAACAACTTTTTGTAATAGTTATTGACTTAGTGAAAACTTTTCAGATTCAAAAAGCTCTAAACAAAAACAAAATAAACAATTTTGGACCTCTTTTATTAGTTTTCATATAATTTATTAAATTTGAGTAATTTATAATCAAATTATGAGAAGTTTTGGAATTAAATAACAGATTTTGCTAGAGCAATCAGAGAACCAGTGAAACGCAAAATCTGCAAAATAATAGACAATGATATATATATATATATAGCGAATTTAGGGACTAATGTTTGAGGAAATGACATATAAGTAGTCTACATGACCTCAATTGCTTACTTACTGATGTTAATGCTGGCAGTGATGGCGCAAAAAACGGCACTTTCAGTACCAAACTGCGTTGAGCGCGTATAATTATCAAAAGCACCATTCGCTGAACATCTACAGTATGAGTATACCAATTGCTGTCGTAAACCGCAGTGGCCAGTTGCGAACTCTTTAACAAATACATATGTATATAATGACAATAAGAAAATTTTAATATTTGTTTTTTAATATTTAATTACTCACACATTCAATGACCACTGTGCCGCCCAGACAGTAGAGGAACAATTCGGTGCTGACGGCCATGGTGTGAACCAAATAAACCAAAACGCCGTAATCGGAGAACTAGGGATAATGAAATTATGAAGAAGTCCAAAGTCAAGAAAGATATATGAGCCGCGCAGAAAAATGATATGAAAACTAGAACTATGGAAACTAATCGTACTTTTAAAGTTGTTTTGTAAAAATCATGACAAATTATGTTACATTTAAGACAAGAATTTATCCAAAACTTATCATTTAAAGCAAATATAGTCAGGACCCCACAATCTGCGCCAATAAATGTGGACTTTATCAATCTTTTGCATGCGGCTCTGGACATAGAATACCTATTATTAGCCAGATGTTTACCATGCTCCAAATCTGGAAAAAGACCCGTGAAAAGAAGTGCGACAGACAAGGCTGGCTGACGTTGGGTGACAGCAAAAAATCTGTCAGTATTGAGAAAGAGCTCTCATCTCGATACCAAGTGAAGTTTCAGACAAGGGTCTCCTTTTACGACTTCTTAAATCCATATCTGAAGAAAAAAATAAGAGCTGCAGACCAAAAGAGAAGGTGCAATCTTCAAGACATTTCTTCTTCAAAAGTGTATGTATATTTTCTGCCGTACGTCGGTCGTATTGATATCATTGGCCTCAACAATGGCGCCGAGAGCTCTGCTTTGTCCAGATAGGATGGATTGAAACGAAGCATATGGGTTTGGTTGCGAATGAGGACCAGCAGAAATATCTTTTCGTATCAAAAAAACAGTCATCGTATTCGCGACTTGCCTCATTCGTCATTGTTGACAGTCATAACTTCGAAGTCGTAGATAATTTAATCTATCTTGGAACCAGTGTTAGCAACCACAATATCACTTTGACAACAGTTGCTACTTTGTACTGAGCAGACAATTGAAAAGTAAAGTTCTCTCCCGATGAACAAATGTCAAAAGCCCCCGATTATTCCCGTCCTGCTATTTAGTGCGGAAGCAAGGACAATAACAACATCCGATGGGTCGGGTTAGAACAGAGGCTTTGCGGAAAATTTATGGGCCTTTATACATTGGCAACGGCGACTACCGCAGTCGATAGAACGATAAGTTGTTAAAGATATTTGACGACATTGCTAGAGTTCAGCGAATCAAGAAACAGCTGCAGCGCTGGCTAGGTTAGATTGTCCATATAAAATAGAACACTTCAGCTTTGAAGATTTTCGCGTCAGTATCCATTGATGGAAGCAAGGAAGAGAAAGACCTCCACTCTGTTGGAGGGGATCAGTTGGAGACGACCCTGGCAGCATTTGGTAACACCAGTTGGCGTCAAATAGCAAAGAGCGGAAACGACTGACGTGCTGTTGTTAACTCCACTATAACCATGTAAGCGATGTCTACGTCAATAAAGAAAAATAATTATGTTTAAATCGAAAGCAAAGTATTTATAACTGGTTCTGAAGTACCGGTTACTAGGTTAGCAATACTACTAGAGATCACAATTAATCCGTTCCCACGACAGTCGGGTCTACGTAAGCGGAACAGATCCGGATTATTATCCGACCAAGGAAACTCGGCAAAATTCTGCTGCTACAATAACACACATCATAATTAATCATACCAGCAACATATCCACCACACAAGTGCCAATAATTGCGCTCGATGTCACAAAGTGTCCCAATGTTATGCCCGACATGACGGCCAAAAAAGCGCTTAACCAGCTCTATAATTTCATTGTGCCGCGCTATAATCATCTTTAAGCTCTCCTTGATCTCAGCTTCTGATGAATGTTTACGTTCGCCACAGTCAACATCCGAAAGCAGGTCTTTCATATCATATTGAAGAGCCTTCAGCAGTGTACCAATGTACATGCAGAAACACAAAAAGAGGCCGTCAGTGCCGGCAAAACCGGCAACAGTAATGTAGCCATGCCAATGAGAGAAAATAAATGTGAACGGAAATATCGGCATGGAAAGTAGCGGTTTGGGAAAACTGCAAAACGTAACAAAAATAAAAATCGACTATAGAAATTTAACCATATATGTAACTATATGCTCACATCATTTTAAATGGCGTCTCATATGGAATCTCCTCTCCACGCAGGTGACTTAAGTAATTCACAATACCCGCTCGTATAGTGTATAAAGTACTCGTGGTGGTGCCGAAAAACAAAACCGATGCTGAAAGACGTGTTGCGATAGTAAAGTAACGGCGTTTATCGGCCAATTTCAAGCTACTATTTTGTGCTGCGATCAGCTCAGTGACACGTTTGATTAAACAAACCAACTCTTCACGATGCCACCAGAGGAAGGCCAGCTTCACCACCGACATAATGCTCGATGCAACCGGACATAAAGCATCTAAAGCGCGTACCACATCAATCGATAAATAATGTATGCCAAACATGAATTCGGCATAAGAACCATAGACGAGAACAATAAAATTGAAGATGAGCCACGCTTGCGTTCGTCTAGAGTTACCATCCCCCGGATAGAAGCCGGCGATGCGTAGAGCAAACCTTGGTATTAGAAAAACATTTTTCTCCGTTGGATACGATTGCGATAAGAACTTCAGGAACATTTCGAACGCTAGCACTTGTTGGTATGAAATGGATTTCTGCTCAACAGCAGTACTTATAGGCAGTTTAGCAGGAAGTATATTTAGAAAATTGTTGAACATGGGTAACATTAAGCAGCCCCAAAGAAATTATAATAATACGATTAGTTCACGCCTGTAATAACCGTTATCAAATCAATTTGAGTTGAAGCACGAAACCCTTTAACAGAAATTGTACACTGAAGAAAATTTTTGAGAGAAAACGGCATCTGGAAAAATAGACTATTTGTCTCTGATTTAACTTTAAGCACGCTTCTTTTCAATGGTCTTCGTTCTCAAAGCACTTATCAAAATGTTTTAAATCTTAATTTTTATGCTATAGGTTTAAGAGGATCTTAAAATCTTTTAGAGATTTGAACTGCTATACAAACAGTCAAATGTAAGACCTACCAAAATTTCATTTAAGTCACTACGATCTATAATTTATGACTGCTATCAACATACTCGTAAATATAAATTTTAAGATTTAATAAAAATCACTACGAGCTTCTAACAGAACAACAGTGTGATAGAACATAGAGATAGAAAATCCAAACTTAAGGAAAACAGAAACTTCAAAGGATCGAGAAATCCCAAGTCCTCAGTATCAAACGTTTAAGTATTTTCATAAAAACACTTGAGGAACATTGTTCATGAAATTCCATAATGTAAATTTGGATTTAACAGTTCGCCCCATATATTACACACACTGAAACCAAGAACTTTAAAAAAGGTATTTGCGCAATCGATGTAATTAGTTCAAACGATATCCTATTTTTTTCAAGGTTTTCGTTAAATAATTCAAAAATTTCCATTTAAATAAACTGAGCATTATTATGCATAATCGACACACCGCTAAATTGGCGTGGTCGGCACTTATCATAATAATTTAATCAAAACGGTGGGAAAAATAAAATAAACCATAGAAGCATACCCGTATACTGCCTTTTACATTCACTTTCACTGTGTGAAATAAATTTTATAATTTATGTAATATCTATAAGCTTGCTGCTCGGTTCCCTTATTACTTAAAGTAGTAATTTGCAATTATGGGAAAATTATTGCCTGTGGCTTATTAGATCAGAGGCTATGCTGCTTAAGATATGATTTCTTAAGGTGTACACCAAATTATCTATGAATAGTAATTATGAAAGTTATTATTAGTGTTATACTAAGACTCTATGAGCCGTTTTGTCAGCGGATTATTACCCTTACATTATTTTATTGACCCCATTGTAATTACTTATTTATATATTTTAATTCTTAAGTGAGAGTCATACAATCTTTCTACAGTTAATACTAGCAAGTACTATAATTCCATATAGGTTCACAGTATATCGGAACATGTTTTTAAAAGGTTGTATTTGTTTCCTTAATAAATTTTTTGGCGTTTCTCACGTATTCCCATGCCGATGCAGACATTTTTACAGTTTTACGTTAACCAATCATCTATGATGAAAAAACATATATTTTCTATATTTCAGTAAGCTATACTTAGTATAATTTTAAAAACATATTTAAATTTTAAATCGATATCTGAAAAGGCTTTGAGTCACAATCTTGTAAAATCCAGCCATTCAGTTCAATTAACTCCATTAGTTCATCTGCCTTTTTCTCAAACCATCATTTTCCGACTTTGCTAATAAGATTACTTTGAGACAACCGATCCGATCACTATCAATTTTTTCTCAATTATACAATTATTTTTTTTATTTTGATCAAATCAAAAATCAAATTTTATTTTAATGAAAAAGAAACAACAGCCTTGGATAAGAGACCCTCCTTTTGATGACGGGCATGGCAGACGCATTAAGGATTACGATTTAATCCAGGAATGCCTGGTCTCTTAATTGGGAAGGTGCTTCCGGCCAGCTGGTCGATTTCCTCGCAGAAAGTCAAGGCTGACATTACCCGGTACAAGGCCTTAGACGAGTACGTTCTTGTGACATTTACTACAGTGGCTTAACGAAAGAGAAGGATGATGTGACAAAAGATGAATTCTATGAGTGCTTGTACCGCACTTATAAGAGCTGCCTCCGCCTCGATATCAACATACTATACTTGGCGACTTTATCGCCAGGGTGGGCGAAGAAGGTATCATTGGCACAACAGTCGGTAAATTCAGAATCCATGGTGAAACATCCCCAAATGAGTTGAGAGCTAGAATCCAGCATAGGAAAATTCACCAAGCTACCTGGCTGACTCCGGATTGAAAAGCCACCAACCAGATCGATCATGTTGTGATAGACGGAAGACACGTCTCCAGTGTTTTAGACGTGCGTTTTTGCAGCCAAGATTCGTACCCGCCTCTGTGCCGCAAAAAAACGAACATGAACAAACACAAGGAAGGTTCGACGTCGAGAAGTTGCAATCACAACAGACAACCGAATGATTTTCTACTCGACTTGAAGTGCCGTGTCACAGTGGAGAAACAGACTACCTACCACACAATGTTACAACGACCACAACACGTGCGGGATGCGATAGATACGGAGAGTTTAAGGGTGAAGCAAGACGCGTTTGCAGACAAAAAAGAAAGAGGCCGAAATGTGTGAGTCCGAAAAGCTTGACAAGCTGGACGGCAGGGGTAAAGCTCGCAAACTCTATGAAAAGATAGGGTGACTAAAAGAAGATTTCAAGACCGGAGCATAATCTTGTAGAACTGTCCAAGGATAAGGGCATCTATAAAAAAGGAGACCCCACAATCTGCGCCAACTACCGTGGGATAAGCCTCCTCAACATCACGTATAAGGTTCTATCGAGCGTATTGTGTGAAAGATTAAAGCTCACCGTCAACAAACTGATTAGACCTTATCAGTGTGGTTTTGGATCTGGAAAATCAACGACAAACCAGATATTCACTATTTCTCCAATCTTGGAAAATACCAGTAAAAAGAAGATAGACACACATCACCTGTTCTACGATTTCAAAGCTGCCTTTGACAGCTGACGTTGAGTAATACCAAAAGCTCCGTCAGGATTCAGAAGGACCTCTCCGAGCCGTTCGATACCAAATGAGGTTTCAGATCTGTAGCCGCAATTTGTTTCAAAATCTTAATTTCTTTTTCATACATTAACCCAAAAATAAAGGAAGGACATTTTTGGGGTCCAGACTGATCTAACTCCATAAATCAAATGTGAATTAGTTGTAAACTCTCTTATTTTACTATATGTATATGCCGTAAAATTGTTTTACCTCAATAAGTGACTTAAATTTCTAGTATTAAATCATTTGTTGTTTTGCTAAATTCCTTTTGTACACATTTGTTCAATATTTATTATGCGTCAAAAAAAGAAAGTAAAAAATACTTCAAGTGAGTTTCTGCAAAATTAAGTGTTGTCATCGTCTTTTTATGCGATATAACAATTTATAAAATGGCGCATTGATTTTCACCCGCCTACGTTTTATGACTGGCCACACGCACAAACACACACATATATTATATATAAACGGCATTTACGATATAGTCATATACCATGACACTTACAAATTCAGTCTGTGAGCACATTTACTTTGTAGTACTCAGCAGTAATTTGCTCTAGGCATAACAAACTTGCTAGCATCCTGCCTGCCTGACTGCCTGCCACTTACACGCTCGCACGAAATTATGCCGACATAAGCACACGCCTTCGCAATATCGAATTTCAATCAATGCCAACAACGCTAAAAGTCACTCAATTGCAAAGAGCGATTTCCTGCCGCATAACAACCATGTTTATACGAGTGTACTCGTACGTGTAGCCATACACATAACGGTATGTTGCTGTGTGCGCTCATGCAAGGGCTATCGATCTCTGACATTGACTACTAGTGGCTGTTAAAGGTTTCGGTTAAAGCTGCTTTACTGCTGTTCTGACAGTTATTTTGACTGTGGAGCTGCACCGCCTGAACACATAGCCAATGGATACAAGAAATACCGTTGGTTGAGGTTTATTTGACCAATTGTGTGTAGAGAGGCGACACTGTAAGAAATCCGTCGGTCTAAAATTGGTAGTGGTTATTAACTCACATGTTTCTGAAGGCAGTGAAAATGTCGAAATTATCTGAGTTTATACTCCTAAGTGACTGATAAAGGGATGTTTCGACTACTGATGATTTCTCGACTTCGGTAAGTTTTATGTTTTGTGGTCATTCCACGCTTGTTAGATATTTCTAAAAGTTAATCCGATTTTGGTATGACATAGAACATTTTTTCAAACCAAAAACTTTATACGAGTGAGGTCTATACGGTTGAAACATTCTTTCGGCTGAAGTCAGTAATATTTAACAAATAATATATAATACTGTGCCCTGTCACAGCGGAACCGGCGAAAACTGCTAGAGAGGGAGCTCCCTTACTCCAATTTCATTAGATTGAACGCGAGTTGGTTTTCCGATGTTCTCTTGTGTTCCTGCGCTGGAGCTATAGACCTTCAGTAAGCTCGGGAAGCGCTGGTCAACAACCAGAACTGCGAGCTCCTTTTGGTCCTAAGTGAACCGTAAGACGTGCTCCAAACGACTTGCACTTAGCAAAGTCAATCTCATTGCAATTGTAGGTGTTCTGACTGGAAACTGTCCAAGAAGTACACACGCGGAGCGACCTACTATTTTTCAGATGCTCTTTGTCAAAGCTGCATGGAGTAAGTCCAATAGGGATCATCTTGTCAATCTAGTGCTCTCTTGGTCGATCTATGAGGCGATACACTTTAAATAGTTTCTAGGTAACACAAAGAATAAATATTTCTGCAAGGGAGATCCATCGATGTTTGGAACAACCGTACGACTAACTTACATTGAATACCGAAAATAAAATTTTTAAGCGAGGAGCGCATAAATCAATGAGAACGTAAATCTTGCATTCTTCTTTTGCTTCTTGACTGGATGTACCTTCATTCGATGCCATCGCATATGTAATATAGAATATGAAACTGTGCAATTCATCGACTTAAAGACTTAAATCAATATTCGCGTGCTCTCTTCTAGAGTCTCGTAGTTTTTAACTAATAGCGGAGTAACAAATAGGTTGTAGTCTTCGCTTTATCTTAAACTTGCGACTTCTTGACTATTACAGAGAAATAATCTGAAGTCAAATTATTACGGAATGTCACCACAAAACCCAGAACTACTACGAAGAACCCTCATGCTATCTCTAATCCGACAAAAATCAGGTCGCCTACAACAGAAGGCTCGATTAAGTATCTGGAAGAGAACCTATGTATCTAAGTATGTATACCTTTTCCATATTAATGCAACTCGTATGTGTTCACATACTTATACATGCTCCCAATTTTATGTCCGTTTTATACATACATGTCACTCTATGAGCGTACTTGTATTTGCTGTGGCATCCACAATTTTGAGCAGGTCTGCGGATTAAATTGAATTGTGCCCGGCACTTTGGCATTTCGTTAATATTGCCACATGAGTGGCAGCTGCATCGCGTACAGCAATGAGACGGCGCCTCAATTGAATTTGGTTCGTCCGAAAACTCAGTCGGAGTTTAGTGGAGGTGTAAACTGATTCCGTTATACGATTATTTGCGTCATAAGCGAAATGTTTGGATAGTTCGCCTTGGTGTGTATGGTGTAGGCATCGAAGTAGGTTCGATTGCACGCCGAAATGTAGGCAACCGTTGTTATAGGACACCGAAAATTTAGGAAAAATTCTAAGTTTTAAAGTAAGATATTGCAGATTTCTGAGTTAATTGTTTCGATGAAAATAGAAGAGGTAGTCTAACAAGTAAATAGAGAAAAATAAACAGCGCAAAGAACATTCGTAGGAGATTTTCTCACGGAAAGAGTAAATTAGGGCTTTGATAAACGCAGCTATTTGAAGTCAATATATTACCAGAGAACGTATATCATATGATAAAATTATACTATAAAGTACATTCTTTGATCTATTGATTCTCCCACATTAATATAGAACATCTAAGTGTTTCAGCACCTAAAACCATCTCTTTATTTGAACTAACTTTTGGGGTCCAAATAATATCTAAAAAATCTTGTTGTGGACCACTTTCGACCTCTTCGATTGATGAAAATATTAAAAAAGTGAAGCATGTGTTGCTGGAAAATCGTGAGGCAAGAGAGATAGTAAGGGAGCTCCACATCTCTCTCGAGTCCGTTCGAATGATTTTTGTGAATATTTTGGGTATAAAACGCATTCTTACTCGACTCGTTGTGATAAAACTGAGTTTTTTTCAAAAGAAACACCGTAAACTGGTCTCTTTGGACATGTTTGATCGTACGAATGCCAAAACCACATTCATAGAGGGCATTATAACTGCTAAAGAGGCAAGGGTTTATGAGTTTGACATGCAAGTAAGTCATCGAAATGGATCCTGTTTTCAGACGATCGAAGAGAAAAAACAAAATTCGCTGTAGGCCATCCCAAAAAGTGCTTTATTCCGCACATTTTGCCAATATAGGGTAGTAGTTTTTTTCCAAAACGTTCGGGGGGAAGCTCTATTACCAGCTTTTGCTTCAATATTTCTCAATGAGAAAATTACCCTATACTGTTAAAAGTGTATTCAATAATGTGCAAAAGGACTAAATAAAATTATTCATTCCATATTTCAGAAACAAATTTGCAAAAAAGGTTTTTTTTACCTTGAAACCTTAACCCCTCCCTTAATGTTAAGGGTTTTTTAACCTTGAAACCTTAACCCCTCCCTTTATTAATATTTGGCTCGATTGGCTGACGGGTTTGATAAATTTCACTGGTAAGTACAGAAAATTTGACAATCATTGAAGCTAAAGTATTGAACACTTCATTAAAATTAAAAATTAAATTACATTCAGAAAAATCTTTAATAAATTCATCTGAAAATTTTTTTAAAATGAGAAAGAGAACTTATTATCTAATTTATTTTCACCCTTTACTAGAATTAAAAATTAAATGAATTTTACTATAGTCTATTAGAGTATACGTGTAATATCGCAATAAAAAATTTTTTTGTAGAAATTATCAAATATTGGCATATAAATATAAATATTTTTTTAAAATTAATATTTCAAAAAAAAACACTCATTATTGTAAATTATATGTCAATTTTCAAAGGTTAAATCCAATTTCAAAAGTAATAAAAAAAATTAATGCACATTTAAATGTTTAAATAAACTTTACACTATAAATAACTGAACACTTGATTTATTTTTTACAAATATAATTATTTCACACTTACTCGTATACGTATTTATTTTACGACGATTTGCAAACTCGACCTAATGCTAGCATGATATTTTGTTGAAACATACATACAAAAAGACATTTGTCCATACGCACGCAAATCATTTAAGAACTTTTAAACCGACCGAAAACGAACTCACACGAAACGAATTATAAGAAATGCGACAACGCGGCACATTTTGGTTTGATTTCAATAAATCACGCTAAGCTTATTTGCTTTGATTTCACTGCACAACACATTTCTTCACTTTTATAACATTTTACACACTTTTAATATTTAATTTATTATGCAACTATTTTAATTGTTACCCCGGGCGATACGCGCATATATTAAAAAAAAATACTATTACTTTTTTTCACGAGAAACCGAAGCATTGCTAGTTTCATTGTCAACTGAGCGATGACGCTGCAAAAATTCCTTTTGTTTTTTTGTTTTTTGTTTTGCAGCTCTCGCAGCTGCTCTTCCATACTCTATAATTGCAAATGCTCCTTCGTTTAGTGTAGTTGCTATACAACAATAATACTTATGAGCAACAATAACAAGTCATGCTATCGTGGTTATGAAAAGTCGCTCTATTGCATGATATTTTTATTTACAGATCGCATGCGATTATTTTTTGCTGCGAATGTATTTTTAGCTGGGACCTTGGCTGTTATATGGAAATTGCTAACAATCAAGTTTAAAATATATATATTTTTTAATTTAAATTTTTTGTATGTATGTATATAATTTTTTTGTATGTATATAAAAATAAAAATGTAACCATTATTTTGTGAAGGCCAAAATAGAAATCAGATTTGAAAAATTTATGACAAAATTTCGTAGTCCTTAAAAACAAAAAAAATTATATCTAACCTTATACATATTCGAACCGTCTTCCATAATGGTCTTTTTAGTCAAAAATTATGCAATAACTCTTATTTTCTGTCACTGATTTTTATTGATCTCTATCCATATTGATTTTCTGTTTTACTACAAAGTAGATGTAAGCAAAAGGTGCGGGGAAGTGAAGCAACAACCAACTGCCGGATTAGCTTGAAATTAAAAAAAAAAAATTATATATATGGATTGTTATAAAATGTTATATAAGATTTATTGCGATAATTTGTTATTAAAATTACAACTTGGAAGTAAATATTTATAAAATGTATAAATTTAATAAATAAATAAGCTTATTGTAGCAGCGTTTTATTTCAAAAAAGGTAAAGTATTTAGTAAATAATGTAAAAAAGATAAAACACATTTAAGGGGCATTATCGTGGTACAAAAACCAAAAGTTGTCTGCACATAATTCTGACCTCTTTTTACGAATATGTTCGCGCAAACGATGCCTAACATTCAAATAGTATCCCTTGTTGGCAATTTGGTCGATCGAAAGGAATTTAGAGTGCAACACTCTTCGACAATCGAAGAAAACTGTAAACATAACAATGATTTTTGACCTGCTATGACGTGGTTTTTTCAACTTCGGTTCACCTTTGCCACGTTATTCGTCCGATTGATCGTCTGTTTCTGGGTCGAAGCATAGATCCAAGACTCATCGCCAGTAATAATACGTTTTGTGACATCCAGGTAGTCGGAAAGCGTCGTTTCACAGACGTTAACACGAACCTGTTTTACAAAA
Organism: Bactrocera correcta; assembly: GCA_027475135.1. Classification (NCBI taxonomy): domain Eukaryota; kingdom Metazoa; phylum Arthropoda; class Insecta; order Diptera; family Tephritidae; genus Bactrocera; species Bactrocera correcta. The sequence goes on along the minus strand of CM050323.1, from coordinate 9,516,816 downwards.
AAATTTAGTGATTTTGGAAAGAATAGTGCTTTCACTTTTCTTAGGCTCAAAATGGTTCTTAGGCTTTCAAAATGGTTTTCACTGATTCTTCTGATGTTTTATAATGAAAGTGAAATACAGCTTATGCAAGAACTGAAACCGCTTAACCTTTCCAAGCGATATCGCTTTTTGAGCTTTTGAAGTCCAATAAGATTTTGTTTACCGATAGGGTCCATTTCTGCCTCAATAAGTATGTAAACCAGCAAAATTACCGCATTTGGATTGAAGAGCAAACCCGAAGAGAGCTGACATTTCATCCAGAAAAAATTAAAGCTTGGTGTGGTTTGTGCATCGGTGGAATCACCGGTTCATATTCCTTTAAAAACGATGCCGATGAGAACGTAACGTCAATGGCGACCGTTATCGCGTCATGATAATCGACTATTTGATGCCTGAAATTTAAGCTCGTGATCTTGGCGACTTTTGGCTTCCACCAGACGGCGCCACTTTCCACACCGGGCCGCTTGATTAGCCACCAGATCGCGTGATATTAGACCTTTAGACTTTTTCCGGTAGGGATATGTAAAGTATACAGTCTATGCGAACCATCTCGCTTCGATTCAGGCCTTGGAGCAAAACATCACGCTTGTCGTTTGCCATTTACCAGTCGAAATGCTCAAACGAGTTAACGAAACTTGGACTCAATGGATGAACCGTCTGCAGACGTAGCCGCGGCCAACAATTGAAAGAGATAATCTTCAAAAAATAAATACCAAAGAAGGTTCTTTCGAATGATAATAAACATTCTCCTATTAAATTTGAAGTTGCTGTTTTTTTTTTTTTAAGTAGGGAACCTCGGAGTGGGTCACCCTTTAAATTTATACAAATTTATTAGGCTTCAAATATGATCAGGCCAAAATCTTATTTTCAGACTAGAAACTAATTCTCCGCAACTTAAAATCTGCCTTCTGAATTACATTGTAATAAAATATTACTGTGAAGTATTACAAAAAGAAGGTAATTCAGAGCGCCATATCCACTCCAACTGCCTGCTATTTCACTGGCAACATCCTTCGCCTTCAACGTTCTGCACATAGTACTCAATTAACACACAAAATTACCACTCGAAGCCATTAATAAATGCAATTTGCCGTCAAAGTCACACTCGGCGAGAACGTGCCGCACTCATATCCTTTCCACCTTGCAACGTCATTGTGGCACAAAACAATGTGGCAATTCAGCACACTCCTCCTTTAACACACAAACACATATAATTAACTGCATTTGCATATATGTGTTTATTAAAAATGGCACACTCACATACACACACAAGCCACCAGTTGCATCGGTGCCAGCCACTTGCTTTGAACTTCAATGCCATTACCCGCACTTCCCAATCAGCCACTCCATCTCTAGTCAATTCAGTTGAACTTGGCTCAATTGATTGCAGCTTTGGTCTGGCAGTTGCTTTGTTTACTGTCGCATTTTGTTGTTGCAACACGTGCGCACATCCGTCTTTCCGCGTGCGCCGCCTGTATTCCGTCCTCGAAAGTGTGGCGCATGCAATGTCTGCCTTGCAGCAGTTGTGGCTGCTCGGCTGTTGCACTTCCGATTCACACACACACACTTTGGCTGCTGCCGCCATTGTCGCTGCCATCGTCGTCGTTGTCATCGCATGCATACATCGTTGTTGTTAAGCGAACTTCCGTTCGTCACACTGAGTACAAATTTATATTCAATTTATTGTTGCACATTAATTACTTGATAGCTGTGCGGGATCACTCAAAAGGAGCTGGGGAAAGTGAAATTTCCAAATTGTTGGGTATTTTATGGTCTACGGTGTTATAGGCTCTCAAGCGCATCGTTATTAAAATCACAAAGGAAAGATGAAGTAAGTGAAAATAGAGGAGGAGGATAGATAGATGGACCTGACGGAAGAGAAAGACCAAAGATGCCTCCTATGAGCGCTTGGAGCGCAGCTATGAGAGCTGTCGCCACGATGTCACAATCGTGCTTGATGACTTTAACGGCAGGACGGGCATATTCGGCATGATGAAACATCCTAAAATGGGTTACGGCTAATCGACTTCGCCGGTGTCCAAAATGAGGTTGTCTGTAGTATTAGATGCCAACTTAGAAAATTAACCAATCAAATCGATTATTTGTGATAGACGGAGGACCCGAGGTCCTAATATTAACTCGGACCACTATCTTATTGTAGCCAAGAAAGGCGCCTGCCTCTATGCCGTATAAAGGAACTACGGGACGGCATTTCAAGCTCCTTACATACATATGCGAATATTGGTTTTCAGAAAAGGCAAAAGAACAGCTGGTATGATGAGGACTGCCGTGTAGAGACTGCGTACTTGGCAATGTTACAGTCAACTACAACACGTATGGGATGGGATAGACCCCGAGAGCTGAAGTTCGCTCCCATTTGCAGGCAATAAAAGTGAAAGGCCGAATTGCGTGAGCATGAGCTTGATAAGCAGGCAACAGGCGTAATGCTCGAAAATTCTATGAAAAGATACGGCGACTTACAGAAGGTTTCAAGACCGTAGCATACTATTGTAAAACCCCCCAGGTGATCTAGTGACTGAGCATTCTAAAATTATAAAGGCATAACGCCAGGAGAAGGCGAACCCGATTCCCCAATCGATGACGAAGGAGCAGGCCTTTAATTGTCTGAAGTTCAAAAAGCAGTTAGCCGTCTGAAAAACAACAAAGCGGCTGGGGCTGATGGATGCCGTCCAAATTAGTCAAACACGTTGGCGAAGAACTGATAAGGAACATGCATCAGTTTCTTTGTAAAATATGGTCGAACGAACCATGAAATTCTAAAAGACGGTCATTGCAAAGGGTATCAAGGCAGCTCATTCCCAACAACAACCGTCAGACCAAACTGAAAAACATCGTACCGTGGCCGTCGAAGAAACATGAATCCACCGGCATACTCGTATGCCTGAGACCAAAATACAGACGAAGAGGATAAATTGATAGGAACTTATTTTTGTCATTAGAAAGGTAAGTTATCGGTCAGTTGAGTAAGTTATCGCCAGTATCATGCACACCTGTAAGAAACATATTTTTCGGACAAGTTAGGAAAGTTGGAGTATTGCAGGGTCTTATGTATGTAGCTAAAAGGAGCTATGTTGGGTATTTTTGTAGTCTGAACTGGGTATTCGGCTTACCATGATTTTTGTAACTCCTAAAAAGAAGAGTAGGGAACCTTAGGCTCTTTAAAATGTGCATACAAATGATCAATATGTAGGTCAATCTGTTCATCTGTCTGTATATACTTAAACTGCAACTAGTTTTAGTTTTCCCTCTTAAAAACTGCTCAAACCGCTGATTTTTTATTGGATCACTATAACCACTATACCCTATAGCTACCGCACACACTAACATATCAATCCATCAGGTTGATCATTTTTATAAGTATTATACATATATGGTTCCCACATTTCCTTTGGGAAAGCTCATTAAGTTATGACATGTTGGATGACGCACTCTGTATTTATTCTAATTTTACTCAGCTTGCTGTGAATATAATATTATATGTCAACCGTTGCCAAACCGTCCGCAATGGTGGTGGTCACGTACTTTTAATTCGTCCAGTTGAATATAGCATTATTGAGCAATTCTTTGCCGCAAAATGCAATAAATTATGTGAAACGTAACGCGTTAATACGGTACATAATTATTATTATGTTAACAAGTGTAAAACACATGGCTACCTCAAAAACCATTTTCAATGCGCACTGATTGCAATGCTTTCCGGGAAATCTCTTAAAAATTTCACAAACATCGCCGACCGATAATTTACTGCTGCGTTAAGTGAAGTGATTGAGTGCGGATTCAATTTGCCACGAATCCATAAGCCGCACACACACACACGCACGCGCACTGATAGCGGTCTAGCATTCGTATATTGGCAAGCGATAACGGTTTCGTTGGACGCGCATGTGCATAAGAGAGTGAGCGTATCGATCAAGCGAGCGAGGATTTATCGCATTGAGTTGTGTAAATTTTTCATTAACTACTTTAACGGGTGATGAGCGGTAAGAATGCCCAAGTGTGAGTGTGTGTGTGCGTAACTGTTTTAAAAAGCGCTTTCTGTGTTTATAATAAATGAGAATTAAAGTGCAAAGTGAAAGGTGTGCTTCGCACAATGCCTGAAGGCGGTCATACATGTATGTGTGTATGTGTGAGTAGTCATATTCGTGCGTCCGTGTGTGTGCGAGTGCAAGCTTGTTAGCATAAGTGTCTTAATTTATTTGTACGTATGTATATTAATTAAGTATTGTCTGCTGAATTGCTTGCAATCAATTTGCATCACATTTTCGAAATACACTTTATTTACACACACAAACACACCACACTCACATACACTCAAATGCACTCGTGTAAATGCCAGCTATCGCAAAGGTTATGTAATATTAATGACAGTAATGCCGCTACAACTGCAACAACCGCTTATGCATTGAGCACGCAATAATTAAGCGAAATCTTATTCACCCACACACACACGCACACATAAATAGTTCGTCCGTAAATCATACAATCTAAGAGACCCACTGTTGCATCCACTGACCTAGCACCCCTCAAGCGGTGAGCTGAGTACAAATGATATCAGCGCAAAGGCAAGAAGCTGCTGCATTCGCATTTCGCTGGACGTGTCTTCAGCGAATTTAAGGATTTTAGCGTACTTGTAAGTGACCTGTAGGGAAAACTCAACGTAACTGTAATTGACAAAAATTATTGATATTTTGATGTGAGAATTTCTATTGGAAACTTCTTCTTCTTCTTTACTGACTCGACTTTATTACTCTTCCAAGTATACTCGTAGCTACCTTCTCCACCTGGTCTTTCCAACGGAGTTAAGGTCTTCCTGAAATACCAACAAGTCGGCAGCAGTGCTCTTAAGTTTTTAAGTAATGTTTTCTGCAGCTATAACAACAACAACACCAGAACTATGCTACTGAGTGAGATTTATGAAAGTCTGTCTCTTATTTAGTCACCTCCTTACGCAAGCCAATAATTTACGTTCCCAATCCAAAACAACCATCAGTCTACTAAGTCTACTAAACTCAGAGAATAGACAATTAATTGGTTATAATAAAATCTTACTGAAACGTATTTTATATAATTTATATCTGCTTTTTGTCTCATTATTGAACACATTTTCACTTGTCGTTGGGAAGTTTTTCGTAACAAATATAGTTAAGCAATTCATTTCAAGAGATACTCATACGCCCTGGTGTACATTCATAAAATCGCAACAGTACTGTATGTGCTCAAGACAGAATTGTTGAGATTCACATATCTTTATTGAAAAATTTCAGGACATTGGAGGATAAAGGTATGTACATGTAGAAGTTCACGAAGGTGAGGTAAGTTCTCTGGCAGTGGACAGAAACGATTCTTTAACATATAGTACAAACAGCTCACTTCCAGTCTTAGACCAAGTATCCTCTGGTGGCCAAAAAACATCCGTTTGAAGGCGAGATAAAGTGAAAAGGTGTACCATCCCTGCCCAGGGTTTTGCGCTATGTTTGGGACCCTCCTCGTAAAAAACGCTCTCATGGAAAATGAAACAGTAGCCTCGGATGAGAGACCTTCTCGGCTACAATCCGAGTTTTAATAACAACTTTGATTTTCAGGCTTAGCAAAGGAGACGTATTCGAATATTTAATAAAAATAAGTTACGCACACGAAGTTTTTGTCATAATTTTTATGTCGGAGCAGATATGCCATATTTCACTTCTTAGAACTCATGCTTAATCAAGGTAAAAATGTGCTTTCACAAGCTTCTGTCTGGTCGCAACTCTGAGCATCCACGACGATATTTCACACAACTCCAAAATAGATATAGAAAATATTTATAAACCTTAATAATGAGAAAAAATTTAACAAATTTTTGAAAGTCCAAAAGTCATTTTGGGAATATTTATAATTTCATAAAGAACCAGTTCCCAAGTGGAAATCGCAGCTCAGGTGCGTCACCTGTTGCCTCATGTACATGTTTAACATAATAGCTTTGAATTGGATGTTGAAACCGCAGCCGCGACAGCAGCATATTATGAATTCACAGATAGAATTTCAGAGTTGTAGCATTTACAGGGTGACACTGATGAATAAATATGTTTATTGAAGCTAGCTAAGGAAATGCTTAGCATTGAAGATTAGGAAAGTATACGCATAGGAACAACAAATGATCGAAAATAAGAGCAGATAAGACCAAAAAATGAAAATAAAAGAGAAAAAGGTCTGACTTTGACAATTTAATCTGCAAAGTATAAGATTAAAATTTGAATGAAAATGTAAGCAGATAAAGACAAAAAAAAAAATAAAAAAAAAAAAATGATTTTTTTTTTAAATCTTAGAAGCTTATCTTGATGAAAAGTTTTTGACTTTACAACTTGTGATAGACTCCAAGCGCTAGTCTATATAAGACAGCTTTTGACTGATAATTTGGTAGTTTTCTGGGTTTACTAAGCACAACTTCCACTATCCAAGTATGTTTACAACCTAAATACATAGCTTAGTCTAACCTTACCTCAGAAACAGTTCAATAAAAGTGTGTTACATGGACAGAAACCATTTTAAGGCATCACATGTATTTCTTCGGGTAAAAGCAGATTTTTTTCAACAATTTTTTCTCATATAATTATATCATTGTTACACACATACACTATTAACGAAGAAATTCTGAAATTTTTGGAAAAAATATTTTAAACTCGGTCATGGCGATGCCATTTCCGATGACTCCTCGAAAAAAGATGCGCCTGCGTTGCCAGGATAACTCCTTACAGGAGTATCTAAAGTGAAAAAATATATGTTTTAGTTAAAACCTTCACTTGAAACTTGGAAGAAGGAAAAAAGAACACTTAAAATTTAATTTTTGGCAGACATTTTTACAAAAAAAATAAAAATTTCACGACATTTTTTTTTCAAATAGTTGTAATCAAAAAAAAAATCCTTCGTCCAATTCTTTAAGAATTGTATCTCAAAGACATGTATAAAATTTCATGAAGAATGGTTGAATAGTTCTCGAGAGGTCTTGACAACCGACTTCAAAAACACAGTTTCGAGAAGAACGCGTTGAAAGACGACACACTTAGTTTATCTAGCTTAAAGTGCACAAGTTCTCAAGGCTGTAACTCCGAAACTATTACTCGGATTAACTTGAAAAGTAATAATCAAGAGATGTTGTAAAATTTAATAAAATAATAAAAAAAAATCAATTTTTGAAACCCGTTAACCTATGTAACCCCTTAAGGCGAATATGAATAATTTCTTTCGAAATATTGATATTTTTTTTTTTAATTTTCGTTGCTGGCAAAGTCACAACATGAAGAAATGACTATCAGTTGCAAAGGCTACTCCGTTTTTTGCTGTCTCTTAACAGACTAGAAACTACAAAAGAGATAAAGAATTAACGTTTTTTGTATGGTATTCCAAACCACTTTCTAATAACACAAAACAAATAAAAGTCTTCCGTAAAATTTTGTGTATTATGTCAAGGTTCACTTTGCATATACAAATATTTGCTATAAAACTCAATAAGTTTAGTTAAAGCATTAAAAATGTTGCTTCGGTATCACCCTATAATTGCTTTTCAAAATCCGCCAACTTTTGTTTTTGTGCCGCCAACTTTTGTTTTTGTGCAGCTGACGCTGCTGTGCGGGTATTTACTACAAAAGCACAGACTCTGGCAATGGCGTCACATCAACACAAATCAGCGCAAAAAGCACACACCAACTCATGTATGTACATAAGTAAGTGCATATGTGCACCTGAGTCCACAGAACAATTCAACAGCGGCGGTTTTCCTTTTTGCCAAACGCCTGCAGTTGCAACAATCAACGGCATAATTATGCAATTTCTGCTGAACGTGGAAAATAACCGTGAATTCGCTGACGGCGCATGCTATATATGTATTCACGGCATATACATATGTACATCGATGTAAATATATGTAGATGTGCAAGTGCACGCAGGCACGCGACAATTCACGCATACTTCTGCAAATAGTCCGTCCATGGGTTATTGTAAAATATAAATTTCATTTCTTCTCGCCGTGTGCATTTCATTTTCATTCCCCTGATTACCTGTGATTACTTCAAGGCGCAATCGCCATAATGAAGAGGAAAAATCACGCATTGCAATGAGCGGCTTTCACTTGCATTATCACAGTTGGTCTCATATTTATATTCATACGCGTTTTCGTATGTATTTCATACACCTGCATGCTGCAATTTACAACAACAATGACTGGGAAATTATAATGAGGCAACAGCACTCAGCACATGGATATGACACCGACGTGTGCGTTGACGGCCGCACAGCAGACACCGAGATTGTCACTACCGTCGTGCGATTCTCAGATTTCATAGTTTGTTTGTAGAACCGTTATTCAAGTATTTATGTGTGTAAGGAAATATATTGAAATTCATTGCATAAGCAGAAACGGTGAAGAGGTATTTCTTTATTATATAAGTAAATAAAAAGTAACAAAGTAATAGACGCAATGAAACTGGCAAGCCCCAGCTGGTTGGATTTGTAGGTAAAACGATGTTGAAAGTTCCGCTGGTAGATCGTGTGTCCCTTTGTATTCAGAAGAGGAGTAGTTAGGAAAATGAAGGTTCTGCTTATTCTAGTGAAATTTTTTTATGTCATATTCTGTCTGCCACTTCTGAATATTTAAAAAATTAAAAATAATTGCCCACATGAAAGAAATATTAAAGTCTTAATAAGAAAACTGAGTGAATCAGCAAAGAGGTAAAGACAGCTTTTCGTCTCTAGAGTACTGTTATTTACGCCCACTAACCGTTTGCTGCGTCAGCAAATCTTTTACGCCGCCAAAAACGCCTCTGCTTTGGAGTTACGAATTTAAATTTTCAGACAAACACACCGAAAAACGCATGCAGCCCTCCACTGCTTGTTTTGTGAATAATGACTTAACGAATTTTTGTTGACATCATTCATTTACGAGCTCACTTACATACATACATACAGACATACCCATGCATATTTATACAGAAAGTCTTATATCTAAGCTACTAAGGCATTAAGTAGACGCAAAATAGCGTAAAAATAAGCGACTTGGTGTCGCGATTTGCGAAATGTCAAAATGCCAGCGGCGATGTCATTGCCTGCGACGTCGACGGCGTGCAGCGAGGTCAGCAGCAGCGACACAGCTGAACTACCACGGAATGTTTTGTTTCACTTTCACTCTTGCGTTTTAATTTTAATTTTTTTATTATTCTTTTTTTTTTTTACATTTTCCTCCGTGATTTTTTGTTATTGTTGTGTTTTGCACTGCTTTTATTCTTCACATTTGCACTCTGCTTATTCACTGACGTGGCCGCGTTATTCGGCACTTTTCAAGCATAGCTTTTACGCCGTTGATGGCATTGAACCGCATGGCCGTGTGCCAGTTGTGATGACGACTCCGCAGTACAATGCACAGCAAACGTGCAGCAGTCGTACTGTCAGGGGTGCTGCTGTTCTACAATTTTTAGCGCCTAAAAGCACACTAGAAGAGTATACACCCACCTCCAGCGCTCGAAGGCTTGTGCAAGTCGTCAGCGAGGGTCTGTGACGTTGAGTTCAAAGCTCTGTGAGAAGCCTAACGAAGCTTCGCAAAGGTCTGTACAGAACAAAGCGTGATTTGGTCATTAACTAGACGTCAACAACAACTACAAATGCGTTCGCATATAAATAAATGTATGGAACAATAAGACCTGCCGGAAATTTTGCGAGAAAAAAAGTTTGGTGTGGGACTGTAGGAACCGCTGGGGCTGCGAGCGCGATTTCTGGGCCCAGAACCCACCAAATACTTAAGAATTTGGAGATATTTGGACATACTACCACCCGAATAAGAGAACTTAGTGGGTATACAAGGTCTACCAATAGGGATGACGTGATTTTCACTGCTCATGGTGGCCATGCTTGTTTACGGATTTTCATCAAATTTTGTTAGTGTTTTCAGTAAGGCTTGGTTGAAATTGGAATTTTGGAAATTCTCCAAAATTATTACGCGGTCTCCGAAAAATTCACAAACTCACTCCGAAAAAACTTCTTTGAAGTTGAGGTCCATTTCTGGCTTAATGACCTAGTCAATAAAATAAAGCAATCGAAGCTTGAGAATCGACGATTCACAGTCAGAGGTCTTACTGGAATCGGAAGAATCAATGAAAGCCATTTAAAGGCCATTTGCCCCTAAGAATAGTGAAAACGAGGTAAGTTCCAAAATCAATCAATATTTTCGAAAAACTACGTCGCGACTGGATATCCTGAAATGTTTTATTACTGGCGATGAGTCGGATTTATGCTTACTGAGCCGGAAAAACCATCTAAGCAGTCTAAAACCTATTTTTCAATCTTAAAAAAATCTATATGTGGTGTCTTCGATTCGCCAAATATAGGGTGATTTTTTAAGAGCTTGATAACTTTTTTAAAAAAAAAAACGCATAAAATTTGCAAAATCTCATCGGTTCTTTATTTGAAACGTTAGATTGGTTCATGACATTTACTTTTTGAAGATAATTTCATTTAAATGTTGACCGCGGCTGCGTCTTAGGTGGTCCATTCGGAAAGTCCAATTTTGGGCAACTTTTTCGAGCATTTCGGCCGGAATAGCCCGAATTTCTTCGGAAATGTTGTCTTCCAAAGCTGGAATAGTTGCTGGCTTATTTCTGTAGACTTTAGACTTGACGTAGCCCCACAAAAAATAGTCTAAAGGCGTTAAATCGCATGATCTTGGTGGCCAACTTACGGGTCCATTTCTTGAGATGAATTGTTGTCCGAAGTTTTCCCTCAAAATGGCCATAGAATCGCGAGCTGTGTGGCATGTAGCGCCATCTTGTTGAAACCACATGTCAACCAAGTTCAGTTCTTCCATTTTTGGCAACAAAAAGTTTGTTAGCATCGAACGATAGCGATCGCCATTCACCGTAACGTTGCGTCCAACAGCATCTTTGAAAAAATACGGTCCAATGATTCCACCAGCGTACAAACCACACCAAACAGTGCATTTTTCGGGATGCATGGGCAGTTCTTGAACGGCTTCTGGTTGCTCTTCACCCCAAATGCGGCAATTTTGCTTATTTACGTAGCCATTCAACCAGAAATGAGCCTCATCGCTCATCGGACACGGACGCGAAACACATTTCGAACCGAACACTGATTTTGGTAATAAAATTCAATGATTTGCAAGCGTTGCTCGTTAGTAAGTCTATTCATGATGAAATGTCAAAGCATACTGAGCATCTTTCTCTTTGACACCATGTCTGACATCCCACGTGATCTGTCAAATACTACTGCATGAAAATCCTAACCTCAAAAAAATCACCCGTTATAAGCGAGTCGAAGAAATCGAAATTCTCGTAGCCATTCACAAAAATTAGCAGCACCGAAGATGAACTGTCGAAAACTATATATTCAGATTCCACTCTATCAGTTGGTTGGAAGCACTAAAATATAAAACTGTTTCGAAAAAAAATCATATACAACTTTACGAAAATTAGTATTGAATTTTAGTAGCATCGAGGAAAGCGATAAAATGACTTGAAAGAGGTATAGTCTTGTATAGAATTCTACTCGCTAATTTTGTTTGTTGCTTTAACGAATACATTTTTTGAGAGAGAATCTCCGTCAACAAATTTCCTGAAGGGTTCTTTATTCAAATTTAAAAAAGTTTCTTTGTATGTAAATACTATTGTGTGAATGGTTATTGACCACCAATGACAGCGAAAATCTTCAGTCTGGCTACAAAATCAGTGGAAAGTTGGTCAAATGTGAAAATCGAAAAGAAAGAAATAAATGCGTAGTGATACAATGAAATGAGATAAAATTAAATACATAACCAAATAACTCAGCGCATGCTTCGGTTATAAGTACATAAAAAACACCTAACCCAATTTGTCACACTGATTTTTCCATTCGAATAGACTTAATCAAATAAAATAATTTAAGCACCGAACAAACATTTTTTCTAGTACAAATTTCTTTAAACTTACTCAAATTTATTCAATAAAAAAACATACCACCAAATATGCACCTATTGAGCGTATTTAAAAAAATATATATACATATATGTATGTATGTATGAGAGAATATATAATTTTTTAAACTTTATGTGTACACATATGAATTTGTGCTGTTTTATTTAATTCCACAGCTTTTGAAATTTTACTTTCGATACAATTATTCGGCAACTATATGCAAAAACAAGTAAGGAAGTACTATTTTCGGGTGCAACCGAACCTTGCAAGTTGCAAAGCCATGGAAATATCCTAAGGAGCAAAATGTCAACCAGAAGATCGGAATCCAAAAATGTTCCCTGGGTTTCATAAAGTACCTCACATATAATCTCCAATCGTATTGATTAAAGTCACCCGGTTGTTCGAAAATCATGGTGTTAGTTACATATATGAGAGCTGAATCAAATTTCCGTCAAATTTTATCCATTTCAGGCACGAAGGTACCCTGATATCGGTAAAACACGGTTTTCCATTTTTATTGAGATAACTCGCCAGTTGGCCGATATATGCGGTGTTTTTATACCAAAAGCCACAAAATCGTATATAGGAGTTAAAAGAAGTATTGACTCGATTCAATCCACTTTTGACATACAGACATACTGTTGTCAACAAAGAAATATCCTTGAATTTCACTATAGGTACTGAGGTCCAAATATTCAAACAGCTTTAGTTGGATTTGGACAAATTTTGGACAAAGACACTATTCGTTCAAAGTTGCAAGCCATTGTACTGATACGAAAACTATTATACTCTTTAGGAGCATGTGGCAAGAGTATAAAAAAGATTGAAAGATAGGCTACTACTTGAAACAAAATAACAGTAAACGCGAATTATTAGTCGCGAATAATTTTGCAGTTAAAAATACAACTTCCGCCGATGTTAACATGACGTAACGTTGAGGGAAAATTGGCAACAATGCTTACCCAGAAAGTGAATACGTTTAGTTAATGACATAAGTAGATATACCCATGTAGATACATATGTGAGTATATAGAGCCATTTTTTGTCGCAGGGTATACTTCATTACTTTTTCAAAGCCACAAACTTTTTCCTGTAATTGGTAAATACAACTAGGGCTGGGGACTATGTTTCGTTAATGGCACATCGTATCGTAATCTTACATTTTATTAATCATGGCTATAGTCTTATTTCTCTTATCTTTCTGCCTTGTACAAGTGTCCAGGATCGTGCTTAAATTTGCTGTAATAGTTCCAAGAATTATTGGTCTATTCACGATGGTGTTTCGATGTAGAAACTGTTTAAAGGATGTTTTTCAGACATCCGGTTTTCAAGAAAGTACAAAACGCATATACTCGTAGCTGGCTCGTTTTAACTTCAATTTTCGATCCCTTTTTATATTTCACAGTATGTCAGCAATAAAGCGCCAAATATTTTCATTCAAGGCTTCAAAAAAATACTCCAGCGGTGATAAATTGCATGATCTGCAGACCACGATGCCAGATATTGCGCTTATCAAAAGTATCCCTCTGTAAGGCATGTAGCCATTGTTGGAACCAACGGTCGTCCACATCAACATTATCCAATTTAGTCAGGAAGTCATTAATCATGGCTCTATAGGGTTTCCCATTTATTGACTGCTGACTTTACGTCCAGTAGAATAGAAAACATCCTTTCGTGTTTTTCATGAATATCGGAAAAAGCTGGAAGTGGTGTGTAATTTTCCACGAAAAATTGTTATTTTTTGCTGATTTTTGTCTCATGCATACCAAAAACACTTTAAATCAATCGAAGCGTAACAAATACCAATAAAATTAATGGCATCAGTTACATAATTCTGGAATTCAACACAAAAAACTGGGATGGAAAGTTTTTTGTAGTTGTGAGTAACAGGTTCTTTAACAGGTAATAAATGTTTTTAAATGAATGAATTACATTTTACACGTTTTAATTTTCGTTTTTCTTAAACCAAAGATGAACTATTATAAATGATAACTGCATAACTCCTTCGAACACTTGATACATTTGTCTAACAAATAAAACTGCAAGAGGAAGTAAGTCACAGGTTGTTCGTTGATATTCAAGGGTATAGTTGAATTGGGTACAGAAAGTTTTAATTTAGTTCAGTACCTATATAACCAATCATAGAAGACTTCTAAAAGTTGAAGAGTAAGGCTACCTTGTTTTTAAAACAAATTAAATATATTGGTGTTGACCTGTAATCATTTTAGTATAGCTGAAGTACTTCTTCTTCAGATCGCAGTGACTGAAAAGCTTTTTTAATTCGATGACCCCTTGGAATGTAATGTAAAGTAAAGTCTTCTGTATGTTTAACGTGGAGTACTTTCTGACGACAACTTTACCCCATGGCACTCAAGAGCATTACGGATCAAATCCAGCCAGACATTTTTTAACTCTTATTGGAAGTATGGAGTGGGCACAAAAACCACATTGGTAGGGTTCGAGGCCCATCTAAAACCTTTGCCGTACTTTAGATCCAGAACCCGTTTCCGATACAACTCCCATTCAACAGCTAAAGTATCAGTTCTTCTCGCATTCCGGTTTTAACCACGACCATCATGATACTTCCGAAAGGTTCAGTTTGCATGAGCAGGTTGGAGCGAATTCCAAGGGCTCCTGCTCCCCTTGGTACTGGAATAAAGTCTCCAGTCCGAACTCATAGCCGAAATTACTAGCAGTTGCGTTTCCATACTGCTCTAGACCGGTGACCAGGGGTTGAACCCATAAGAACATTAAACACACTATTCACACACGAACCGTTTAATAATACACGCCCAAACGACCCTTACTGTTCGATATTCCGAAAAGTGGAGATCACATCGCTAACATCTAGGCATCCATCGGCCCAGCTAATCCCCATACCATACAGATCCCTAATGGCCGAGTAAATCAGGCATTCTACAATAACACTCACCCAAGCCTCGACCCGAGGTTTTATTTATAAAATGGCAGGTCGGTTCCACATTAAAGTTGATGGCAATGACTACAATAAATACAGTTCTGATATGAAGAAGATTATCTTCAAATTAATATTCGGTTCGGCGGTGGCTTAAGATACGTTCTGGGAGGATACAATCATGCGTATTGATTCAGGCTGATATCCTGCCACGCTGTCGAAAAAGGGAAGTAGCCAAAAAGATGGACTGAGGTTACGAAGAAAACGACGATATGGGTTTAAGTCTCTTCGAATAAATAGTTCAACCCTAAAGTTGATGACAAAGCAACCTAGAAAAGTATTCTAACACGGAGAAGATTCCCTTAATTTTGTGGCCTTTTCGGTGTCGGCTTGGCTTACGATACGGTAGGGGAGCATACAATATGAAAGCGATCATTATTTTCATTGAAGCAGTCTGCAGATTCCACTACTAGGAAAGGGTTAACAACTTTCAGCGCGTAAACAAACCTAGGGATTTCAGGTAAGACTCAATACCCGCCGGGAGAAGTGGAGGAAGGGAAAGACCTCCATATGCCAATAAGGGAGATCTCTACCTTGATGCGTTAGTTTCATATTTTATTCTAAAATAAGCTAAGGACAGTCACGAGCCGGCTATATAGGAAATAGGCGCCGCTATTGTCAATTTTCATTAATTTTGAAATCACTTCAACACTAAATTTTTTGATTGTTGCCTGCCTAAATCCTAGCATTTAATTCATATTACAAACAAGCGTTATATAAATTATAAGCTGTGCATCGACCGTCATGAGCTTTTGAAAACCACAGCATTCATCAGCAGAACTTATCTAAGCTGAAATTGAAACATTTTCAGCTGAAAAAATGCTCTAACAATATTCGCATTAAATACTTGGCAAGTGTAGCGAATAAATTTTTCACCTGACAAATGCATGCCATATTATATATACTCTATATAAATAAATAGAAGTATATATGTATGTATGTTTTCATACTGGTATATTTTCGTAGTCGCACACGTGGCAGTTATTTAATTGGAATTCCATTGTACGCCATATGAAATTCCAATTGT
This sequence comes from Bactrocera correcta, assembly GCA_027475135.1. NCBI lineage: Eukaryota > Metazoa > Arthropoda > Insecta > Diptera > Tephritidae > Bactrocera > Bactrocera correcta. The sequence continues at coordinate 9,500,825 of CM050323.1, read as the reverse complement.
ATCGAATTATTACATCAAATTTAACCAAATCCAGCAGAAATACATGAAACAGGTAAAAACTACGATTATGTGTGGTAATAAAATTTAATAAAACCGTCTATCAACGTGGCGGCCAAAAAGGAATTTGTGTAATAAAAAAAATTATGCTAAAGTTAATACTCGAAAAAGAAGAGTAAAGTACAGAAGTGTAAACCAGTTATAAAAATGTATTTGCTAAAAAAAAAATAATTTAAACTCTTTATAAATGAAAGCGATTAATTCTGTTTGCGAAAAACAGAAAATAATTTCAACTGAAGCCTTGAACAATTTGTGACCGCAGTATTTCATGAGAGTAGTTCAGAGAAAAAATGAAGATATTGAGTGAGAATAGTAAGGGTTTGAAAAGAGGGGAGTTTTATAACAGGGTTTTCGTTTTTACTGCTCATACCTTTAATATAATAATAGAGATTAAGTATTAAGTGTATATTGATAAACATTGTTTCTGTTTCCGTTTCTTGTTTCTGCTTTAAACAAACACTGAAAGAAAGTTGGATTTCAACTGTTGCAGAAGTAGACTCTGTGAGGTTAAACACACAATCTAATGGTGACTTTGCCTCGCACCTAATTTTGGCAGTTTCCAATATGTTTCCTGCGTAATTAATGAATCAAAGCCAAAAAAAAAATTAAATCGAGTTTTGATATCTAAAGCAGCTAGAAGAAACAGACTTAATTAATTTAATTAAATTCATAATAATAATTTCATTTTTAAAGAACTCCGCCACTCCTTACCTTCGTGAAAGATAAGGCGCCGTCGTTAAAAACGAAATGCAAAGACGTAGCCGGGAAGCTAGACGACAAGCACGCGGACGACAACGTTCAAGGCGGCCAATGAGATTGCAAGGCGGCATTTGACCGTCGCGCTTATAGACCGCCGTAGCCCGCTGGAACAAATGTCACAGAAGCGCTGGAAAATAAAGGAAATGAAGCCATTGGAAGCCCTATGCTCGAGAATGGACGCCGGGCGGAGCGCACCCATGCCGGCATTTGATGGAACAAGATGGCTTAGCGGAGTCAAAATCTTGAAATGCAATGTCGACCAGTCGTTAAAGTCGGTGAGTGAAGCGGTCAGAACGCTTTCAAACCTATGGCGAGGAGAGCAGTTGGAGCTGGTAGACTGCAGCAGTATTCCATCGGTGTCCCGAAAAATGTTCTGCGGCTGCTACAAAGATAGAAACCGGACGTGCCAACTAACGACTGCAGGGTGTTAAGCGTGGCGAAATCCATAAACCAAGATGGCGGCAGAGGAACTGCTGTACGCGATTTTCGGAAAAATCGCCGAAGGAAGCATGTTCCTCTTCTAACGCTTGTTTGTAACTTCTCAAAAAATGGACACAATTGATTTGGGGCTATAGTGATGAGATTTAGCAAACAAAGTAATTCCGAAAGGTTTACCTATATGCAAAAGATAAATTCTGTAAAAGCTCAAATATTTCAATGATAAAACTAAAATTAAGGCGCTTTTGCCTGATAAGGTTAGTGTTACCGAAATGGGCCATAACTATGTTCGAAAAAAGATTTTTACGGAAAATTTTAGAAAAATCGAAAAACAATTTGTAGGGCAGCGATATATAGGAGTCCAATCTGAACAATTTGTTCAGAGGTTGTAGCGTTGTTTTGAAAAATAGAAACAGGAGAAGCCCATTTGTTTTTGAAATATTTGGTTCGTCGGCGTGGCAACAGTTTCTGAAGTTAGCATTTAATATGCAATGTGACAAAAAAGTAGTATCGAAAAAATAATTTGTCTCAAATTTTGTATTTAACAACAAATTTCGTGTACGGAATCGTTGTGAATATTGAAAAGGCTTACGATGATTAAATTTTATCAAAAACACAAGCCTACGATTGGTAAAAGCCTTCCAAGATGGTTGGGAGATCGTTGAAGATATGCTTCGCTTTAGACGACCTTCGACCTCTTCAACTTAAGAAAATATTAAAAGAAAGTGAAGGATAAGGTGTTTGAAAATTATCAGAAAAGTGTTGAAGAGATGGCAAGAGAGCCTGACAACTCTCCCGAGTCCATTCGAATTATTTTGGTGGATATTTTGGGTATGACTCGCCTCGATTAAGTTGCATTTTTTCAAAAAGATGAATAATGAGAATTTCGATTTCACGCTCATGGAGATCATTATAATTGCCGATGAGACATGAGTTTATGAGTTTGTCATACACACAAGTCAACAATCATCGGAAACGATCCGAAAGCGAAAAAAACCACATCAAAGCCGCTCAAAGTTCAAAGGGATGCTCATTGTGTTTTCGATTGTCGTGGTTTGGTGCATCACAAATTTGTTCCGCAGTGATAGATGGCCAATAAAGAGTTCTATTTAGCCGTACTGAGGCTGGCGATGATAATACACCATAGCATCGAGCCACGATTGTGACCGAATTTAAAGCCAAAAACGCAATGAATGCTATAGATCAGCTGTAGATCAACCACCGTAGTCCTCAGATATGCCGCCGTGTGTATTTTTTCTTGTTCCTTAAACTGACATTTCAGCTCCGTGGCACCCGTTTCCGGTCGACCGAAGAGATAAAACAAAATTCGCACAAGAAGCTGAAGTCCTACATAAAATGTGCTAATGAAAAGTGTTTCGGGTACTGGATAGATCGTTAACATAAGTGTATTACGATTGGTAGGGATTACCTTGAAGGCGTAAAAATAATTATTGATTAATAATTGAATATTTTGCGTTTTATTTAACATTTCCGGATACTTTTTGTCCCAATGTACTTAGATCATTTAATATATTGCATCTTATAAACTATTTGAGCTGTTTCAACCAACAAAATTGGAGAACGTTAAATGAGGTCACGAGGTAAAAATAGTAGAGTTTTACATGAGTTATTTAGTTGACATTTCATGTAAATTTCAACAAAAGTTACAAGGGGCAATAAAAATACCAATACATAACGAAAAGTGGCATAAAATAATTTCAACAGCAGATACAAAACATATTATATACATATAAATACTTCTATATAATATAAAATATATAACACACACATACAAAAATGCGACACTTCTGTGCGCCACTAAGAGCAGCCACATGTTATGTGCAATTAAAAACAAAAAAAAATTAATTCATAATATTAAAACGCATACTTGAAATTTACGTGGTTAAAATGTTGCGTGCAACATGGAAAAAGTGAAAAATAGCGTATGCCAGCAACAAAAATGGCATTGGAAGTATACTTTATATAAATACTTTGTAATATTTGCGCCCATGTTGCCACATGTGTTGTTGTTGTCGGAACGTCGCTGTACGGGTCACAAAATGCAGCGGTTATGCGATTTATTGATACTTCAGCCAAGCTGTCCTTTACCTACACTTCAAGTGCTACAACAACACACACACGCACACACGTATACAAGCTTTTACACTTAACACACAAACCAAGCTTCCGGTAAGCAGCGAATTTCCCGCATCTCTATATGTCTGTGTGCTTATAAGTGTGAGCTTATAGAGTGTGTGTGCTATAAATTGCATTTTTTAATTCGATTTGTTATTGTGGCATCATCATGTGGCGCGTTTATTTAATTTCTAGCCTCACATACGCGCTTGTGTACACACATTATCGGTGTGAGAACGAGAGAGCTGCGCATTTTCTGCTTGTTATGTTTTAATGTCAATTATATAAAATGACAAACACACTCCCACATACAGTTGTCTACACAAATACACACGCATACTATATATGTATATAGTAGATGTTCCAATGTGAATATTTCATTTCACTTATTTTATAGTCGAGTGTTTTGTGGTCTCATAAAGTGTGTACATACGCCTATGTGTGTGTGTGTGTGTGTTTGTGACGTAAAAGCAGTAATTGCCTGTTGTTATGATGAGAATGCTATTTTGTTAAGCTTCTGCGAATGTATTGTATTTGGCAAACACATAAGCGGATATTAATTTTTTTGAGGTCTGGCCTCTTACAAATAAAGCTCAAGTGCTTAAAAATTTAATTAGTATTCTTTGAGGAGATATGTTGTATATTCGAAGCGAGTATGGCAACGAAAAAGCTTCGGGAGGAACTGTATATAGTATGAAGTGAAATTATGGGCCATGGTTCTTATTTTACTATATCTTAAAAACGAGTATTTTGGAAATATTGCGAGATATTTCTCAATGTAAGCTTTCTTTTCGCGCAACTCAACTTCTTTAATCGGGCTGAAAAAGCTCTCCTCCTTATTCGACTCAATCGATGCCCTGTCCGACGAGTGTCCGTTGCAAATTTGAAATCAAAGAGAACTCATACCAGATCCAAACTTCATTCAATTTGGCATAGAAGACGGCGGAGATTTGGCCGATTAGTTGTCATAATGCAAGAACACTTTTTCTCAGCTAAATTGGTCCGTTTTTTCTATGATCCTGCAAAGCAACGCCTTGTGAGGTTCTCGTTCTTATCTAAGTACCCAATGTGGATAATATCTTGTGAATCTCAAAAACCGTTGGCCATAACATTTTAGTTTGTAGTGTTGTCTATAAAAACCACTCTTTCAACTGCAGCTTGGTCTCTTATGTGTACCAGACAATCCATGCTCATTTGACGGTTAAGAAGCGCTACAGAAAATTCTTTGGAATTTGATTATGCAACGTCAAACATTACCCTTGTCCCCGGACCACGGAACCAAAAATTCATGATTTTTTCGCCCCCAATTCCGGTAGATTACGCTTCCTATAAACGCCTTAAAATAACCGTAACGTATAACGAGCTCATGGTAAACCGGATGACAAGGTAAGACGCAATAGTGAAAAAGCCTAAAATTTTTCTAACAACTTGCGCTTTTTCAACGGCTTCTAAAGGGGTATTAGGACTAAGAGGTGAAACCACATGAAATGGATCATATACATGAACATCAGGACTTTCACTATCCCCATCAACCATCAGCCCAATAGAATGCAAAGGGGCTAATTTGGCGTATTTTTCGTTCCTTTATTTATGGATCAAGCAGCTCATTGCCTAAACAAAGTATCCTCTGAAATAATACCCGTTCAAAGCGAGCTAAAGTTAAACGACGAAACAGTCTCGGGTGAGAGACCGCCCTTTTGATGACGGTTACTGCAAACGTTATATGGATTATGATTTAAGGGCATTTCCGGTCCCTTAATTAGGAAGGTGCTGCTGCGCATCTGCGTGATGTCCAGAGTAAAGGCTGACATAACCGCCGTCTAAGAAGTACGATGGACGAGACAAGAACTGAGACGAGTCCTTGTGACATTTACTACAGTTTCCACGTAAAGGAGCGCAAAATTGGTAGGGGATTCTTGGTGGGAGAAAGATTCCCTCGTCGAGCCTTCGCATTCACCCCGGTGTATTAACGACTAGCCACAATCCACATATTAACATATCGCTGACTTATTTCCACTCCCCGTCGGAAGGACGATGTGATCAAAGATGTCTTCTATGAGCGCTCGAAGTGCACTTATGAGAGCTACAATCACCACGATTTCAAAAACCGTGCTTAGCGACTTTAACGCCAAGGTGGGCAAGGAAAGTATCTTTGGCACAACGGTTGGTAAATTTTGCGTAAACTGACCTTTAACAATACGAAAAGTTTTTCCTGGATCGAGAAAGACCTCTCCCTGCCGTTCAATACCAAACGAGGGTTCAAACAGGGTACAATCTTCCGTAAGAGTCTACAATTGCTGACATACGCCGCTGACATCGATACCACGGACCATAACAACGCGCTGTTAGATCTGTTTTCTCCAGGTTGGACAAAGAAGCGAAGCAAATGGGTCTGGTAGTGAACGAGGGCAATACAAATCTCTCATCAGTCATCGCATTCGCAACTTGGCTCCTACGTCACTTTTGACAGTCACAATTTCGAAGTCGTGTATCTTGGAACCAGCATTAACACCAACAACAACCTCAGCCTCAAAATTCTACGCAGAATAACTCTTTCCAACAGGTGCTACTTTGGACTAAGAAGGAATTTTTGAGAAATAAAGTTCTATATCGATGAACAAATTCCAAATTCTACAAGTCATTCATCCTTCACGTCCTGCTATGTGGTGCAGAGGAATGGACGATAACATCATGTGATGAGTCGCTTTACGAGTTTTCGAGAGAAATATTCTGCGGAAGATTTATGGTTCAGTCGATAAAATGGTGAGCTGCATGAGTTTTACAACGCCATTGATTTAGTTCAGAAGAGACAGCGGCTATGCTGGCTAAGTCATGTCGGCCGAATGGATGAAAATACTCCAGCTCTGAGAGTATTCACACCCGTCGGGCGAAGCAGATGAAGAAGAAGACTTCTACTACACTGGAAGGACCAGGTGGAGAAGGACTTGGCTTTGCTTAAAATCTCCAATTTGCGCCAAACAGTGAAAAGGAAAAAGGACTGGCGCGCTGTTGTTAACACGGCTATAAGCGCGTTAGCGGTATTCACGCCATTTAAGAAGAAGAAGAAGGCATTTAACTACATTATGCGTAGGTATATGTAAATATATCCTTTTATTCTAAATATTTAAAACGTTTGCTTCTTTGAAATGTTTAATTGAAAATCGCTTTGTTTTGTTTTCTATTCTTTTTTACATATTAAAATATTTATGTCCTTTAGGCATTCATACCCTTTATATACATATGTATATACCTACAAACATATGCACAATGTACGTATACAATGTTCCTAATTGCCTGTATAGAATTTGGTTGAAACAAAAATATTTACTTTTTATTTAAATTAAACAATAATAGCAATAATAATACAATAGGCATAATTAGTTTGATGACAATGGCTGCCAGGGGTGTAGAGGTGAGTGCGCCAAAAATATACGCAAATGATAAAGAGCTTTTATTTGATAAGCGAATTTTTGATTTCAATAACCTCGGGTTAAATGCGCATGCAAACACTTTTACAGCGCAAAAGTGTACTTTAGTGATGATAAATAAACTCGGGATTGGATTTTATTAAAACATGTTTAATATATTTTCAAAGAAACCAGACATTTTTAAAGCTGACTGCTTTGCTGCTTTGGAATGCCGGTTGAGAATTTAGGAGGTTTAATAGGTAAAATGTTAGCATTACTTTAAAAAATTAATATTTTAAAAGTTATGAGTTTATAGTTTAAAGATGTGAAGTTGAAAAATTTTTTTTTTATCTATCTCAGCTTAACTTAACCGGACTTTACAAAGGACACCATTGCAAGTTCGTAAACGCAACGATCTTGTTATTTAGTAATCCAAAAGTTATATAAGAGGCAGTTATTGTAAAAAGAATATAAAATAAAATCATTTATATTTTCTATATTTTAAACTATAAAATCCCGAAACTAGAATCCCGGTTTTTCGGGATTTTTAAAGTTAAGCTTATTCAAACATTTAAAGTCAAAAATCTTTTGATATCAACAATTTAATCAGTCCCGAAATTATGTTCACGATATTTTGAAGATTTTCAAAATCAGTAAAAATATGGTTTAAGCACAATTTTTACAAAAAAAAAATTCTCAATCCCGAAATTATAATCCCAATTTGTTTTCGGAACTTACACATATGTATATACATATAAGTAATAAAAAGTTAAAAAAGTTTAAAAACAGAAATTAAAACTCATAAAATTTTTCGACATAAAGCTACATAAGTGAATTCCGAAATTACAATCACCAAGGCAATAAAAAAAGTTTTCCCAATATCGAAATTTATAATTTGTTTTCGGAGTTTACATATGGGAGTAATATAAAATTAAAAGCAGATATTTTTTTTTAGATTTTTGACATAAAACTAAGTGAAACCCCGAAATTACAATCCCGATTTTTCGGGATTTTTTAAGCTATCGCTTATATTAGAGTTCCAATATTTAAAAGCCAAAAGTATTTGATATTAAAAATTTCCTCAGTCCCGAAATTATGTACATGGGGTACATCGGGATTTCCAAAATCGGTGAGAAATATGTTTTAAACATAAAAAATTTTTATAAAAGAAGTTTTCTCAATCCCGAAATTATAATCCCAATTTGCTTCCGGGATCTACACAATATATAATAAAATATTAAAAAAAGGTAAAAGCATAAATTTTAACTTATTAAATTTTTTGACTTAAAACTAAGGAAATCTTGAAATTATGTTCACGATATTTTCGGGATTTTTTAAGTTATCGCACACATATACTAGAGTTCCCAACATTTGAAGGCCAAAATTGTTTTCTTTTAACAATTTTTTTCAGTCCCGAAATTATCATCACGATATTTTCGGGACTTACAAAATCAGTGACAAATACGTTTAAACGCAAAAAATTTGCATTAAAAAAAATTCTCAATCCCATTATTATAATCCCAGTATGTTTACGGGACTTATACATATATCTAGGTACATATGTATGTAAGTAATAAAAATTAAAAAGTTGAAAAGCAGAAATTAAATTTTTTGACTTAAAACTAAATCAATCCCGAATTTTCGGGATTTTAAGCTATCGCTTATATTAGAGTTGCAAGATTTAAAAGCCAAAGGCATTTGGTATTAAAAATTTCCTCAATCCCGAAGTTGTGTACCCCATATTTTCGGGATTTCCAAAATCCGTGAGAAATATGTTTTAAACGCAAAAAAATGTTATAAAAAAAATTTTCTCAATCCCGAAATTTCAATCCGCAATTTTTCGGGATTTTTAAATTTGTTACTAATATTAGCATGCCGATCACATAAAAACAGACATCATTTGCATTCCAAAAGTATTGAGCTAGATATGCCCAATAAACAACACAAAACTATGAAATATATACGAGTACACATATGGTGTGTATGTATGTATGTGGAGCTATTGAATGAACAAAACAAATAGAAGTTTAGCAAATGTTTAAATTTTTTGATTAGCTGCAAGCTAAATGCAAACAAAGACACAAATATATTATGCATAGACTATATACAAAAAGCATTGTGTGCACGCGCGTATTGCTAACCAAATAAATATTGACTTTTCGTCAGGCGATAAAATAATATCGCTGTTATTCTATTATTTGTTTGGTCCATTGACATAATCATAAGTACATAAATATTAATGTCGCCGAAATAAGCTTTTTAATATACAGCTATACCCACTTAGGAGCCACATATGTTTTACAAAAGCTTGTCAGCACGCACATATTTCAGTTGGCGCTGTTGTTTGCTGACGAAAAATCGCACGCAATTTTAGACGAATATTCAAAAGTACACATTAGGATTGGTATATAAATACATACATGTAGACATAGTAAATATAAATACGCGCATATGCGTTTTCATTCTCATGGCCACGCTTCAAAACTGGCAAATTGAATTAATCATGCAAATTGTCGCTGTCAAATAAGCTAATTTATAATTTGATAACCGAGCTAATTGCGTCTGTTAAAAATTTGTATTTACAAACACGTAAACGCAATGACATATGTAGTCGCATTATCTGAGCAAGGTCAGCACAACTAATCCGGAGATGCAAATATGAGCATAAACTTATTTATTTTCATTATTTATTCATTGCATTTATGCTGATAGTTTATTTACATACAAACACATATGTACATATGTAATTAGTGTCCTTTTAAAATCGACACCGAAAATTTTCACACTTCAGATATTTACCAAATACATTCTTAATTGCAGAGCGGAGGGACCAAAAGCAATTACATCTAGAGAGACTTGGGCAATTTTTCGTCCAATTCTATAAAATAGATAATAGAGAAGAGACGAGGGCTAAGACGAGTAGGTCACTGTGGCACTTATTACATTTACTACAGAATTGGATAGATACCGAGAGTTGAAGTCGATTAGCAATTACCCAACTGAAGAACAACAAATCTACGGCCAACTTATAAGGAACACGCATCAGTTCCTTTGTAGAATATGGTCGAACGAAAGCATAACCGACTATTGGGATTTAAGTGTGCTCTGCTCAATCCACAAATAGGAAGACCCCACAATCCAATACAGCGCCAACTACCGTGAGATAAGTCACCTCAGCATCGGATATAAGGTTCTATTAAGCGTACTCTGTGAAAAATAAGGCCCACCGTCAACAAACTTATTGGATCTTACCAGTGGTGTCTTAGGCCTGGAAAATCAACAACTCAACAGGAAAGACCCGTGAAAAGTAGGTCGACTCACAGCACGAATAGGAGCTGCCTTTATGTCGGATTGTCTGAATTTGGTATCCCCGCAAAACTGATGCGGCGGTGTAAACTGACGTTGAACAATACAAACAGCTCCGTCAGGATCGGAAACGATCTCTATGAGCCGTTCGATACCAAATGTGGTTTCAGTTAAGGCGAATCCTTTTGTGTGATTTCTTCGCTCCTGGAAAAAATATTTCGAGCTGCAGATATGAAGAGAGAAGGTACAATTTTCTGTAAGAGTGTATAGCTACTGGCGTACGCTAATGACATTGATATCACTGGTCACAACAACCGTATCGATAGTTTTTCTTTTCCCAGGTTGGGCAAAGAAGCGAAGCAAATAGAAGTGAACGAACGTGGAGTCCGGATCCATCAAGAGTGGAGAAATATATTGGGCGGTTGTACTAAAAATCCGTCGAAAACGAGCATTGTCGAGTTTGCCTTGCTGGGTCAAAGAACCCTATACAGGTCTCACTTTGGATTTCACTCTTTGGTGGAATAATCGTATGGATGCAATCATGGTTAAAGCTAGAAAACACTTATAGTGAGCAATAATTTGATAGCAAATGCTGGGACTGCAAGCCAAGGATCATCAAGTAACTGCATACCATGACCGTGAAACCCATTTTCTATATGAAGCGGAGGTATGGCCTCGAAATCATCGCAGACTTCGGTAGGAATTCAAAGTTTTGAATTATTACAAAAATGATATAAGAATATAAGGTAAGATAAAATCAATTTCGTAACCCAATTAAAACAGAATATACAATTATACTTATACGACTCCATTTAAGGATATTCAGAATTTCATCACACAGTTCAACGCATTAAGCAACGTTTAAATTCAAAACAGCACTTTCCATCGACATTGACAATTAATTGCTGACTGCTGTTTGACGTTAACCCAAAGCACTTACCAAAATCCACTTAGCGGCAGTGAGCTTATTAAAATTAAAGCTGAATTTTTAATACGAAAACATGTCATACTCAAGGAGAGAAAAATTTAGTACTGAGAAAAAGAATTAATTTGAAAACGGAGAAAGCAGAAATTGTTTTGCTAAGTATACTAACTTTCTTTTCTTTTAGCTTCTTTTATTATCCAAACATTCGTCAAAATTCAAACTAAAGTGAAGTTCTAGCTTTGTGGGTATTCTACGTAACTGTAGCGCCATTCATCCATAGCAAAAACAACCATAAAATACTCCCACAACAAGCAAACTAATGCTTGCATAACAATTAGTAATTTTTCATATTTTCGAAAATTTACAAAATTTAATTAACCATAATGTTTTGTTCAGTTTTAAAGAGCCCACTGCGCGCTGGTTGGTAACAGCGAAAGAGCGTCAAACCAACAAGTTGCGGAATATGTGTGAATAGCAAGCGCGTGTATTTTTTGGTCAGTGGTTCTCAAATTATGTTGTGATTGCCTGTGGCAGCTGTGTTTGAAAAATTACACATTTTTATGAGTAACTAAGCAGTTTTCTTTAATGATCCACCCAATATGGGTACCTAAACTTAGTGGAGTCGAGTTTTTGCCTTTATCTAAAGACCTAGCTTGATGCCCCACAAATGGGACTTTAGTTTTACTTCATTAAATTTTCTACCGACTTAAGAATTTTTTACAGAAACTTCCTTAAAAGAGCAAGTACAAAAAAGAGAAAGGAAACGAGATTTACAAAGGTTCAAAACTACGGATCATCTCAGGGAAAACTGAAAAATGAATATATCCAAGAATATGTATCAGTACAAGACAGGGTTTTCAATAAGGCCGCTACAAAAGACATTCGATGTCATTATGTATGGAACTCGACTTCTTTTGCATGGCCATCAGAGGTACGCTTGCAGAAGCCTAGACACTAAACCCAATTTTCAACAGTTTTCAAGCATAAATCGGCCGATATTGCGGCAATTTCAAGTTCAAAATTCGTACGAAGTTCATCAATAGTCGCTGGCTTGTTGGCATGGATCTTAGACTTGACGTCCCCACACAGAAAATAGTCTAACGGCATCAAACCGCATGACCGATGCGGCTAATTGACTGGGCCATTTCTTGAGATAACACGTTCACCAAACTTGGCTTTCAATAAATCAATTGTGACATTCGCTGTATGGCTTGTGGCGCCGTCCTGTTGGAACCACATATTTTCCAAGTTCATATCATCCAATTCGGACCAAAAATATTCGCTTATCATTGAGCGGTAACGATTATCATTCCCAGTAACGTGTCTGTCTTGATCAAAAGTACAGAAAATGATGCCTCCGACCCATGAACCGCACCAAACTGTAATTTTTTCGAGATGCAATGATAACTCATATAACACATGTGGATTGCTGACTGAAAAATAACGCATATTTTGCCTATTGACGAAGCCATTAAGCCAGAAATGAGCCTCACAGCTGAAGATGATTTTTCGATTAAATTCCGGATCATTTTCATTTCGTCATACGTCGATTCTAGTGGTCAACCCCACCTCTTGAGGACGACGTGTGAGATACTGATTTGAGTCTACCTCAATTGATGCGCTAGCGGCAGCAATATTCTCGACACTACGAGCACTTCTTTGTCTCACTGGCACGGGAACATTTTGTACTGTGCCTGTGGTTTCAAATTTGCCCACTAGATGCTCAATTGTTGATCTCACAAGACCATTATGACGACCATAAATTCGACGTAGCGCTTTTAAATTTGAGACCACTGACTTCGAATTTCGGATGTCGTGTATCGGAATCGTGTATCTTTCCATAATGAAATGACAAGCCTTAATGAAGAGAAATGTCAAAAAAGCGGGAAAAATATGGCGTCGTGTACCGTTTCTATCAGTCTACTCTTGTAGGGTCTGTATTGAAAAATAAGTATATAAATTTGAGGTTGAAACAAAAATAATTCATGTAAATCTAGAAAATTATGTGATCCAAGAACTATTCCACTTTGCCGAGTTATTTGAATATTCTCCACTTAGTTAACTAAAAAATAAATTCAATTATTGTTAGAGGCGATTTGAGGACCGCTGTGCTGCTGCAGCCATCAGCGGCTGAATAAGCCTGCTTACGACCGCGGCTTGACAGCAGCAATGCCTGGAGCAGTCAGCCGTTTAATGGCAGCGTGGCCTCGGCGTCTGTGGCAGCCTGCAGGCTATTCAGTGGTGTTAGTGGATTTTTTAATGTTATTGTAATTTTCTTTTCTGTCAATGTTGTTGTAAGCACATTTTGCGTTAAGTTGGCTCTAATAAAATTAAAATGAAATGAAGCGTAATGAAAGAGTAATAAAGTTTGTTTTGCACAGTTTTATGTAAATGTTTTCTTTGGCATATTTTTATTTTCATTTGAACACTGAAGTATTAAGTTTGGATATATGCATATATGTATATATGAATATATATATTTACATTTTTCATTTATTTTTTATTGTTAGGCAAGAACTACAAGAATTTTGTGTTTTTTATCAAAACAATACAGCAGGTAGAGTTATTGCCAACAATGTGGCATGCCGAGAAGTGGTGTGGTACAATTCGGGAGATGAAATTGATTGCTATTTTTCGGTGCAACCCTTAAAAAGTTGAAATTTCTGAAAAACAGCCTGGACGGGAAATGCTGCTGGGCGTATTTTTTTGGTTCGCATTTAATTTTAATTACCTTGAAGAAGACTGGCAAACTTAATTGAGGTTTGCAGATGTTCAGAGCAAGGCTGCATTGCAAACAAGGATTATGATAGTCAAAAAATATAAAAAATGCGTCGCCTATTAAGTCTTTCTAATTTGCTGACAATCAGAATAATGTGAGATGCTTTAACAAATACTGAGAGGGAGTGAGAGTTTATGAAAGTTATAAGATGCTCATAACCGAGATAATTTAGTAAAGTCCGGCAAGATAAAGATTGAGATTAATAATGTAATGCTTTATACAAGTACGCTACAAATGAGACAAGTATGGTTTAGCATGGAAAAGACAACAGTTCTGATTCTGGGAGAGCTGAGAAAAGCCGAACAACAAAGAAACAGTGAAGACAGAATAGTGAGCTATTGACGTGAAGCTAAGCTGGTCCTGCGATGTAATGCTTAACGGCGTTCCGCAGGTCCTATCCACAAAGTTAAGTGTTTAGTTTGTAGGCGTACTGTTTCGCAAATCCATTATAGTAAGATAACTCTGATGAGGCGTGGTCCTGAATAGGGTGGAACTTTAGCGAGCAGTACGAATCGTGCATGCTGCATTCTACTAAGTAGCAGCAGCTATGGAAGATTCTCACTTCGGAAACAAACCTACTGCAAAGATGAAGGAAATGTAGAATCAAGTATACCGACAATTGAAATAACAGGATGTTATCATTGTAAAAATAATACCATGGAAATGGGCTAAATTTAAAACAATCGTTGTCTGAATGGTTCATATGAACATCGGACATCAGTACAATATACTTAAAGAAAAAAAAGAACTACTGAAAGCGATTAATTGCAGCGCCCCACAGTAGCAACTGAACTTTATGTCATTGTAAAAAGCTTATGGTAGCTTTCTCTGACTCATTCATCAACAATACATTAAGTGCTAAAATTCGATAGCATTATAGACCAAAGGTCCTAACTTCACATTGAACACACTACACTGAGGTGGTATATGTAATTACAAAAACTTCGGCGAGTGCAAGGGGTAACGAACATAATTTAAAATAGGACTAAAATTGGACTATATTTGGGGCGTCATAACGAAATATCTCACAACTTTACATAATAGATGGAGCCTTTAACAGTCTGGAACTCTCATTCAGATAGCGGTAGTTTTACTGCTCTGGACTGCAGCCTCCTTCAGAGTAGTAAACATCTAGTCTGTTAACAAGAAGGCATGCGTTCAAAGCTGATTTATGAACGCCTAGTCTCATTACCAATGGTAACGAGTCACTTTGTGATAAGACTAGTGCGAGTGCCAGGCCACAGCGGAATCGCAGGTAATGTAAAGCTGATGCCATGAAAAGGCACCCTACACCATCAGTAGAATATGAACGAGTCAGGACTGTCATTACCTCCTGTATTCTACTACTGAATAGCTGGACTTCGCGGGAGCTTGGACAGTGTTTGACCACTATCAGTTCATGTGTTTTCAGAAGATCCTTTTTGTAACAGATCCAGTGAGCTCTTTAAGCTCAGGAAGGAGAGGTTCTCCCTAGTAGTGGGAGTTCAAACAGTTTTGCCAGGTTCAGAATTTTACCGAACGCCAACTGCAGAAGCTATACGCAGAAAAACGTGGTGGAAAAATCTCAACATTTTCTTATTGATTATCCCGCGAGATAGAGGCTTAAAGACTGAGAAGCTCACAGTCAGAAAGATATGTACTTATGGCTTCACAAAAGACTGTATATATGTAGGTGACGAAGTGCGAGCTCTTGATCAGACATCGAACCTAACCTAATCTAACATTGTGACAAACTTAATATACTTTATTCAAGGTATATAGATCTACGTACGATCTTCATCAGTTGAATATTCTAAAAATTTTATCTTTTAAGATTTTTTAGATTATATTATTGAATTCAGTTAACTTGTTACCCGTTCATACAAATTCTTTGACAGGAGAGTAGCGCTCTAAGCTAACGAGCACAGAAATGCCGAAGCGATGACGGCATACTATATATTCAATTCTCCCATATTTTCAATTAGTTCCCACCAAGTGGTAGATTTCTAACGATTGCCAATTTATTTTGTTCTGTTTTGTACTATTATAACGGGTGATCCAAGTAAAGATACTTTTTTCGTTACTCATACTGCTACCATCACCAATCTTGAGACACAGCATTCATCATTGTATGATATCCAACCGAATGGACCACGTATACCACCCATGGTGTGGTTTGGGGGCCGGTGGAATCATTGGCACATATTTCTTCAAAAATTATGACGATGAGAACCTTCACGACCGTTATCGTCATTGATAACCGACTATTTCATGCCTGAAATTGAAGCTCTTGATCTCGGCGAAATTTGGTTTCAACAAGACGGCGCCACTTCGCATAGATCGCTCCAATCAATGAATTTATTAAGGGATTACATGTGTTTCACAGTTTCCAAAAAAACGAAATTTTTTTTTGTCTTATTAAATTCCATAGCACCTCTAGAATATTGTCATAAATTTTCATGTTGATCGGAGTAATAGTTTCGGAGATACAGCCTTGAGAAGTTGTGCGCTCGAGGCTAGCTAGATTTATTGCGCCGTCTTTAAACGCGTTTTTCTCAAAACTATGTTTTTAAAGTCGGTTGTGAAGATTTCTCGCGAACTACACAACCGATCTTGATGAAATTTTACACAGGTCTTCGAGATATCACTTACAAGGAATTGAACGAAGGATTTTTTAAATTACAACTATTAAAAAAAAAATTCGAGAAATTTTCATCGAAATTTGCATTTTTTTTTTAAAACGTCTGCCAAAAATCCAATTTTTATTTTTTTTCCTTCGTTCAATACCTAGTTTATTCTCTTTATTAAAACACGTAGTTTTTATTTTTATTTCCGATGATCCTGAAAGAAGTTCTGCTGACAACGCGGATGCACCCTTTTTCCGAGGGAATGCCGGAAATGGCGTCGTATGACTGCCATTTTGATATTTTTTTTGTTGAAAATTTTACAAAATGTTTATTAAATATGAGTATTTTAAATTAAAAAAAAATCATTAAAATATTTCATTTTTTCTATGTAAAAAAAATTATTGTAAAATTATGTAACCCTTTAAGAGAACAACCGGTCGATTTGACACCGTTAGACTTTTTCCTGTAGGAATATGTAAAGTCTAAAGTGCAAAGTCTCAGGTCTTGGTGGAAATCATCAGGCGTGTCATTCGCCAATTTCTAGTCGAAATGCTTGAACGAGTCATCGAAAATTGGACTCAACTAACGAATCATCTAAGACGTAAACACGACCAACATTTGAAAGAGATAATCTTCAAAAAGTAGATGGCAAATAATGTTTTTTCAAATGATAATAAACAAAAAAAATTAAATTTGAAGCTTTTGTGTTTATTTTTTTAGGAAACCTCGAAATGTATCACCCTTTATATATTTAATAATTTAGTGAAGTGAACACAATAATTATTTATCGTAATTTACAGAATTTGGTGGTAATAAACGAACACATGTTTACAAACGATTCGGTAGACTGATTTGCACTTGACTTTCGATTGTTATGAATATTGGTAACTGCGCTCAGCATTATTCACCAGTTGAGCTAATATAATTTAGTAATAATGCACATATATAATATATAAATTTATATTTAATATCTCTAATAGTTGTAAGTTAATATTGAAATGTGAAAAGTGTGTGCTGCAATATGCGAATCATGCGCTAGTGTGTGGCAGAATTTAGGACTTAACTTTTCGAAAGCATTATTATTGCATCAATGCAACTTAACGGTACATATACAACTATATTTGTGCATATTGCCAAATGTTGCGCCTGAGTGCATTTTAAGCAAGTAAATTTATATATGTGTGTGTATATATTATATAATTGATGCCCAGCTGCATGAATGCGGAATTATAGTATATGTATATATGTATTATTTTACACATGTATATTTGTATGCTTGTGTGTGTTTGCCTGATACTTACTCCTGCAATCCGTCTACTCGAAAGTTTAATATGGCAAGCTTCAACGAACCTGCTAAGCCGAATCAAATGAATTTCTTACGCACGTGCTGAGTGCAAATACAATATGGCAGCTGGACGAGACGTTCGTGCATGAGCTTGTATGCGTGTGTGTGTGTGAATTTTCATTATTTATGCGCTTCAATGTACAGTAATTAGAAACGGAAGCAATGTGCTTACTACATATACATATATGATGTCGTAGTTGTTGTAATTGCTGTGTTGGTCGTTGCTGTTAATGTTGCTAGCTGATTGTTGTTGGCAGACAGCCAAGCAGGCATAAATGTTGCGAAGCCATAAAGTCAAGCCGAACAGAGGGTTGCTTGCACTTTAAACAGTTGCAATGCAACATTGAACTAAACAACAAAAGGCGGTTGACGAGCTGCTGATTTTGTTGCTGCTGTTGCCGTTGATAGCGCCTGACGGCCGGCAGCTGTGGTGGCAATGGCAATGATAGCGATGGCACTTCAGCTGAGCACTCCGACTGAAGTGGATGGGGTAATTTACATAAACAATAAATGTGAACGGAAGTCGGACGCATTAAGCAGAAGCAAGAAAAGAGAAGCAGAAGACAAAGAAGAGGCAGAAGAAGAAGAAAGAGGTTGAAGAAGAGCACAAAAATCAAAGCAACTTTAGGGTAGGTCTATTAGAGTGTATGGCAGGCGGGCCGTTGGACTTGGTCTCGTTGGACGTTCGAGTGTTTAATTACTAGTAGGGCACTCACTCACACAGCCTAACTGCCTGCCACCACGAACAAGGACGAGGGGTGCATATATTTGGCCAAATTAAATGCTAAGAAAAGGAGCAAACGCATGCCAACCCACAATTTAATATAATTTTATAATATGCATATGGATGAGCGGGCGTGCGCTCGTTATTATGTGTGCGTTGCGGCGTGGAAAGGATTGGTGTCCTTGTGTGTACGTATATATACACACACATAGTGTTATGTGTGCCGGTGTTGGTGTGGGAAAGTGTAGGGTGTGATTCTTGTACTTTTTTCTTTCATATAAATTCTGCTTGCCGCAAAGGGCTGTTGACAATTGAGGTGAGTACGAGATTACGCGTACGGAAAGTAAATTACGTCATGTCGGGGTGAAGAGTAACGGCGAGTGCTGGTTAGAAAGTGTGGGCGCAAGGGATATAAATAAGCAGAAGTTTAGTTAGGGATTTGGGCAATAACTACGCATTCGCTGTAAGAATTTATAAAGAGCAGTTGTGCCCTTTAAGAAAGTTAGATGCTTATAATCGTACATGAACTAGATTTCGATCCTTCAGTTTGTATGGCAGCTGTATGCTATAGTGGTTCGATCTGAAAACTTATTTCGCATTTTGTAGCGTTGTTTTAGACAATAAAATATTCAAAATTTCATAATGATAACTCAATAAATAAAAAAGTTTTCCATACAAGCATTTGATTTTGAACTGACAGTTTGTATGGCAGCTATAAGCTATAGTGGTTCGATCTAACCAATTTCTTCGGAGGTTTCACTTTTGCTTTGGAAAATAATCTTTGCAAAATTTCGTGACGATATCTCGTCAAATGAAAAAGTTTTTCATACAAGGACTTGAGCTTTATCGTTCAGTTTGTATGACAGCTATATGCTATAGTGATCCGATATCGACAGTTCCGCTATAATAGCAGCTTCTTGGAGAGAAAAGAGCGTGTACAAAATTTTAGGTCAATATCTCAAAAACTGAGGGACTATTTAGCGTATATACTTACTGATAGACGAACATGGCTAAATCGACTCAGCTTTTATAGGGATTCTGAAACTTCTTCCTGGGTATTACAAACTTCGTGACAAACTTAATAGACCCTCTTTAAGGTATAAAAATTTGGTTTTAATATTTCGTGACATTAACTCCTTAAAAAAGTATAAAAAATATTTATTTTATCCAGACCTAGTTGGTTCTTAGACTAGACCCAAAAAAAGAAAGCCCAGATCAAGTTTTTATTAGAAACATGAAAGAACTATAAAAGATCTAGTCTTAACACGATTCGATAGACGTCGAGGAATATGATTTGAGTTCTTGAGGGATCTTATCAAAAGGTATTGGACAGAACCCGGCTTGATTTCTTCAATGGACCGATTGAGGATATTTTGAAGTCAGAGAACTGGTTCAGAGTTCATGAAAGCCCATCTTTAGCTGGCAAGAGATTCAGCTTATACCACAGAATCAGCGGTCGAACAATGTAATGCATTTAAAGTTCGCCCCTGAAACTTTTTTTCAGATTTTTGGTATTTTCTGTAGAATATGGGTTCCAGAAGCTTCAGCGGTAGGCTATATATTTGGAGAAATACTTCAGCTACATGGAATACAGAAGAGAATCCTGGCCCCTCGTCGAAAACAATTTCTTTTGTCAACTTTGCAGCAAACACCTTCACAATTAGGCAATATGAGCACAAATCTGCGACTTGACTGATCATCTACTTGGTACTACATCAATAGCTCAAAACCAACCGTTAGTACTCACAAAAAAAAAAATTTTAACAAAACGTTATTCCAACAGGGTCTACATTTTAATGTATGCACATAAATATTGCCAACACAACACGAGACTGCTCCATGCCCCTGTCATGCTAATCAAATTCACTGTTTCTTCCAACAAATGACTGAGTGAATTGCGGATTGACAAGCGTAGCTCAAGTGGAATGACGTTTGGCATATTAAAAAGTTGCTGCCGGATACCATACTAAATGCAGACGTCAAGCATATAAAAGAATACCATATACAAAACATTTGCTTCTTCCAAACAATTTTATTAGTTTCGTATTTTTTTTAGCTCTGTTGTGGGGTGCGTCGAGAGATTAAAAGTTATTATTGGCTTTTAGTATCTGCGTTTAGTTAGAACTATGTAATAGTTGTACAACTGCTGGAAGAAAATTTGAGTTGGTTGGGTGTGTGTAAGGATTTGTTAAAGCCAGAGGTAGGGTGATATAGCAGGTTCTATAAATAGAGTACTTAAGAAGCAGGTTTAGAAGAAAATACTTCTCAAACAATATGTCTTTTTGTCACGAAGTCACAGATAATTTCAAAAGTCGAAAAATTAAACTCTTTATTGAAGTAAATTGGAAAAAATAGATCGTACGTGCTGTAAAATTCGTCGTCGTATGCAGAAGAGCATATTATTGTCGGGAGATGTCCATGAGTTCTAGAATCAGGCTTCCAGAAAAGTTTTTCAGATAAGGTAAGTGCAATTAAATGGGAGTAGATCTATTACTTCAGAAAAGTTATTATGCAAATACTCCAAGTTGCTTCATGATAAGACTAGGCTGTTCATTTGTTGCAGACATTTGTCAGAAATTTTCAGAGCAGATCAGTTGTAGTTTCACTGGTTCTTTGCGATTTACTTTTGTAGCATTGTCTAGTGACAGGATCCTTCTGGTGCGAGATAAATCACAATTGTCCTATGGAGCCCTTTACCTTAAAGACGTTTCCTCTACAAAAAGTTGTAGGCGTTTTAACCGTTCATTATCCGCTTAGCCCATACATATCTAAAAACTTATCGGTTACCTGTTGCCAAGGTTGCTTTGAAGAAGATGGAAAATAATTAACAGATACTTTCCTTTTTAAAATTCCTCTTTTGCCGAGATTCAAGCTGAAGCAACATAGATCTTACTTCATCTACGTGAAATCAAAATAAATCTTCATTCATTCTGGATTCATGAAGCTTTATATATATGTATATGGAATACAACAACAGAAGTTGTCTCCGAAAGGAATTTTCTTTCGAGAGTCAACACCTATGTAGACAACCAAGCAGTAACCTCGCATCGCATATCGGTCAGAAGTGTCTAGGGAAGCAGGGCAGCAGTGGAAAGTATTGGCAGAAGCGAGCAACTTCACTTCTACTGGGTGCAAGGCCACAGAGGCATCGAGGACAATGAAATAATGGAGACTTCCAAAAATGGGCTACGGCTAACATCCAAAAATGAGATCAGCATTGGAAGACCTATACGGCAATCTCGACAGAAGCATGTTAAAGAAAGTCAAAACCCGATGGAACTGCAAAAGTCATATGCAAAACGATAGATCGGAGGTACCCAAAATTCCTATTGGCACTCGATAGAAGAGGAACATGATCGGAATAGTAGTAATACACTGTCTGGTGGCGACACATGCCCGCAGGATGGAGTTGACAGATCGAGAAGACTGCAGGAAATGTCTAGAGCATTACATGAGGGAAACAATGGAACATTTCTTTTGTACTTGTCCCGCATTGCCAAGACTACGCTGTGAGCATGTGGAATCCGCACGGTGTGATACACTAGAGAAGGTATCGATAGTGAGGCCGCAGAGTCTGTTAAATTCGCGTCAAGCGCACCCATCTTAAAGGATGACTACTCTTCTTCGATCCAGCAACTGAAATCCATCTGGTATCGTAAAGGACCAGAACTGGTCTATGCGTGGCTTATTGGCCTACGAATCTAACCTAAGCTAACCTTAATTCTGATATGCCGTTTAAGATGACAATGAGAAAAATTGCCAGAGAGTAGGGCTACGGACTCACATAATTCAATTCACTAGGGCTTGTTAACCTAATAGATAGTATATATAATTCCTATATACTATATAATGATAAATTAAAAAAAAAAACAGCTCGATCTTAATTGCTTGAAGCGAGAACCTCTAGTAATCACATATACATATGTACTTGCATATACATTTATATATCAGCCAGCATTCCATTTCTGTCAGCATCAGTGAGCATTAGTTAATCATCTATATTTTTTCATAATAACTCCAACCCCTTGCCATTTGCGCGAGCCAACTTTTCCAGCAATTTCCCCAACAGTGCTTTAGCGTCACAAACTTTGCTTGCCTGTTTATTTGTCAATTCAGTTGGAAAGAAAGTTTTAGCGATTTGCGCCACGTTACCGCTCGCCGCACTAAGTTGCAGCAATATGATGGCTTAACATTTCACGCAACCACTTGACCCAAGGACACGAAAGGATGTCAGCCAAATGCAAGTATGCGCGGCTTGCGTTGATCCCTGTGTTTATCTGACGCTCTATGGCTGTATGCGTAGTTGCTTAGTTGTTTTGAAGTGTACTGCAAATAGTCAAACAGAATTTGTGGACCAAAAGCGAACTGTACCGAATTGGACTAGTTATGAAACTAGTTATTAATGTTATAATTAAATTAAACATTACTTAATTTTTCTCGCTCTGCACTCTCAAAATGTTGATTTTTGTGAAAATATACACTTTAAAAATACTGGTCCATTTTGAACTAGTATGCTACTAGTACATGTCGGACCAAATTATGTCAAATGACATGTCGCAGTGAAAAGAGCTTAAAAAACGACGCACGTTCAAAAGTCAAACGTGAAGTTCGTGCTAGTTGCGTACTAGTTGCTTTAGGACCAGTTGTGTTCACTTCAAGTAATATTTTTGTTACTATATCACCAATTCACTTCACTTCAACTTATATATGTATTTGTTTGTGAGTGAGTGTCAAAGTTCTCTTTATTGCATCGTTGTTTTACTGTTTTGTACGCAATGTTTGCAAATTATCTCGACAAATCTTAGCGAATTATTGCAACTGTACTTATATTCATGTACAGTTATGTATGCGCGCACTTCATAGCAAAGCTGATGAGTTGAAGTGGAAAAGCGCAGCTTTCTTGAATCGCATAATTATGAAACAAAGTAGGCGAGAGTGTCCTTCACGAGCTCGTTTTACGAAGTGCTGCCGTCGTCAGTTATTGCCTGCGCGTTGCATAAGAGCGCGTTGAAAGCTCAGCAGTGGCAGTTATTCAAGTATTCGGCATTTGAAGTGGCTCCGAATTAAATAATATATTTACAAAATATGTTTGTTGCATTTATTGTTGTAGTTGTTGCCTTTTTAATCTGCCAGCGCAACTGCTTCATTGCACTTCTCAAACATCACTAATGATTTGAGTATAAATTTGGGGCAAGCTGTTGTACAAGAAGCGGCAAAAGCACTTCTAGCGATTATTAGATTAGGAAAAGAGTTAAGCATAATTTATGGCACAGTTTTGAAAGCACTGCTGTTGAATGTTCTTTTCAAGTGCCATAATTAAGTTCATTTAGGGAAATCAATATGTCTTTTATTTACTAGTTACATAACAATAATTAACTGTTACTGATTCTTCAATTGAAAAAATTGACAAGTTCCTCGACACTTTTTCTGTGGAGAAGAGATATAATCTGTAATATGAAAAATTATGGAACAAAAAGGTTCATTAGAAAAATGCTAATTTTCGAGTGAAATGATTCAACTTATTCCCCTATAACCAACAAAATAACTAACATAACGGCTGATCCAAGTAGCGGAACTATTTCAATGATTTTTTATTGTCAGATCACGCATGAGTCATGTCAAGCTGCCATGTTATTTTTGTTCAGTATTGCTGGGCTTTTCATCGTGGGAAGACTTATGCCTAAACAACGTTTATAAAACATTAAACTTTATTACGAAAATTCACGTTCTTTAAGAATGTATTTCGCGCACTTCGCTCCATATAATCGGCTTACGTAGCGTACTGTTCGTAATATCATCACCCATTTTGAAACCCAGAATTCATTATTAATAGCTAATATTCCACCGAATAGACCACGTCTCGCACAAGAGTGTCCAGGTCTTAAATTGAAAGCGTATTGAAGTATGCTTGCGCACGATGTGAAGCAGCTCGACTTTCCCAAGCGACATCGCTTCGCTTTATGGACTCTTGAGAAGTTCCAAGAAGATCCGCCGTTTATGAAACAAATTTTATTCAACGATGAGGCCCATTTCTAGCATAATGGGTATGTAAACAATCAAAATTTCCGCATTTGGGACGAAGAGGAACCTCAAGAACTTCTAGAGCTGCCATTTCATTCAGAAAAAGCAGCGGTTTGGTATGGTTTGAGGGGCGGTGGGTTTGTTTTTGTGTCCCAATTAGATAAAAATCGCTTCAAAGCTAAAAAGTTATACTCGTAGACTTATCGGCCTAGGGATGTGGGAAATTTACTCTTGCAAGTAATACAGTACTACTACTAAACCTAAATGAATTAATCACAGATTGAAACTTCTGAAACTGAACTTTAAACTGTTGACTTCTCTGAGAATCTGAGTTTGTTTGGTCACCATCAAAGTCAGCATGAACCGAAGGGTAAATATAATTAATAACATTTTTAAAGGCTCTTACTATACTCTTACTCTAACACAACAACCGACAGTTTTTCGCACATTTTTCTCTTAAAACAACTGCGACAGTAACGTGCCATTGAGCATTTCACCTTAGAAGGCTGACAATACCGCCTTCCAAAAAGTGTGATGGACGGGATAAGGGCTATCATTTTAGGTCCTTGTGACATTTACTACAGTGACCATACAAAGGAGCGCAAGTTTGGTATGAAATTTGTGGTGGGAGAGAGACTTCGTCCACGAGTTCTGGTATTCACTCCGACGGATGAACGTCTAGCCACAATCCGCATCAAAGTGAATATGGTTATCTTTAGTACTAGTTTCTAGTATAAAAAAATTGACCAAGCTACCTGGCTGTCTCCGGATCGAAAATCCACCAAGAGATCGATCAATTAGTGATAGATGGAAGACACGTATTCCGTGTTTTAGACGTGCCTACGTTCCGAGATGCTAACATTGACTCGGACCACTATTTTGTTGCAGCCAAGATATGCCAAGGTTGAAAGTCAAGAAGCTACAATCACAACAGACAGTGAAATGATTTTCTACTTGACTTGCATTTCTGCTCTTTGATTGCACTCATCAGCAACCCGGTAAAATGGACGGCATTCCAAGCTCCTTACGTACAGCTGCAAAAGAAACCATTGGTTTCTGGAAAAGGCAAAAAAACAGCTGGTACGACGAGGAGTGCCGTGGCGCAGAGGAGAGAAAACAGACTGCCTACCTCGCAACGTTAAGATCGACCACAACTCGTGCGTAATGGGATAGATACCGAGAGTTAAAGAGGGAAGAGATAGCAAAGTGCGTGAGTACAAAGAGCTTGAAACAACAGCTGCTGGCCGACATCTTTAAAATTATACGAAAAGATGCAACGACTAAGAGAAAATTTTAAGTCCGGAGCATACTCTTGTAGAGACCTCAGAAGTAATCTGTTGACTGATGTCCAGAGCATGCTGAGATAATGAAGGGAACACTTCTCCAACTTGTTGAATGGCATTGAAAGCATAACACCAGGAGATGGTGAACCCGATTCCCTAGTCTATGACTCTGGAACTAAGAGGCTTCTGTGGGATAAGCCTCTTCAACATCGAATATAAGGTTCTATTGAGCAAGCTGATTGGACCTTAACAGTGAGGCCTTATGCCTAGAAAATCCACAACTGACAATATTTTTCACCACACGCCAAATCTTGGAAAAGACCCGTGAAAGGAGAATCGACACACACCACCTTTTCGTCGATTTCTTATCTGCTTTCGACAGCACGGAGCTGCCCTTACTCCTTCATGAGGATATGGAAGGAGCTTTCCGAGCCGTTCGATACCAAACGAGGTTTCAGATAAGGCCACTCCCTATCTTCAATCTGCTACTGGAAAAAATAATCCGAGCTGCAAAACTTAATCGAGCAGGTATAATCTTCTATAACAGTCCGCGTCATGAAAATTATACTGATACCAATTCAAATGAACTGCTTTTACATATATCTGTATCAAGTAATCGTTTTCATATAAACGAAACCCTTGCAATATTTTCCAAATTAGGATACTGAATGGCTGTGATTTAGTCGCTTTTTTTGTATTCATCTACGATTCAATAGCAATAAGCTTTGCTTAAAAAACAAAAAATCCAAAGAAGCATCAAAAATAATAATAACATAATTCATGACTCATCAAAACGTTTGCACTTTGGATGCAAAAGTCAGGGATTATGACGCGTTTGCCAAAGAAGTCCTTTAAGTAGCTGCAACAACAACCACGCCGCTTCATATTTATATGAGTGTATATTGAATAATGCAATATAAAATAGATTGAACTAAGAAAATACGTTTATATAAAAGAAAACGTGCTAACTTACACATATACATACTTGTATATGAGCCTATATGAGCATCTGTCAGTAAAGCAATGCAAGTAAGTATGCCATGGAGTTGCATAAGAAAAAGAGAAATGCATTACATGCAACCGCTGTTGCACATTTACTCATCCATTATTAACAGCGCAAACATTGTAGAAAAGTAATATAAAAGCAAAATAGCTTGAACTCTTTAGTTCTGGACGTGACGTGGCAATATGCACTACGTACAATGATTGTGAAGCGGAGATGTATGGAAAAATGTATACATATAGTATATGGTATGTGGCATATGTTCTATATGTTTCTAAATGGAGTCTACATGAAAATGTTATCCTTTCAAAAACATGAAAAAACGCAAACACAAACAACGGCTTTTAAATCGTACTAACCGATAATGGAATTTACTTGCTAAAACACTAGAGCTCCTACAATCCTACCAATATGTGGTTAATTATAGAAAACTAATAAATATTATAAATGCTAAATCCTCAGACATGTCAATTTCTCTCCCATTTCAGTCAGTAGTTACTTTGATTGATTGGAGTTCGGGTTTGCATGCGATTGAACTGTATTTTTTTACTTTAGGTTGATTTTCCTCTCATTCTTAAAACAATATTATTGGTATATTAGATCATATATTAGTTAAAACAGGTTGCATTTGTCCAATTTTTTATGCTCCGTGCTCCCTTATTTTGTAGAGAGCTGAGCTGATTAACTAGCTATAACGTACCAGTCCAGGCTGCCAGTCTTTCAATCCATTTTTTATTGAATATTTTTTTGGCTCCAAATACATTATGACAAAACAGCACACGATCTGTCCACCAGTTTATCTACAGCTGCTGCTTAAGTCGGTCGAGAGGTAGTTGAAGACATGTCTCTTTCTGCACGATCTTCGACATTTTCAACTGATGAAAATGTTAAAAAGGTGAAGAACATGGTGCTTGAAATCGTCAGGCAAGTGTTAGAGAAATAGCAAGAGTACTCAACATCTCTCGAGAGCCCGTTCGAATGATTTTGGTGGGTACTTTGGGTATGAAACGCGTTCTTACTCCAATCGTTTCGATAAAGTTAAATTTTCTTCTAAAAGAGTACTGTAAACCGGTCTCTTTGGACATGCTTGATTGTGCGAACTCCAATACAACATTCATAGAAAGCATTATAACTGACGATGAGACATGGATTTATGAGTTTGACATGTCAACAGTCATCGGAATAGAGAAAAACCGAACCCAAGCAAAAAAAAAAAAAATATACGTCACCTTGGGGTTTGGTGCATCATGAATTTGTTCCAGAGAGACAGACGGTCAATAAGGAGTTCTATTTGAACGCATTGAGGCATTTTCAGTAGAACATCCGTCGAAAACTGTCGGAACTGTGGAAGAACAATTCACGGATTTTACACGATGATAATGCGTCATTGCTTCGAGCTACGATTGTGACCAAACGCAAAAACACAACGGATACATACCATCGGTCAACCAGCATATTCACCAGACTTGGTTCCGTGTGGATTTTTCTTTTTCCATATACTAATACTGACGCTCGGTGGAACTCGTTTTCAGTCGATCAAAGTAATAAAACAAAATTCGCTAGAGGAGATAAAGGACATCCGAAAAAGTGTTTAGCATATCTTAAAAAAAAGTAGCGGAGGCCCGTTTAGAACATATCGTCTCACAAACCAGTTGTCTGGTACTAATTTATAAAACAGTATGAAATATTGGTTTGCGAGGATACAGGACTGGATCAGCTGGAAACAGCGAGGAACGAAACCTAAGAATACCTCTATGGAGACTGTGAATTTGTTATGAAGAATAGTGGACGACTAGTACAAAGGCGCATATGTATGTGTATGTGAACAAAACTAAACATATGGAGTTATAATTATCAGAAGGGACGCCTCTGAAAGATTTTGCTATAGCATATCTTCGCACACATTTATACTGAAACTTTGGAATAAACCTAACGATTATAACTTAATTCCTTCTATCACAAGGAATAACAGATTCTGTTGTGGCATTAAAATTAATCCTTAAACCATCTAGTAATAATATTTGTTTGCTATAAATAAAGCCGCGTCATTACACACAAAAAACACTCAAATCTTGCACAAATCACAAAATATATCATTTCATGAAATGCGGGGTATTAATTACGATAATTATTAATTATATTATATTTGAGAACAAAAGTACGAACATTATAAATACTAAAGCAATTAACGCATACCTAAATATTTCGCCAACAATTTTACAACTAATTATCCTTTATGCTGTCAAAGCGACAGCCGCAGGCACTACTTCAACTTAAGCCAACCTAAAATGGCTCATTAGCAGGGCAACCAGCGCGGAGAGTTGCCTCACCAGCTGCCAACCGCCACCTGCAATTTCATTATCTACTCTTCTATCTCGGCGCTCGCATTGTCGTTTTTCGTAAGCTAAACCAACAATTAGCGATAAACAGGAATTATTTGCGCTGGTGGAAACTGTGATTTATCGCAATGAGACAGATAAAATACACGAATTGACTTTTCTGAAGAGACGCAATGAGGAGATATTAACGCACATAGAACTTTGTATGTTTATATATTTTTAAGGGCTCTTAAATTATTGCAAGGGGAATAAGTTTTGATGTATTCTTGGAAAGATACAGAGCTTCAAATATTTATCGATATTATCGAAATGATAAGACGAATAAATTCTGTCCCCTGTTCTGGTCAACCATGAAAGCAATAAAACTGTTATATTCTGATGAAATTTGGGTTGTGGCAGGGTTGGTACATATAATGTACATAAAAAATTCAATGAAAAAGTAGGAAAAATGCCTTGGAAATGTAATAACACTTTAATGTCCATCTCAATAAGAAAAAATACTACGATCTCTATAGTGAAGGTGCCTCTTCCTAACTGGTGGAAACCCTCGCTAAGTGAAAGGTTGCTATCACTGATAAAATCTACCATGCGAAGCGGAGTGATTTTTGATGCGGATTTGTAATTACCGTGAAATTCCGCCACACTGTCTGACTGTTCACCCAGGTATTTATAACGCTAACCACTATACGCCTTAAGGAACGATTTTTCTAAATCAGGAAAAGGAACGATAGAGAAAAAGAAGTAAAAGATGCCTCTTGCAGTGATCTCGAGAGCACCTATGACTGCTGCGCCGCCCACAAACTTAAAATTGGTCCCAAGAAGTTTATTGTGAAGGTCGGACAGGTAGGTGTTTTAGGCAACACGGTTGTTCAGTTTAGCCAACAAAAACCTACTTTGTACAACAGCCGTAGACTTGTCGACGGGAGCCAACTGTTGAACATGGTTCTTAAAAACACCACCCGGTACAACGTCGTTAAAAGATGTTATTAAACCATCAGCAGAGACACAAAAGAAGCGCGAAGTAATCATAATTAGGTCATGATATGGAAAAAACAGAGCTACTACTGCTAAGAAATATCTCTCGAAATAAGTATGCAAACACAAAATGAAGTAAACTACCTCCCAACTAACCAAACTAATGGCCTACATAGGAGAAAAGCTCTTAATTCGACTTCAATCAGATCTGAGAGTAGACGCGCTTAAAAAGGAAAACCGACGTAAGGTAGTGGCCAGAGTGCACCGCTTTGTAGCCTTCAGAGTAGCATAACAACATGGCAGCAAAGATGGGTCCGATATTCACATGTAAATTTCCGAGCGATGGCATCATTTTTGTATTTTTTCTATGAAAGTGGAACTGAAAAATATAGTCTATGAAGAGAACCAGGGACATAATAGAGGAGACCGTGAACATTACCTCAGAGTGACTGCGAAGTGAGTTCAAAGGCTCAGGGAAGTACATGAAGGGCTCTGAACAACGATTTTCACGGATAGCTCGAAGCTAAGAGGAAAGATTGAAGTGCGCGTTTTCTGTAAGGAGATTTTCGTGAATCTTAGCTTAAGGCTACCAGATCACTGTAATATTTATTAGGCAAAAGTGGCTTACTGGTGACAGTAGACGGACTGTTTCGAAGTGAAACTTCTTCAGGAAGGTGAGCATTCACTCCGACAGGCAATACTAACGTTGAGCCCACTTACTGTGCGCTCAAAGCGAATTACATAAGAAGTGTCTGTCCACACATATCTTTAGCATCAGGCTACTTCATCAACAGACTCGTTTGGGTGCCTGATAACAGCGGAATCGCCGACAACTGCAAGCCGATGAGCTAGTCAGAGAGATTACCCTTGCCGCTCACATCAGAATGGAACCGAGTTAGATATCCAATAAAATTCCAGTCCTGGAAGTCTGGTCTGGCGAAAGTTGTTTAGAAGGGAATATACCGTTGCTGTGATGGCAGCAAAAAAGCCAGAGTGTTTTGAAAAACTGAAACAGTTCATTTGATTCGTTACTCGCTAAAGCAGTGCGAGTTCTAATGAAGAGATGATAGAATATAGGTTTTCAAATGTTTTCTTCAACAGAGCTATATTAATAAATGATGGAAATCACAACTTTAAATACTTAAACGTGCTTTGTCTTTCCAGAAAACCGTTTGAAAATTACAAATTTGTATCTTAAACAAAGCCGTTCATTGTGTTGCTTTAAGAATACATACGCCTGGGGCGTGCATGAATAACAAACGAAATTATTTCTAATCTGAATTAAATTGTACTTACATGCATAGATATTTGGGAATTGAATTTTTCATTTTTGTTTGTATAATCCGAGGAAAACCAAACACAAAAGATACTTCGCGTGTTGCTAATTCTCACACCAAGTAATCTGTAAAGTAAACATTGTAAAATTTGCATTAAAATTAAATACCACGTGGAGATTAAAAATTTTATAAATGGCTGTAGGCAATAAGGAAGCAATTTTGTACGGCATTATCAAAAGCGTTTACCGTGCGCGGCAAAATATACAAAGGGAAGAACACAACTTTGCCTAAATACATGTGCTTGTGTGCATACTTCCTTATTATGCTGTCAAACAATAGGTTAAAGCTTAAGTACAAACAAAATATTTCGGGATCCCGAAATTTATTGATCCCGAATTTCGGGATTGTTGGTTTAAATGTCTAAATTATTTATTATAGTTCAGTTTTAATTATTTGGCAGCAAAAAATAGTTTGTTTCGAACAGTTTTGTAATAATTCCATTTGAAAATACTTAACATATTCAGAATTTTCGGGATTGTTAAACAAACTTCCGAAAATCCGAACTATAAAAATAAGATAAACTTCAATATTATGTTATGAATTTTATGCAAAAGTTTTAACTCAAACAAAATGTTTCGGGATCTCGAAATTTATTGATCCCGATTTGCGGGATTTTTATTTTAAATATCTGAATTACTTAATTTGGTTCGGTTGCAATTATTCGCAAAAATATGAATTATCGTGCCGATTACTTTAAAACGAAAAGAGGAATACATTCCTTTCCGATGCAAGCATTCGGGATTTTTCTGTGGCGTACTAATTTTGCAATTTGCAGTTGTCAAACCATAAGTTGTACGTAATATATTTGAATTACAGTTTTTGTGCAAACAAAATATTTCGGGATCCCGAAATTTATTGATCCCGAATTTCGGGATTGTTGGTTTAAATGTCTAAATTATTTATTATAGTTCAGTTTTTATTATTTGGTAACAAAAAAATAACAAATTTTGATTCAAACTAGCCCATAATGTATACAAATTTTAAAAGCTTCAAGGACTTGAAATTTTTACTATAACTATGTATAATGCTTTAGAAAAAAGATGGAGTTATATAATATCATAAAAATAAACTTTAGGGGAATACAAATAAAATTTGTTGCATTTTTTAGGTTTATTTTTAATAGTTCAAAACTTTTTGGGATTGTCATGAAAAACTTCCGAAAAATCCCGAATTATGAATGTAAGAAATATTAGAATATTATGTTATCATTTGTAAGTAATAAAATTTTCTTAAAAGAAGTGAGAAATACATTTTTTACGATTCGAAGACTCGGGATTTTCGGGATTTTTCTCTAGCATACTTATTTTGCAGTTTATAGATTTCAGTAAATGGCAAGAATATTATTTTACGTATAATCTTGAGTTTTATATTAAAAATTTTACTTACAATAGGTAATCCCGAAAACTTCGATTTTGCGGGATTGACAATTTTTTTATTTTTAGTACTAAATATTTCTTTTCATAAGAATTAAAAATTCTTATTTCCAACACATCAACACAATTCAAAACAAAATTGGGATACGCAAAATCGGGATTGCAAAAATCCCGAAAAATTCGTATTTTCGGTATTAACGGTTTTAATATTTTTTCTGCATTTAATATTTCATTTTACAAAAACTGCAATTTGTATTACCAATTTACAATATGTATAATCGAAATTTACAAAACCAGAAAAACGGGATTCACAAAATTTTGTTTTTTGAATTTATATCGCAGCTTGTTCGAATATGCTCCTTCAATTATTAGTCGCAAGTGGGCAATTAGCTTTACATGAAATGAGTATATACTATAAATATTCACCTTGCTACACACGCACACACACACATACGTACACACATAAACAACTGACAGCAATTTGAAAATTTCGAACCCAAAACCGAAATCCCTATTCGCATACCAACTATCAATTTTGTACGCTACCTTTTTGAGTATATGCCATTAGTGTGCATCAAAAGCCATAAAATTCCCGGCGCCATGCTGTCAGCTAACTTTCTGTGTCGCCGCAAGCGTTTACATGTGCTTATGTGTGTGCGTGTGCTAATGTCCTGCGACAAGCTAACGACAATGGCGTCAAATTCTAACCATTACCAATGAGCAGTGCTATGCGCTGCTATGCTGCGGCGCGCCAACCAAAGTAAACGCGATTTTATGGCATTTTAAATGGTTGACAAGCTTTTCGAAAAGCACATATTGAATCTCGAATGGGTGTGCGCCGCTGTCATTCGAATATAATTTTTGATCGTTTGATAGCACGACATACCAGTCATTGTCTTTCCGTTCGCTATTTGTGCGTTGAATAACAATTTTTTTGGGATTTGCGTTGCCTGCTTTTAGGCGCAACGCATAAATTCCTTACAACTTCACACATTCGCATTTGTTTGCATTTTGTAGGGAATTTTTCACATGTAAACACACTCCCACACACACAAACACACGCGCATGGTATTTGTAGACTATTTTGCTCTCAGCTGGATTATGGGTAAAATCCCTTTGTGGAATTTTAATGGGCCTGTGCGCACTTAACTTTGAACTTTCACTTTAACGAACACACACACACACATGTGCACACATTGATGCCTTGAGGTCGCGCGCGTCTGCGTCTACTCAATCGGTGACAGCTGCTTAAAATTGCTAACATGTGATTGAAGTTGGCTGAGTCTTTGGCCTACGGCAGCGCGCATAAGCTCCACCAACGCCTGTCTTCGCCACACGTACGCACACCTTCACTCACACGCAAGCATCCACAAAGGTACACACTCCTACACATACATATGCAGATGGGGCTAACTATCGCGCGTCTTCGATTGACGTCTTACTCCCGAAGCACAAAACGAAATTTAATTAGTTAGTATGTGCACTTCCGTTGTACGCCAAAAGCTCTATAAAGAATTTAATTATGCGAATTTTGTTGCTATGGAAGTGTTGTAAAATGAATGTGTCGCGCACGTGGTCGCACAAAGGCAATTCATTGTGAGACGTGCACGTCGCTTAGCAAAGAAAATCGTTATGTTGAAGCACATAAAAGGTGCTGAGCGGCACGATTTAGAGGTCATTTCATGAGCGACACGTCGCTTGACAGTCAGCAGTGGCAGCAATGTGTTTCCAAAAAAAAAAAACTGATTTCAACATTTCAGAGGTGTCAGTAAATTAAACGTTTTTTCCGTTAGCTCCTGACGACATTAAAAGCAAATTTTGCGAAGCTCGTATACCAATATCCTAAATTTTGAAAAATTTGTATTACTTGTAATAGAACTGACCCAAGGAACTAGTAGTTTTGGGAACTTAGTAATATAAATTGATAATTTTCCCTTTTCTGATAGTTGCTAAACAAAGTGCATTAAAGGTTATTCAAACAGATGGAAATGTGTAAATACATATGATATCGATCCTTCAGTTATATGCTTCGCATACCTTTTCTTCCTCCAAAGACAACTGTCGAACATACACTCAAGATCAAATTAGATCCGTATTGGTCCATTTAAACTGCGACCGCAAACTCTGATGGATCGAATACTCGTATTCGCTTTGAGCTAAATCTGTGCATTTTTCTATCTCGGAAACTGAAAAATCCACTTCGGTGTACGCGTTATAAGTTTATTGACTCAATATGTAAAAATCGCCAGACAAACTTTTGACTTTTTAAACCGTGTTTTTATATTGTAAAAGAAATGACCTACATCGGCTACCTGGAGAAGTATAAACGCTCACAGATTTCCGAATTGTAGAAATGTAGCTCCATTAGGTGAAAAAAGATCACACCACCGATATCACTATCAAATCAATGCCTAAAACTTCTCACAGAAAAAATAAAGAAGCAAGTTACTGGTGGATGGAAAATATCGTTCAACTTAGACGCACATGTTTACGTTTTCGCAGATCATGTGTGAGATCTAGGCGCAGAGAAGTAGCGGAAATCCCCAGTTCACCCTCGAGAAACTGCATCTGGTCGCTGGTCAGCTTAAAACTAACAAATTCCGGGAGGGATCCCAGCAGAAAGACTAAAAACACTCGGCGCAGAATGGCCCGCAGTACTATTAAATATTTATGTAAAACGCCTGCCTCGAAGCTGGAATATTTCCTGAAATTTGGAAGAAACAACGAACAATCAGCAGGGAAAATGAGATCCCAGTTTTCCATCAGTATACTGCCCACTATACATGCTCGACACTGCAGGAAGCATGATAGAATACTTAAAACTAGACTGGCTGCGGCTGTCAATGAAGCTCGCGGACGCCATAGCAGCAGTAATCACAACCTGAAGAAAACTGAATCGGGTTATTATTCGGACGCAAACACGGCTTGACTCCCATAACCTTCAACTCACCATAGAAAAACGCATACTACTATTTTTGACGAACAGTCACATTCCTCTCGTAAATAGCATGAAAACGACTAAGGTTATTCTAGGGACACAATTACTTACGTAGGCGTAAGATTGGATTTCAAATTAACCTTCTGGGTACAAATCCAGTACGCTGAAGGAAAGGCACCGAAAATCACCTTCTATATTAGCAGACTAATGGACAACGTGGGAGAGACCACACAAAAAAAGAGAAAGCTCTTAATGTCAACAACCACCAGCGTCATACTATACGCAGCAGAGATTTTGGCAGATGTGCTAAAAAAAAGAAAACTTACATAAATTATAGGCCAGAGTGCAGCGCATCGCAGCACTCAGAGTTGCAGCAGCCTACCGAACTATGTCAGTTACTGCAATATTAGTCATAAGTGGTATAGAAATGGTATTCTAAAACCCTCCAGTTAACCGAATAAAGAAAGACACGATACGCATGACAACGAAGATGGGAGAATGAAAGTCGCAGCAGATAGTCTGCCAGATTTATAAGAGATTTAAACTTATGGACAAGTCGTAAATTTGGAAAATTCGAGCTCTATACAACACATGTGCTAACCGGACACGAATATTTCAGAAAGTGCATTCATAGAATGACTGAAATCGAAGAGCTGTCATGTCTATATAACAACGCTACAGTAGACGACGCAGAACAGCGATGACAGCTAATCACCGCCGTGGAAGACATTGACCCAATAAATGTGGACAATTTAACTACTTAAGTGTTGTCATGCGGGAGAGCGAAAAAATCGGGATGATTATCTGGAAATATGCAGGAAAAAGGCGGGACCTAGACGCAGGTGGGCTGATGCAAATCCCTCAAAAAGAAATTAAAAAATGGTAATGCAAACGCCTTTCCAAAGTGGGCAAGGGATCCTTAGAGTGTGGTTTTAAGTGACCAGAAAGTGGCACATATCGTTGCTGTGACGACAGCTCTGATGATACGGTGGCATTTTGCACTCCCTCACGCGCAAAAGAATAAAAAAAAAAACAGTAAAAAATCGCTATCACCTTGAATAACTAGAATACTTCTGCCTCACAGGCTACATTCTGCTGTTTTAGTATTGTGCTAGTTTATTTTGATTTCAAGAGAAATGGACTCACGGGCCAAAAAATTTAGTTAACCAAGGTTATCATCACTATAGAAGCCAACTTAGGCAAGTTCTCACACCTCAGTAAAGTTATGACCATTTTATGTGATTCAACACTCCTAACAAGAGTTTATGTTAAAGAACTTGGAATACCAGCTAAACCGGTTATGCATTTAAAGTACTCTGGAATAGAGTTGGTATTGGACAGACACAAAGGCTTTTACTTTTATATAAAGGCATCCTAAGCAATATTTGAGGTGCAATATATTAAATTTACTCCTACATTCCGGAACAATAGCTTTGAGAATGCCCAGCTTTCAGCCGGTGAGGACGGCATATCTTTCATGGCTCCTGATGTTTTAATTAAAAAATATATATTTTTTTCCATAGTGATAATAATAACTAAGTCAGTTTATCAAAAGCGCTGCTAAATTGGGCTTAATAATAAAACTTAATTAGCTGCTCTAACATTCTAAAACTCTACGAAATATCTAAAGGTGGTTGCTCGAATTAACTAATGATGTATTTTTCTATTACCTAAACTTATTTAATAGTAATTTGATGTGATAAGTATATATCTTTTACATATGCATACTTGAATTAAATATATAGTTAAGCCTTTAATCTTATATTTGAACCCTTTCGAACCTCCTTCGAACGTATATTATAGATGCACACACCGGCAACACACTTAAACCAATTTTCATAGCAGCGACATAAACGTTCTGAACTTTTTGAGCTGCGCACTATGTTGGCTATTAGCCAAAAGGCGTACAGTCAAATATACCATATATAAATACTATTCGTATGTATGTACTATCTGGACCTCTCTCCAATGTTTGACCGTATATGTAGACATCATAAAAAAACAAAACAAAAAATTAACTTCAGTGCACCGAAGCAATAATACCATTCACAGGTGAATTGAGTATGAAAAGATATTGATTGAATCTTGGTTCTAGATTTTGAACTGTCCTATACTGATACGTTCTGAATACTATGGTTGGAAGTTGTAGAGCTGATGTAGGAAAGAAGTCTATGCCAAACTTCCTGAAGATACTTAACTCGACAAATAAAAAAGTTGTCTCTACGAGGACTTGAGTGAGATCGATAAGTTTTCATATATGATATATTTTCATATAATGATAAGTTTTCATATAATGGTATCCTATATATGTATGGCATGACTAAGTACCTTATAGATCCTTCGACTTTCCTCTCTGGCTATAACAAACTTTATGGCAAACTCAATATACACTGTTTAGGGTATTAAAACTATTAAGACAATGGCGATTGTGATAACAAATTTTCGTGATATTCTCAGCTCCCCCAAACCCAACTATCCGAGCTCACTAAGCTTTTGTACAATTTCACAAACTTTTAATGGTTCATAAAATATTGATGGTAATGACAATAACTTGAACATTGAACGGTCAAATGAACGCTTCCACAGCTACAACTATAAAGCGCAAGTAAGCGTAAAGGCAAAGGCAGCCTAAAGAGAAGAGTGAAAATTGGAGCCTGAACGGTTAGTCTCCTAAAGTTCGTGGTGTGAGTCACATGCAGCTCGTAATTGACAGCAAAAGCGTGTTGCTTGCTTTTCGTAAGTAGAACATGTTCACCTGGCATGTCGGGATTTGTTATGCTTTAATGAAAGTTGGACAAGTGGGTAAATGTTCGTATTGAATTACACGATTTCTTTGCGTCGACATTTTCTGCCTAATTTGGCTGTTTTAAGTTGGTACTTGTTCAATTACCATTAACATAGCAAACAATTGAATGTTCCGGTCTTTGACTGATTTTTTAAATATATTCTAAAGGATACTGTTTGGATTAAATAATTGGATTTTTATCGTTTTCAGCTAATGTACTATAATTGTCTGATTTTACAATAAGTGGCATTTTTGAATATTTTACGGTACTGTTTTAGCTGCTGTGAGTTTCATTAACCAACTCATTAATAGTTCTTTCTAGTAAATGCTTTGAGTCAATTTGTCTTTTAGGGCTGTCTTTGTTCCAGTTAACAAAATAAGTAATTTGAAAAGAAATTGTTATTGTCTTATGACTTTTGATTTTGCGCTTGATGATCGGAAAAACAAAGAAACAGCAGGAAAAACAATAATACTAATCCAGCAGTTTGCAAAATTTCAATTTATAATTGGGATTTTTTGCCTATACATAAGATATTCTAACTCTAACTGATTCACTCGCGTAATTCTTCGAAAAGAATCGATTATTCTGGCAGAGACATCACATATAATAAATATGTTTGTTACTTATAACGTTCCGAAATCGAAGACAAAAGGCTGAGGCACATTTTCGATCCATTTAGTCAGCCATGAAAAAAAATTGCCGCAGAACTAAAAGTTGACGAGGAAAGACCAAGATTCTGCCACAGACAAACAAAGCGCAAAAATTTCTGTGTGAGAACTTTCGAAGAATACTACAGCGTCTTAGTGTAGATTCCTCTGTTGGATACAATCATCTTCGCCGATTTTCTAAAGAAGTATTGGATGGATTTCAACTAAGTTTGTTGCTTCCAGAAAAAGTATGTGATTTGAAAATCAAAGAAATGACAAATCTTATTGACTGCTTGACAGATAGATTCGAAGGCCTTTTTGGATAATGACAACGTCATGCAACGTTTGAAGCTCAAAGGTGAACTAGATCATTGGTAGGGGCAGAAATAAAAGTCAAAAGACTGTAAGTTACCGACTACAACGTTGAAGAACTGCCATGTAGACCTATACCACATAATGCATAATTTTCTTCGCATATTCATCACACTTCCTATGTCGAATGCGAACTCTGAACGCTCTTTTGCTACGCTTCGCCGCATGAAACGTGGCTGAGGATGAACATGCTTCAAGATAGATTGATCGGCCTGGCTTTGCTGCACACGTATAATGACATTGAAATCACTGCAGAAGAAGTTCTCGAAAGATTCTCACAACTTTACTCACTCGTTTTGTTTTATAAAATTTGTCTATTCAGTACTCGAACTGGCTACAGTATTATAAGAGTATATTGTAAGAAAGTATGTAACCCGCACGTCTACGATTTATAATGAGTTTTTTCAATTTAGTACAATGAGATATTCGAATTTCTATTTGAAAATATTCCAGCATTATATTAACTCATCAAAACATAAGCATTCTATTCTACTAGCTTGCACATATCCGTCGATTAATTTTATTTCTCAGATATTTTAATAAAATTATTATTTTTTGACAGCCACCAAAGGCAAATGAAATCGGGTCTTATATTTCTTTTAAATTTTTACCGTTGCCAAGAGTATTTAATAT
Source organism: Bactrocera correcta (assembly GCA_027475135.1). Lineage (NCBI taxonomy): Eukaryota > Metazoa > Arthropoda > Insecta > Diptera > Tephritidae > Bactrocera > Bactrocera correcta. Next base: position 9,460,636 of record CM050323.1, on the reverse strand, counting down.
TCGGCTCAGTCCGCACACAGAGCCCATAGTTTTTTATCACCGGTTGGTTGCGTATCAATTTCTGGTGAATGCGAGCGTTTATCACATTTTCATTTAAAACAGCTGTGCCTGAGCGGAAGTTTCCAGCTACGATGGCAACAATAGCGACCGTTTGGCGCAAACGCACATACACATATATATATATGCACGCACAAGAGCCAGATGTGGCATGCAACAGCCGGCGCCGGAAGAGGAAGTGGAAGTGCACAATAAACAAGAGCAAATTATTACGCCCGTGGGTGAAGCTACGCACAGCACAGCTCGACCACATATATATACATATGTATGTATATTTAGTACATATGTATATTGCCGTTGTGCATGCAAATATATTGATGGCAAAGTGTTTTGCGAGCAAAGCGGCTGCACTGTGTGGTTTTATCTGTGCAAAAATGCTTCACACGCAGCTGCGGATTGTGTACATCGTTTGTCTATATTCGCTGCTAAAGTGCAAAGGTTACTGTTATTATTATTTTGCTTGTTTGCAAAGCAATCTGTTAATTTTATTTACGCTGAATATTATGATGTTACAGTTATTTGGCTAAATATAATGCAGAGCAAGTGGGTAGTAAATCACAGAGTAACGTTATTTGGCTTTAAAATAACGAGATTTTAGAAAATAAAAATAATTTTTGACTTTTTATAATGGCATACTCAGGTTTGTTTTGAGAAAGCCCTTGCTAAGATTTTCTTCGAGCTGCAAATATTAAACTTTATTCTTTGAGGCGACTCAAGTGTGCTATCCTTCTATTCAAAAAGTAACTTAAACCTTAAGTACTACAGTGGAATGGACAGTTAAAGGCTACCATAAGCTTTTTGTTTATATCATATTTAGAAATTAAAATAACGGATAGGGACAGCAAACGACGACAAAATGTTTCCGTGCCAGTGAGACAAAGAAGTGCATGTGGCGTCGAGCATATTGCAGCCGCCAGGGCACCGATGGAGGATAACCTAAATCAGTCTCTCACACGTCGTTCTCAAGCGTTGAGAATCTCTAAGACGTCGTTGTGGCGAATTTTGAAAAACGATTTTGGCCTACATCCTTACAAGATCCAACTGATATAAGAACTGAAGCCGCTTGACCACCAGAATCGTCGTATGTTCGTGAATTGGGCTGAGCAACAACTTAAAAATTATCCGGATTTTCATCGAAAAATCATCTTCTGCGATGAGGATCATGTCTGGCTGAATGGCTTCGTCAATATACAAAATATGTGTTATTGGTCATGGCATCGTGCTCCATGAGTCACCATTGCATCTCGAAAAAATTATGGTTTGGTACGGTTTATGCGCCGGCGGCATCATTGGGCCGTACTTCTTACGTGAGGATCAAAACCGATAGGTTACTATGAATGGGAAACGCTACCGCTCAATGATAAACAAATATTTTTGGCTCAAATTGGATGATATGAACTTGGACAATATGTGGTTCCAAAACGACGGCGTCACAAGCCATACAGCGAATGTCAGAATCGGTTTATTGAAAATCATGTTTGGTGAATGTGTTATCTCACGAAATGGCACAGGCCGCCTCCGTCGTGCAATTTGACGTTTGACGCCACTATGTAGAAACCAATGGTCTATGCCAACACTCCAGCGACGATGAGCGTTTGATGAACTTTGTACTAATAACGAACGTAAAATTGCAGCAGTATCGACCGATTTACATATGCTTGAAAAGAGGCCGAATCCGGTGAATATAGCTGACGAAATAACCGGTTGTAGCCTGATCTGACCATTTGGCAGAGATAATGGCTTGAATCTCAGCCAGTGCATTGTCATTGTAGAATAATACGTTTTTCGTCGCCATATTCAGACGTTTTTTCGGTAATTTTTCGTCGATTTGACCCAATTATTTGGTACTGAAAAGCATTGTGAAGCTTTTATACTTCTTCAGGCTAACTACCACATAGTTTTCGCCTGCTTTAGATCAGGTTCGTCTCGTTAAGTCCATTTTATGTGCGCTTCTTAGTCCATTTCAGTGTACAATCCTATATATCGATGGGTATGGGATTGCAAATAAGTGGAGTCAGACTGTGCAATGGTTGTGCCTGTCGTTCGGAGTAAGCAAATGCGGTACGATCACGACGATAGCTTTCTCATATTCAATATTTCAAGCGCCATTTAACATTTTACTATTTCAGCTAAGTTTGCTCATATAGGATCGGTCGTCTGCCAATACGAAATTGGAGACTTTTGCGATGCAATCTTCCGTGAAAGCCGCTTTTGAAGCAGTTGGGTATCTCTAATTAACGGATATGTGACAATGTTTAAACTCATTAAATCACATTTTCATGATCGATATTGAAGGGCAAAAGTCACCGATCCAAACAAGGTTAGTCTGGTTAGTCAGCATCACTTAAGGTCATCGAAATCTATGCTCCTTCCAGGGAAGAAGAGGTGGACTATGAACTACTTGAGCGGTCGACAATCATCCGCACTATTTCGAGGTAAAATATGTAATTTGAGAAGAACGAAACAGGGGTTCCGCAATATGTTTAACTTCTACATCTCGAAACTCCCTCAACCACCTGAGGGAATTTCTATCACCTCTTACGCTAATGATTGCACGATAATGACGTCGTGCAATGGAAACGGCAATCTCTCCGCCCTTTCTCGCTTCTTCGCTAAACCCAGCGACCATATTCACTAACGGGTCAAGGAAGTTCATACTTGATCTTAATATTGCAGTCGATGGTGTTTAAATACCGACTGGCAATATCCCTGATATTTTAGGTGTGACATTCAACAGCCTGAGCTCTTTAACTCCTCCCACGACCGCAATTATTGCCAAAGTACAGGACCGTAACAACATCCTCAACTCGCTAGCCGGCAGCACATGGGAAAGAACATGGAAACATTGTTAACAACATACAAGGCAATCAGCCGACCGGTCTTTAACTACGCTGCACCAATATGGTCGCCTGAATGCAGTGAATCGCAGTCGAGGAAGCTACAGATATGTTACTGCATTCCAGACTACAACAGCTGGGAGGCATCCTGTAGTAGACCGAATTACTAACTCCTCTTCAAGCAGTTTCTGACGAAGTGTTTTCGAAGAAATTACCCCTGCAGTCAACTGCTTGTAGCGGTACCGCCTCGATAGGATCATAAAAAGGTCCTTCCTCAAATACGTCAACGACATAAAACAATACGCCGACCAGACTTCGGACGCAACTAACTTCAGACATGCACTGACCGCCAATCACAGTGGAGCCGTTAACAGCTTCACCGACTCTCACTCCAGCGAATGGCATATTTGGAATCAACCAACCACCACCCATTGCAGAGGATGAGCTCGAGTTTGCCGCTAGAATTGAGAGTGACCCTTGCGTAGCTTCGTTCTGCATACTGTAGCAGGTTAAACTCCTATGTATCCAGGATCGACCGTGACATATCAAACATATGTCCAGCGTGCAACGAGTCTCGGCATGACACTAGCCAAAATTGCATGCCCTGCTAACCCCACACATCTTACTCCCCTCTATCTTTGGTGCGACCCCGTCAAAAAAGCACGTTTCCGGGGCTTACCATTGAATAACCTCAATGTCAACTTAGCTAATCTTTACCATCCTAACGGAGATTAAGTAACCGTTACAACAACAATAAGGACAAAAGTCACCATCTACTCTCGTTTTGTCTCTCTTAAGAACAAAAATCAAGTTTCCCTCAAATATTGTTATTTTTTAATTTTTTTTTTTTAATCAAAGAGCTCTTAATAATTCCACACACAGTCTTAACAACACAACGAGTTCAATTTGGTTGCAATTTTGACAGAAATTGTCTACGAGTCTACACTATGGTAGTGACGCTATCGGCCTGGGGAGGCCAACTTATTTTCGAATCACTCTCATAAACTTTTAATTGACTTTCCCCAAGCTTGCCAAAACATTTCCAAAACTGGTTGCTGAGAAGATCCTATTAAACTAAATTGATCAAAGAAATTTATTTATTAAGCTCAGTGTAGTCTATGGAATGAAATAAATACAGAGTCATATCCCCAGCTAATATGCTTCCGCATAAAAAAAGGGAGATCAATTCTCTAAACTTTGGCTTCTTGTTTGCTAGAAGTAAGTTAAAGACCGAGCAAATTAAAATAGAACTTGAAAACTTTGCCCTAACTTCTAAAATAAGTTTTTTTCTTTGAAATTTTTTTGTTATATATATTTTTTGGAACTCTAAACCCAACGACAAACGAGTCTTCTATACAAATTGTTTGGTATTTCTATAATTGGATCCGCCTAAACCAACACCCAAAAACAACCACTGACGCAATTTAACATAATTTAATGAGAGTGGGTGCGCAGTACGGAAAAATATATTCACCAACCAAACACCAACGTACATACATACATATATATACATACACGTGGCAACCACTCTACTGCACACAGTTAGAGAGTGACCACAATCATTCTGTCATTATGTTTAATTACTCGTTTCCCGTCTAATTCGTCATAGTCAACGAGTGCCATTTGAAAAGGCTTCTTCTTATGTGATTTAATTTTTTTATGGTTGTTCTAGCTGTTTTTGTGCGAGTATACGAGTATATCATGCTATTATTGCCGAGGACTTAGGAGAGAACCCACGCGATTTGCGTGTTTAAATGCCAACAAAGCGTCATTTAAAGCAGTTAGTGGCACACCTACTCGGTGCTATGAAGAAATTCGTGTGTGTCATTATGTATATAAGTGTGAGTGTGTGTGCGTGTTTGAGTGGCTGAAACGCCGGGAGTACGATTTAAATGAAATGTCAACGAAAATTCATTACATTGCAACGCCCCGGTGAGGGCAATGCAATAAATAATTTGAATCGTGTGGAATTGCCTTGAGGTGCGGTGGGCAGTAGAGGGTGTGGATTGTTAAAAAATGAGCACTCGTGATGGGGAAATTAATTTGCTGTATAGACATACATACACACGTACATATGTATTTGTGAGTAAAAGGTGCACACACAGTTATGTAAGCTGACATAACCTCAAATGTGTAAATTATATGCTGGGGTATGTGGCACCCATACACACATATGTGTACATACATATGTAAGGCTGTGATTTACAATTGTTCAACTGTCACACGATATTTTAATTAAAGTAAATTTTTTCATCACCGTCACAAACCTTCGTGTGTTTCACTCGAACAATTCTCCGCGCTTATAAATTGCACTTAACGGAATGTATTATGTTTTTTATGTGCGCAGATATGGCTAATATTTTCATTTGAGATATCATAACTATGCACACACAAATACACAAGCGACTACAAAATACCTCAGCGGTTGATTACTACCCAGTCACACAGTCGCGCTGGCACTCAGTCACTCAGTTGGTGTGTCAGTCGGTCATTTGGTGCCGCGACTGTTGCATGACAGCTGTTTTGAGCCCGGCAAGCGTTGACACGGAAATAGTGCAACAGAAATTTGTGCTAATTTGTGAAATGTTTAACATATGTATTCATTACTTATCCCTGCACGCACGCGTTTATGCTTCGTGCATTGTTGTTGCCCTTCCCTTGTAATGCACACTTGACTGTTTCGTTGGCTCTTTAATTTGCTGGGATTGCATTGCAGTGATTTGCCTGCGCATGCAATCGTTTTGTGGTGACAATAAATGGTTATTTGCATTTTTTCAGATAACTATAATATTACGAAGAAGATTTATGAGTGGAATTGGAGCGCGAGCTAATATTTTAATTTTTCTGGCAAAAAGTAACCTCCATATATATATATACTTAAATGATAATGAAAATGTTTTGAGGGCTTGACTTGGAACAAAATGAGCTATTGATATAAGAAACTGGCTTCAAAGCCCGAAATCTAGCTAGACTTTCAATATTCTACTCATTTCCGATTATGCTGTTCATTTTTCTGCACTCTTATCATGGATTTCTTCAAAAAAGAGGTGGCTTCAATGAAGTCAAATTGATATATAAAATTTCAGAGTCTATTGATGCCTAAATAAATGCGTAGCGTCTCTTAGCCTCACGATTGTGGCATGTTTCACCTCATGGTGTTGGGAAATTTCTATAACGTGTCTAATAAAACTCATTGTTTTTAATAAAATTAATACTAAATATACCAAATTTATTAAAGTTAGACAATTAGACTTCGAGAAAGTTCACCTCAAAAAACATGTACGATTTCTGAAAGATCTCATAATGGGAACAGTTCCTCTTATTAGCCAAAAGGAGGAAAAAAATAATGTTCATGGAATGCAAGAGAGTAAAAGAAACTGGCCGGTTAAGCTGGACCACAAAAATACCAGAATCTCACTAGGTGACTAATCTTAGATGAAATCGAAAATCCTTTTTTAATTTCAATTTGTACTTTAAATCTACGACAATGACATGAGTTTTAGTCAGAATTGGTAATAACCTATTAAGAGCATAAATAAATCCATTAGTGAGTCTAAGTTATTAACAAAAAACAATTCTGCGTTAAATGTCTAAAGATATTAAAATCAAGAAGTGGTTTTTTACAATCAATTTCGGGCGCCTCGTTTAAAACCAAGCGCTTTGTGCTATTTTTACATCGAAGCTTGCATATAACCTAACAGTATATTGAACTACCGACTGTAAATGTCAAGAACTACCCAATTAGAATAAACCGGAATCTATCGTAGAAATTTTCAGAATTTTTCGACAAATTTCACACATAAGAAAACCAGGGATATATAAATAAAATAGGACAAATGTTGTTCCGATAAATTCTTGAAAGGAAACAAAATCCAATAGCTTTTGTGTCAGTCGAAACCATTCATAAAATGGCCGAAGAGATTTAGAGAGACGCTTAATTACTTTTCGTTGATCGTTTTCTTTTTCTTTAGCGAAGTCAGCAACCTAGATATCATTTACCTTTCTGTTTAACTTTAGCAAAGTCCCAAACCATAAGTACATGAAGTTTTACCGTGCGATTCTGTACTGTGATACAGTCGCAGGTCTCTAAATTTGAAATTTTACATTAGAGACAATTTTTGTGACGGATTGGAGACATTATTTTGGGACTAACGTTAGAGACCCTTTAGTAAATAATAGCTAGTCACAAATTGAGACTTTACCTCAAAATAGTGACTAGAAACTGCTTACAGAATTCCACTATTACTTTACCTTATCGATGACAACAACCCTTACCGTGTTCAATAAGCCGTAAGGTTATTGACTTCGCTAAGAGCTATTGACGATTGCGGTAAAATTCTTAATCTTTTTTAAATGCTCTTCATTTCACACGATAATTCGGTTCAGATCTTTCCGATTTCAAATTCATGTAAGGTTAGTTGAAAAAGGCGTATTCAAATAATCCAAAGGACTCAAAACTTTCAAATAATGAGTTTGAGAACTAAGGAATTACATGGTAAACAAATTTAGAAGGTTGAAATTTCTTTAAAATATGTAAAAACTAAGAATCGCTATTGAAGAGATGTTATGAGAAGTTAAAAAGTTTGCTGCAAAAAATATATTTTTTACAGAAAACCTCTCCTGAGTGTTCCCTCATCACATTAAAGCTTGCAGCTCACAGCCCCCTATCATTATTATAAATCGTCACTGAAAATGCAAAACACATATTATCAAAAAAATGAAAATTCAGATTTTTATTGCTTAATATTCACTACACTATGTCACATATATGTACATATGTTTGTAGCATAAAATTTTCAGCTTCTGCTGTCAGATATAACCTATATATTAGTTATTTCATAATCAAAACTCAAATTTTGTTTCAATATGAGTGGTTTCCTTTGCCTGTCAACTTATGAAAAGTGATATTACTTTATCTTCCATTTTAGTTGAGGATATGTAACTTTATCTTGGAAAGAATTTAGTTTTGGCACTTCTAGCAAACATAAGCGTTTAAATAAAGCCTTGAACAAGATAGAAAAACATGAAGGTCATCTAAAGCATCGGCAGCGCTAGTATCGTAAAATTTTAGGAAAATTTATTTGGTAAATCTGTGGTACCAGTTAGTTATACCAGTTAGTAACCAGTTAGTTAACAAGTAGTTGGTTCGCTTTTTGTCAATTATTCATAGATTTTCAGAAAGATTTAATAACTTTTTAATAAAATATAAAATACACGTTTATATCAATATTAAATATTCTTACAATTTTAGGGGTATAAATTAATACCAACCATTTTATGGTTGAAGAAAAACGATTGCACTGCACTCCGAAGAGTAGACAGAGTAGAAAATCGTAGTATGTGCTAATTTGAAAACCATTATAAAACCACATTAATTTATCGGAGTACTTTTCTCACGAATCAACAAGCCTCTAACAAAAGAAATCTCAGCACTATAGTTTCTAGATAAATTGCTTACCAAAATTGATAAAAACAGTACTTTTGATAATATTGTAATAAACATGGCTAGAAAAAAATTCGAAGTCAATCAAGTTGAGAAAATATAATTAAAATCGAAAATAAACCTCACTCATATTTTTAACGCTTTTTAATAATACAAAAAAAAATTTTGGGTGGCACACTGCGTATGAGCAACATAAATTGTGATTTGAGCGATAAAGGCACAAAATGAATGTATGTACATATGTATATTTAAGTTCTGCTCTCAGTTGGAAGCACGAAATTATTGCTTTGCTACTTTTAAACTAAAATAGCGAATAACATGTTTATTGGTACCACATGACGTATGAGCAACATCGGACGGGAAAAGACCAGTTGCAACTTAACATAAGGGCATGAAAGTCCACAAAATATTTTTAAATAGAAATAAAATGAAATCTGGAAGCGAAGTACACGAAAATATAATAAACCGTTATACAAGTGAAGTAACTTATTTTTTGCATTTAAATTTGGCAACAAAGTATTATAGCAACTATTTATCGCCTATTCTTAAACAACGCCTTGTTAATGAGCAAAAATTCACAATTCCTCACACTTATAGAACACTCAAGCGTTAGGCGCACCCCTAATTATGTGAGATAATATCAAATGCCACAAGCGATATTTTAACTGTGCTAAAGTTTTGCATAATAATATAAAATATTCAATTCCGCGCCACACCATGGCTTGTGTGAAAACGATATGCTTAGTTTCTGAGTAGTTGTGTGTGGCTCAGCTTACTACAGATATACATGCTTGTATAATAACGTATAATATAGTATACATATTTATAAGTACATATAGGCACACATATGCGAATATATCCTTGCAAATTTTCTAATCGAAGACGCTAACTTAGCGTTAATTTGCATTGCAAACTCGACAAAATTGTTCCAGCACATTTTACATGCTTAATATATACACTTTACATACATAATCTCTACAATGTACCACAACTGCAATACGGCAATTTTGTTACTTTTAGTTGCAGCTGCATTCCTTTTGGCGCGTAGAAAATACTTATAGAGTTACGCATGCAAATATCACTAAATTTACTTTCAACAAAATTGCCAATGAAAACTTTCACTATTCACAACTTAACTATTTGTAGATATACGTTTTATAAACGAAGTGTGCGTAAATTTAGTATTAGCTCATATTTGGTTAAGTAAGCGTATCACTTCCACAAAGTGGCGTCTGCCAAGGCGTTTGAATTACTTGGAAAACGCTTAGAAAGAAAATAAAAAAGTTTGCAAAAATGTTGCTGTCTCATTACGCAGCAACAAATATGTTCCATATTATGTATATATAATATATATCAGGAAAAATTGTATATGTATAGAAATAATTTTATACACTCCATAGCATTTTCAGGAATCTATAGCTTAATCCAAAAAATTAATAAAATAAGTATATAAAGAATGTTAATAAGATTATCGTTGTATGTTTTTACATCGCAAGAAAACTCAAGTTGAACTATAATATGCAATACGTTCAAGTCCTCATACACTGCGTATGAGTAACATTGATAAAGAAGCCAGCAACTAAAAAACTAACTCAAACAGTTTCCAATGTGTAAACTAGTAGTTGAGTTATAGTTCTAATATCTACTTGATACTAAAATACTTAGGAGAGAAAAAACTGCGACTTTACATATAACCAATTACAAAAAAATTTCCACCAGATCTGCAGTTTATACCTGTAATAATTATTTTCAACTCTGCATGCATGAGGGAAGAGCAACAGACAGAGTAACAACAAACAAGGTAGGAGTGAGAATACTTCTCGTACTTTACAATACTTAGAAGTGGAATAAACAAAATAGAGGATTACACTTTTTTAAAAAGACTTTCTTTGTCACTAACCCTATAACTGGTTTAATTGATTCATGATGCTCAAGGCCCATATTTTTCGAAATATTCGTACAAAGGCACCTTGTATAAGTAACATTAGTTACTTAACACATCTGTTATGCACTCGTTTCTCAATATCTTATAGAAATTATTATGAGTTATTTTGAAATCAGGCCACGAATAATAGATACTGTTGAGCAAAAGACAGAAGTCTTGCTCATAAGTACCAGGAAAGTGGAGGAAAGTATATCTCTCGCCACAGGAGACGTAAGATTCATTCAAAGCCACAACTAAAGTATCTCGGAGTAATAATAGGCTCAAGGCTCAAATTTAAGGATCACCTAGAATACACTGCAGGTAAATAGAATAAAATCCTGAAAACCTTATAAAAAATGATGGCAAATAGAGGCAACGTGTGTCTAGCCAGCAATTTTCTAGATAATGAGATCGGTTGTGTTATATGCGGCGCCAATATGGATCCTGGTGCTAGGCATCAAAGCATATGCCGGACAAATAGGCATAGTGCTCAGGCTGTCGGCACTAAGAGTTATCAGTGCTTTTCGAACAAAAGAGAAGGAACACCCAGTATGATCCCCATTGACATCTAGAGTGACGAATACGAGTGGATTTACAATTTATCAGAGCCGTCTATAGGAGTCCAAAGAGATGGAGAGTCAAGAGTCAAGTCAAACTTCACTCACCGGACATCCATTTGTGGATCGACAGATGACATGAGGACCTAGATTTCCACCTAACTGAAATACTAAGTGTATATGGGTGCTTTAAAAGCTACCTTTACAGATTCCAGCACGACATTAGTCTGTATTGTTCGATGTGTTCAGAGCGCTTTGAAGACTCTGAGCATATATTATTTTATTTTCTTCGCTTTTTAAGTACAAAAGAAAAACTAAAACTGCACTCGGTGGCAGTTTTACGGTTTAAAAGTAGAGCAGATTAGGCGTCCGTCAGTCCATGCCATAGAGGTGACGTTGTGCCTAATCACTGGTGCGAAGTAATATTTAGTCAGGTAGTTCCGTGGGAGAGTCTGAAGTTGGGAGTAGGTTAGGTTTATTGTACACCGATCACGTATGACAACCAGCATGAGTGCAGTAGCTGACAGGCAATCGTATACCAAAATCATCATTATAAACGACAACCGACGACTGATCATAAGCATAGATCATATTCACATTATATTTAATTTATTTACGTAAATTTTCAATTGAATAATTTACCAAATTTGATCGCCAAAAAGAACGTAATTTTTTAATATTTTATGAAGCCATTATTACAAATGAAAAAGTATTAACTTACTATTGTGGAGTACTTTTTAAACATTTACAATATCCCAAATAATCCTAATAAAACATCTTGTTTATGTAATAGTTGTTCTACTTAGCATACCTGTATATAAGGCGACTAACGTGAGTATAATAACAGCTACTAATAAAAATTTCCATTATATATGAGAACTGACTATTTATTATAAGTAGGTAACCGTGTAATTGTTCACAATTTTTTGCATATTATGTATTACTACATACCCATTACTGATTATTGAACATAAATATTTCAATAATGATACATTAGCGGTAAGACTAAGTTTGTTATCTGTAAAGAATAACTTTCAAATTGAGTTATTTACCGAAATTAATATCCGAAAATACCCTTGCTTTTAGAATATTGTGTAACAAAAGGATTTACTTTCTTATGTGGAGTATTTGTTAGGCATTTACATTGTCTACTGATTCACTTTTATGACTAGACTGTATAAAATTCTGCTTAAGAAGACATAGTCAGCAGATCATAAACTATATCTATAATGGTTTTTGCTTCCTACAACGTGACCTTAATTCAGAAGCAAGCACCTCTAACACACCCAGATTGTTGATTCATCTGACACTGAGAAGCAGTCCTCCAGTGCCGCGGTGACTGCACTGACTCTACGCTTTTTGAAAAAAGTTGAATTTTACCCAAAACGTAGGCCGAAATTCGATTTTTTATCGGATCGAATAAGAAAAAAACATTAACGTTTGCACCAAAGCTAAAGGGTGACTCATTTTGAGATTCCCTACTTTATACAAAAAAAACATAGTAACTTCAAAATTGGAAAAGTTTATTAACATTCAACGAACATTCTTAGGTATTTATTTTTAGAAGATTATTTCTGTCAAATGTTGGCCGCGGCTACGTCTCAGATGGTCCATTCGTTGAGTCCAATTTTCAGTTTTAGGTATCAAATATTTAGTTACCATGACTCGTTAACGGTCGCCATTGACGGACACGTTCCACTGGCCCGCAAACCTCATCACACTCTTGTTCTTTTTGGAAGAAATGAAAGTTCTCTTCAGGTCTGCTCTCCGTACCGAATGCGGCAATTTTGTTTGTTTCCATAATGGCTTAATCAACTTAGCATGTCACGCTGCTCATTTATACTATATACGATGTTTCTTTCTGGGTGTTACTTGATAGTAAACTGAATATGCCCCCTCCTGAGTTAAAATACTGGTAAGTTGTTGTAGGGTGTGCTATAGCCATAAAGAACATGGGAACACAATTTGATAATGATTGCGAATTTAAAAAATGTAGTTTAAAGTTTTTTTCCCGAATCGAACTTCCTTTATGAGGCCTTTGTTAAAATCGATTGATTTCGTTTTAACCCACTTACTTGTTACTTCATTTTACTACTTATTTTGCTATACAATTTTTCATTCACATACAAGGACATCGTTAATAACAGTTGTTTGCCGTTTTTATCGCTGGCTCTGTTTTCCGCTGTCATAATGTTTAATTGCATTGTAATGAGTTAGTTAAAGTGGCGTAATCAAAGTGGCTGCTTACCACAAAACTCCCTACGGCCATGTTGCGAAATGACAACAGGAAAACGGCAATACGACAGCAGAAAAACAACAATAACACAATAAAAGTAATGCACCAGTCGATTTTACAAGCGTGCAACACGCGATGAGTATTGAGTGGCCATTTTTTTCTTTCTTTGTTTTTGGTTTTTTTGCATTTCATATTTTTGTTGTAGACTCACTTACATAAGCGCAAATTTATCATTCACACATAAATTGCGGATTTCCTGTGCTTTATACGCGGCAATTCACACCATTCATGCCATAAGCGGCAACGGAAGAGTCAGCGACGCGTGCGCCGGCGCTCGGCTGCGAACTTTTTACCTTTCAATTTAGTGATTTAAAACACTTTTCCAATTAAAATTAAAATTGCACGCAAATATATGGACATCTACAATTTTTAAATACACTTTTAACTTTTTACAAATACCACAAAAACAACAACCACGAAATTATATTTTCTCACATATTTAACTTCTGATTCTCTATTTGCGCGTGTGTTCTTAGTGAATTCGAAGCTATTTGGTTATGATTTCTTCTTTTTTGGTTTTTTGTTATTTTTTTAGTTGGCGACATGTTGGAAAAACTCAATTTCATATATAAATACAAACATTCTTTGTACGCACACGCGTGCGTAGTAAGGCTGGTGTTTGTGCCGCGTGGTTTTCAATTAAAAATTACGATTATTCGGCATAAAAACGGGCAGTTGCAAACATTTATTATAACGATGCTTGCAGCTATTATGTGCACAAATCTACATACTTGCACATATATATATATATATATATATACATGCAAACATACACTCATAGGTACCCAAAAGTCTATGTGCTTGTGGGCATGTATGTGTTTGTCAAGTTGCGGAGTTGCTGTTGTTGGCCTGCTGTCGATGTGTATGTATTTGTAAAGGGTGTTCTTTAAGTATTATACAAACTTTTTTTGCTGCCTGCCTAGATGACATATTGGGTATATATTGAATAAATTCCTCAAGCTCTCTTGCATTCAAAATGTCCTGATGGTGTTTTTGTACCTCCTCTTGATGACAAGTCCAGTCAATGATATAATTTACGCAGACAGCTACGACTTATCAGGAAACTACCCTATCAATATTTTTTTAGATAGATAATTACAGCTGTTGTTGCAGTTTTGGTAGCCATATCCCCCAAATTTCGTTCATAAAATAAAGTCTTTAAATTTTGCAAACAACGAAACCTAAATTTTTGGCCGTTTCAATAATAGAAGTGTTAAACTATTTTTGAAAAAAAAAAAATCTAAATAAAACACCCTTTATGTATGTACCTTTAAAGGTATGCTCTTTGCAGCAGCTCTGCAACATTGTTTAAAATAAGTGTGAAAACTACACGCGGGTGACGCAGAATTGCAATTACAAATTTCACCTGTGTGTTGGATTCATACAATGGGCAATATTGTAATTGCTGATGAATAAAAATAAAATAAGAAATATAAATAAAAAAAAAGAAAAACAAATAAAAAAAATATAGAAAAAAAAGGAAAAGATTGCTTACAATAACTAGATTTTGATTCGGTAGCTTGTATGGCAGCCACTTAGTAATCCGATCTGAAAATCATTATTATTGCCTTAGACAAAAACCCATATTCGTGAAGATATCTCGTCAATGGAACAAGTTTTCAATGCAAGCGCTAAATGACGTACGTTCAGTTTGTATGACAACTGTATGCTATAGTGAACCGATCTCAACACTCTCTTTTACAATAACTCATACCAAATTTCTCGAAAATAAATATTCGAATGTAAAGCTTGCCATACAAACTTTTGATTCTGATCGTTCAGTTTGTAAGGTAGTTATATATGGAGTATTCCATACCAAATCGACCACTTTTTAACCCGACCTCTTTAGATTTTGCTGAAACTTTCAAACCATTCTTTTCTACCCTTTGAAAAAAAATTTTTGAGAATTTTTTCAAAATTTTTTATCCATCTTCAAAAAAGTTATGAATTTAGCTATTTTTTGCTTAAAAAAAATGGCTTTTTTATTTTCAAATAGCCATAACTTTTGCAGAAATTGACTTTTGGGGACCTTTTTTTTTTAAATTTTTGTTTTTCAATGAACTTTTCGAAAAAATAGATGAAAAAAATTTAACACTATCAACTATATAAAATAATCGGTTTTTTTGAGTAAAATCGTATTTTTTTTAGAAGTTCGCCATTTTTTGTTCCCTTAAAAAAAATTTCAATTAATTTGACATATATCCCTGCTAATCTCGGAGTGGGCCGATTTTTTGTTTTTTTTTTATTTATTTAAAAAAATAAAATTAAAAAAAAAGTATTACAAAATTTTTTTTTCCCGTAAACTTTATTTCTATCATATAAAAAATATAATTTAACGATTTCATGATTTCACAGAAACTGTCTGTCTGATACTCTTAAGCAATAAATATACGCCTAAAGCTTATAACTGGAGCAACAGAGAATTCCATAACCTACCGGAGTCCTATATCTGAGCTAAAGCTTTTCCGATTAAGGCGACAAATAAGCGGAGTAAAAATTAAATATGTGATATGCGATTTCTTGAAACTTTGGATTAGGGGCACTTCTTTGAAATAATTTTTAAATCTGAATACTAATTCCTGACCATTAGTCTATCCCAGACGATATTTGACAGAAAGATAATTTTTTTCGCCACTTGACTGAAGTTTTGAAAAAACTGTTCTTTGAACAAATACAGAGCTTTTCGTATTAACCAAAGTCAATTCGAAAGGAAAAGCGTTTTGACAAAATCTCCAGCTTAACAACATTTGTAATTTGGACTTAAGAGAGTTTGTGAGAAAAATTATAGGTTATATTACCGCTCACAAGACTAGTGGAATTTATCACACATATTATATTCACCACCCTAGTGCTATTCACCACACATATGCTATTAACCACATTAATTATATTTACCACACTATTTAATTTCACCACGAGACAATTTTTAAAATGCGGTGGAGTTTCATTCCGAATAAAAATACCTTTCTGCTTCATATATACGACCGTGAACTTAAGCAGGTGTAGGCTTAGGCATTGCGATGCATTATTACAGGACCTCAATAATCTTAACGCTAAAACCATTTGCTGCTGTCAATGAAATTACTTATATCTGACAGATTTCAAGTACTCTGTGTCTGGCTTGTGTTAAAACTGGACAGACTCATTTTAGCGTAAATACTATTTCTGGACCTATGTAGTAAGTCCCCACTTCTAGACTCACTATACTTTTCCAATTTATCTTCTTCGCGATTTTACAATTGCAGTTGGCTTTAGCCTGGCTAACAACCATATTTTTCTGTAGTCTCCCATTGTTATTTAATAGAATATCGCAGGATTTCTCTATACCCAGTACTTTCGATTGAAAAATTAAGACTGAGCTTGGTAGATAGAGAGAGATGGATTATATATCCGCCTCTACTCTGCAGTCCATATCGGTCGGTATGTATAGAGGTTATATCAGATAAAGCAGGATTCCTCTCCTCCATTGACGTCCACATGATATCCTCACCTATCACAAAATCTTTTAGTAAATTTTTTTTAAATTCCTCTCTGAAAATCACCTTCCCGCTCCACAGTGCCGTTTCACACTCAGCGTGTATTTGCTTTAGTTGCCTGTTCATTGCCGCTGCTATTATTATTAATATTTTTGTGGGCGTGACAGCTGTGCTGTTCATTTTTATTAAACATAAATTCTGGCAAACCAACACACACACACATATATATAGGCGCAAATATTCAATTTGCCGCACATTGCTCGCCTGGAGTCTTGCATTTTCCTTCTTTTTTTATGCTTTGCTGGTAATACAGTTGCAGCTGCGGCGGCTGGTCACTAGGTATTCGGTCCGTGCTTCCGTGCAGCCGTCAACACAGGTTTTATAATTCATGGTAACTCGTGTGTACGCATTTTCCTTTTATAGTTTTCAATACTTTCGCTGCGCTTTTTGTCACACTGCAATAACGTTGCAATGATGCGAAACGTGAACGAGGATTGAAGACGCATGTTGCTGAGCTGTTCATTGTTATGCTTGGTATTATCGGAAATATAACTGAAAATAGCTGGGTTTTGTCTTTTCTATGTTTAAATTGCATAAACTTGTTAAAGCAGTAGAGTGACTCTGGTGGCATTTTTGGTAGTTAGAAAAAGTTATGTCTGACCATTGGCACAACGCTAATTAGAGGGCTTTAGGATAGCTTCTGTCGGATTTATCTCTAGTTTTTGTGAGAAAAATTATTGAGTTATATTACTATTAACCATAATAGTGTAACTCACCATAAGGGTGATATTCACCACACTTAGTATATTCACCACACCCATAATATTTAACACTTTTATGAAATTCACCACACTTACGCCATTAACCACACTAATGATATTCTTCACTCTATTTATATTCACCATGATTAAAATGCGTTGGAGTTTCGTTCTAAATAAAAATACTTCATTGCTTCTTTTACCGTATATTAAGCAAGAGTAGACGTCACCGTTATTACCACAGCCATGTGTCCATCAAGAATAGGTTTCGCGACGAGGTAGTCCAACTTACCAGTGATGCAGTCAAAGCGACAGTTCCCTTCCAGGAACTCTTAATGAATTCAGTATCCCAACTTGCATAAAAAAATGCTTTGCATCTAAGTCTGAACTAAATTCAAAAATTTCTGAATCAAAATGTTCTCTGAAAGGTCTTAATACAGATTAGGTTGTTTAACCACAAAAAAATTAATACCAGTTTTATGTACTCATATTCAACATTCTTCATCGCCAAGACAGTAGAATGGACAAAAGAAATAAAATGAAAAGTAATTTAAAACAAAAAAAACTGAAATTTTTTGTCTCTAAAAGTCAAAATTCAATTCATATCAATGCACGTATGTATTTGTAAGTCAAACACAGGTAATCGCAAGTGAAATGTCAAGTGTAAAAAAAATAGTTCCGAACAAAAACTATCAAATGGAAAAAGTGCAAATAAGATACGATGTAACTAACTGAATGCGGCCCAACCCTCCGCACTGGAATTCACACATGCTAAGGACACAGAATAGAAAACTTTGCGGGCATGACTATTGCTCCCAGGTCGATACTGAAGTGGCTGTCGAAAAGTGCAAAATTAAAAGAGTAAAAAATTATCAAAATTAAATTTATAGAGAGAGAGAGAGTCTAACTTCGGCAACAACTCATGTGCCTATCGAATCCACAAGCACTTTGGTCTACAAGAAGGCAGTCAGAAATGCTATCAACGAGCTCTGGCGACGATGCAGAGCTTCATGGCTTCGCAGCTTCCGTTTATCAACGACAAACGGAAATCGAGGAATTGAAGAGAAAGTGGAGGAGGTGGAGAAAAAGTGGTGCACGAAGATAGGATGACATCGTTGTGTCGGAATGTGTTAATGGTCGTAAAATAAAAGGACCAAAATTAGTTTGCATAAGTGTGTGAATTAGTAAAGACCCTGTAGGAACAACGCTGTTTCGGTTATAGTGGGCACAGACCAGGAAGCCACACGGCATTAGAGACAGGAAAAAAAATTATTAAAACACGACAAGACAAAAGTGTGAGCGCAGATTTGAGTATAATATAATATGTATATATATACATATATATGTATATATATATATATATATATATATATAATATATATATCTATAGAAAGATGAGAGTATGGAACCGAAGGTCCTGTTTTTTTTTAAGTGGCTTAGAAGGTAAAGTATCAGAAACTTTTGCCGAATTTAACTCTCCTTCATTACCGATTTTTGTAAAGCTAAAGGCTGATTCATTTCGAGGTTCCCTACTTTGTTAAAGAAAAAAGAGAAAAGCTTCAAATTTAATGGCGAATTTTTATTATCATTCGAAAGAAAAAATCCAACGAATTTGAGAGGAAATTATACAACAAATCTCAATCCTTCGAAATACCCAAAAAAGTAAAAAAAAAAAAAATAGGTTAAACAACTAAATTTTTTCAACAGGGTTTGTATGCAATTCCCTTACTGTATACTTATGTAGGTTTACTTGCTGAAGTGTGCGTAAATTTTACAAGAACAACGCCGGGTTTTCATTCCAAACCATTAAAGTCGATAAATCGTATGGAGATTTGAGTTGAAAAATGCAAACTCTGTACCGGAAAAAGGCAATAAAATTGCCAGTCCACAAGTGAGCATCGAAAAAAAGCAGAAATAAAGCCAATAGAAGTGACCGAAAAATATGAAGTAGCGAAATCAGCAATGACAGTGAATGAGGAAAAATACAGAAAAGAGAACGAAGTAGAAAAGTAGGCCGAGGTGGAGCTTAAAAATGCTTAAACAAGGATTCTAAAAACGATTTAACGCAGACTTATTTGGTCAATAATGTTGATTGAAAGCAGCTGAGCGATACAGCTTAAGTACGTTTTGGTAATAAAATGTTAAGCCATAAAGGTTTTCAATCGTAAATAACTGCACAGCTTAAAGGTTGAAGACAAGCTTACGTCAGTGGCTCATGGAAGGCTTAAGCCATAAAAAATAAGTGATTTGAAGCATAGTTTTCTGAAACAAATAGAGGAAAAGAAAAAAACTAGGCTCTGTCAATTAAAAATGTGTAGCTAACGATTGATTGTTGTTTCTTAAATATTTTTTGAAAAAGTAGATTGGCTAAGAGTTATAAGTTATATACTAAAACATATTTGGTCTTAAAATGAATTCATAGTTCAAGCACTAAATAAACTACAAGAACATTTCAAGCATATAACGATAGCTAAGTTCAAATTGTTTGCTCTTAACTATCGCGGGCCACATACCAACTCGAATAATAGTATTTCATAATGGATTAAAACATAAAATTGGAAATTCTCCAATACGTAGCCGGGTATCAAAAAATTCCCCTACTTCGTCATGCTGCACAATCGATTTTAAAGTCCACAATCCATGTAGATTATGTTAGGTTAAGTGACTCATGGAAAGATCGCATTTAAACCACTATAACAAATCCGTAAAACGCCGTGGTGCCAATAAAAATTTGCGCAGGCGTTTAATTTCTATTGCCAACAGTTCAGTGAGACATTTGAAATTGTGTGTTCGTAATTATTTAGGCCTTGATCTCACATACGCCATACAGTCAAGAAGAAAGTGCAAAAGTGACTCCACCATCTTTAAAAATAATGAGGCTGGAAAATAACACTGGACCTTTTAATCCTATATAGATATATGGTAAGCCAGTAATAAAGTAATTTTTTTAGAACACAACCGTGTAATAGTGTGGAAATTCAAACACGACTTAGTCTGACCACAGATCTCTTAATCAAAGTCACGATTTCTGGTACAAAGATGTCATTCGCCCATAAACGCTGTCGATCTTTTTAATTAATTTTATTCCCGTTCGTTCTATTCCCATCACAAAACCGGTATAAACCCTTTAAAGCTTGGTATAAAGAATTACCTAATAAAAAAAATACCCAAATCAGAATGTTACCTTGAATAACTTTACTGACCTTGTCAATTTTGAGAAAAGTGAAACCGAAGACGTGTAAAAAATTGCCTATAATCGTATTTCTGTCTTAAACTAACTTATATGAAGGTTTTTCCATCCTGCTTGTACTTCTAGAATCTCAAATCTGTTTCTCCAAAAAGTTGGTGAAAAGTTATGGATTTAATCAGAATGTGATCACTTAGATAATATAAATTTTTTGTAACAATAAAAGTATACCTTAAGGCGCCAGTGATCGGTCGGAGAATTTTATTACTAGATTTCGTATTAAAATTACATTGATCGGTTGTAAATCGACTCTTGGAGTAAAGCCATATATATTTCTTTGTTCCAAATTGGCTGTCATGCAGTTTTATCGGCTTCTTCTGCTATATGAAGTATACATCTAGGCGGAATCAAATATCTGCATCACGTTTTTTTTGCAGAAATAACTTACAATACATACAGATTCGATACTAAGTCTTCTGACTTCGTCATAGTTTGTTTTCCTCACACATATGCTCGAGTATATTCTTTTATATGAAGTATACATTTAGGCGCCGTTGAACATTTTACAATTGTTTAGGATTTTTCGCAAGAATATATTGCTTAGAATGCTATGGATCAAATTATCGCTTAAACCATCGATCAGTAAACGATTTTTATATCAGAAATACATTCGGATGTTTTATATTGTACTATACATCCTTTGTGTATGGGGATACACTTTTAGACCAAATTTTTTCAGGTTACTTTGTCAGAAATTGGCTGTTATGTGGGTTTATCAGTTTCATATATTATTTGAAGAATTTTGTATTCATCCGCCGTCAAATAACTGATGGTTATCAAATTTTTTTGCGCACGATGAGTGAGCTCAAGGCGAACATCGCCGCCCTTCTTTCAGGCTGCACACCGCAGCAGTAGATCACGAAGTCTGAAACTAAAGTTGATAAAGAGTTCTTAGGAATGTACCCCTTCACCAACCTTCTTACCTAGCTTTGACGCATCAACAAAAAAGCTCACTCCCCCAATGGCTTTCACCAACGCACAGCGCTCTCGCAGTTATATAGGCAGAGGAAAATTTATACGCGTCTGATTTGGTGACTCCGTGATCCAAAAAATCATATGTTCCTTTAGAATCCTAGCTTCTCTGAGCCCAATAGCAGCTTTCGTGGCCACACTTTCCGGTGATATCTATAGGTATTAAATGCAAAATGGCATTAAGTGCATGCCGATGAGTATTGCTCGTTGAACGCTCTCGAGCTTTATTGTAAGGGTCGACATGTCTAATGTCCTCCACTCTCTTCCACTCACTCCAAGACTCTTTACAACATAATGGATTTTACTACGGTGTCGTAGAGCCAGAGTACTACTTTCGGTAAGAGACAGCACCTTTTCCAAATAGCTCCTCTGTAGCAGTACAAGGCAAATAAATCCATATTTGGTGGATTTATGCAAAAAACTCTAGTTAATAGAGTAACGAGAAAATTTTTTTAAATATGTTTCATATTTACAAATATAAGCATTTCACTAATTCGAACTTTCCACTTAAACATTCCAACAAAGAAAACTCAAAAATGCCAGGAATTACTCACGCATATGCTCAACGAAAGCCCTTAAGCGCTCACATCCCGGCTATAAAAGTTTCAAAAAATCCACTAGTTAAACAAAGTGTCATTAATGTTTATCTCAAATTTAATGTAGTCCAAAAATATTTGCAAAGCCCACAAATTTATCACATTTGCACGTTCGCACAATTTTCCACGCTTTATTGCCACGCATAATTTGCTTTGTCCATTCACAATTACGCCCAACTTGCCGCTCTACAAATTGTAATTGCTGTGTAGGTAGTTTTTTATGCGTTAATTTTTGAATATTTCTTTATTTTTTTTTTTTCAACACACTTCGCATTTCGTCGCCTTTTGTCCGTAGCGCATTTCCATATCGCTTTGGCGGCGCATAATCGGCATAATCATAAAATTTATGTCCACTGGCAATGGCCGAATTAAGGATGAGTTAACAGAGCGAAAGCAATAAAGCGGCATTAACAGCAGCAACACCAGCAACAACAACACTAGCAACAGCAGAAAAATGATAGGATATCCAGGATAATAATATATAGAGACTACTAAAAAACAGCGACAGCGAAAGAGACATGCACACACGGCTGCTTTAAACATTTCTTGTGGCATTTTGAGTATGCATGGGTATTTTGTGTGTGTGCTATATGTGTGTGTGTGTCTTTTGTGTGGTTGTATGCGTGTACGTCATACAAGATTGGCAACTCGTGCGAATGCTCTTAATGGCCGAGTGACTAACCATAAGCATATGCATGACTACTTAAAAGCATTGTGATTGTGTGAGTCTCCCTCCCTCTTTCTCTCTATGTGTGTGGCTCTGTGTTGTGTTGTGTGTCTGCAGCAACATTTAAAAGCAAATTATACTGCCAATGTTCGTAAAGTGTGATTTAAATGCACTTGAGTACGACACTTGAACGACAACTAAATTGCTGCCTTTATTGAGTGTCATAAAATGTCCAAGACTCAAGTTTACTTGGCACTTCTACGCACGAGGCACGACCGAGTGTCATGTCGTATGCGTTGTCACGTTTCTACTACAAACTGGACATTGTCGAGCGCGCCGTGTACAAAGTACTTGTTCGAGACACACATACACACAAACACATATGTACATGCGAAAGTTGCACTGCGCCACTCGTTCGCCATAGGAACTGTTCCGCTCAATTCGTTGTTTTTTATTTCTATCATCTCATGTCATCACAGCCCTTTGGTTGCTTTTGTTGCAGCTGTCAGCTGCTGAATCATCGCCATTCTTTCGGCATATGCGTCATAATTTCAAATCAAATGTACGAAATCCGTCACACTTGATTGCTGTCGACTTTTATTGCAGTTAGCAAAGTGTGCATATCTATTAACTTCCCCTCTCGGCTGGGGCTAGTTTATCTGTCTCCCAGTTTATCTATTATACTACAATACAGTTATATGTGAGTGAGTGTGTGTGGGTCTGTTGCAGGGCATTCCCTATAAAAGTTATCGCAATAAGTGAATTTATGAGCGCAACTGTGTATTTTATGACAGCTGCTGCCATTCGTGTCCTCATGCCGATTGCACATATGCATGGTGTGTGTGTGTGTGTTGGTGGGTAAGTGCACAGGTAATGCAGTAAAGGTTGTGATTGCAAAAGGTTGCAGTGCTGAGGTGTTTCCTACAACTAAAGGATAAAAGATGTACAGCTTTATAGCAAGCTGTCAAAAAAAACACAAAAAAAAACAGAGACAGCACATCGTAAGTTTTTTTGCAACTCGGCGACAATTGGCGTTGCGACGTGACATATTATTTTTCTATCATACTTCAATGTTTTTCATACACTCCTTTTCTCATTGGTTTTACGCTAAATAAACGAAACTTGGAATATAAGCCAAGGTTATCCTACTTCTTGTACGATTCCTTTAAAGAAATAAATTTCGGACGCAGACCAATCTCTCATCTATGCGCAGATAAACAACAACAACTATTGCAGTATTCCTCCAAGAGCTGCCATATAATTCTATCGTGCATCTGTATTATAGTGTAGCCAAGAGCTGTTATACCTAAGATTTAACAGTCCATATAAGGGGCTCTAAGATCCAAGAAAAATCGACCTTTTAACATAATCTAACCTAAGAGGCTCCAACTCTTAGAAAAAGGGTTAAAAAACGTTTAAAAACTTTAACAAGCAGTTGGTCTCTAACATCCTGAGAAATACATCCCTTCGAAAAAATCTCAAAAATATGACGGCGCCTAAATGTATACTTCACTTTGAAGTATATACTCAAACATACAATAAACAACGGAAACAACAAACTACATAAAAACTTTATTTTAAAATTTTTCTAAGTCTCTTATCTCTATGCAATGTAGGCCTCCTAAATATATTTCTAACAAAAATAAAAAAAAAAAACTTTATAACCGTCAATTACTCGACAGCACCTCAACTTCAAATAGTATATAGAACTGGTATGCCCGCATAACAGTTAATCTTTGACAAAGAAACCTGAACAATTTTGTTGTAACAGTGTATGTGTGAAAAAGTGATGTACGGAACAATATACAACATTCAAATGTATTTTTGATATAAAATTGAATCTCATAAAAATCGTCTACTAATCGATGACTGTATCGCTTAAATCGATCTATACCATCCTGAGGATTATATCAGTGAGGAAAAACCATCCTCAGCAAAGCAATATATTTTTTCGAAAAAAACTAAAAAAATTCATGATGTTCAACGGCGCCTAGATGTATACTTCATATATAAGGATATACTCGAACATATGTGTGAGAAAAACAAACTTTGAGGAACCAAAATAAGCAACAATAAACTAAAAACTTTATTTTACAAGTTTTCTTAGTCTCTTATCTATATATATTATAAGTTATTTCTGCAAAATAAACGAAACTTGATAGATCAGATATTGGATGGCGCCTAGATGTATACTTCATATAATGGATGAGGCTGATACGCCTGTGTTTCAGTAAATTTTGGTCAACGCAATCTAGAAAGATTTATTCCAAGAATCTTTGCCCTTAAGCAAACAATGTATCATGTAAGACCCCAAGTGTAGTCTGATATGAAATTAAATCTCATAAAAATCTTCTACGAATCATTCGCAGTTTTTGAAACAAAAAAAGTATACCTCAAGAGACTTTTATTGTTTCAAAAAGTGTACAGTATTCAAGTGATCACATTTTGATAAAATCCACTCCACTAATTTGATACAAAAACAGATTTCAGATTCCAGAAGTACTAGCAGGATATAAAAAAAAAAACTTTATATAGACTAGTTTGAAACAGAAACATAAGCACCTTTCACACGTTCTGTTCTCAAAACATCAGATCAAAGAAACTCCAGCATCCAAATTTACGTACTTTCCTCATTAGATACTCATTGTTTACAACCTACTTTATAGTGGGAATAGAACGAACAGGAACTTCATAAAATAAAAGAAATAAAGGATCTCTAAGACTCTCCGAAAATGTTTTAGAGCAATGGATCGTATTTCTGACGAAAAGGTCGGCAGTTACTGAGACCCAGATTATACTAAAATTATGGAGGGAAGACTTCTCCACCCTGCTGAATGGCAGTGAAAGCATACCACCAGGAGATAGTGCACGCGGTTCCCCAATCAATGACGATAGAGTGGGCGTTCCATTGCCCGACCAGGAAGAAGTTCGAATAGCTTACTCATCTGAAGAACAAATACGGCGGCGAAGAACTGATTAGAAGCATTCATCAGCTTCTTTGCCCAATCAACAAAAGTTCCACTGTCTAGTGGAAAATACTGGCATTTACATATTTTAGAGATAAGCAGTGCTCTGGGAGCGCGAAAAGGTTCACGAATAAAGCAATTTTATTAAAAAAACAATAACTTGGAAGAAATAATAAACCATCGCTGGTCTAAAATATGCTGATATAGAGAGAAGATAGTCGGAGAGTTTAAGCTAGCAAATAAATACGGCACACCTACGAGCCCATAACTCATTTGCTCAGCCACCCCTTTAGTTATGCATGTAATGGTGCATTGGTTTTGTGCCAGCAAGCAACAGCCAACAACGCACCACCGCCAACTCCGCTGTGCCAACTGCTGAACGGCCTCCTGCTGCCTGCCGCGTGCCATCTGCATTGCTTTAAGGTTGAAGCTGGAGCTTTGTGCGTGGCTTTTGCATTTGTCGAAATGCCAAGGTCTCCGAAACTGTTTGCCTATGCACGTTTTGTGCGACTCGTTTGGCTGGCGGTTATCGCTGCTGCATAGTTTGCTAGTCACCGATATTGGAATGCTGCCATGTTGACATGTCCTGGTGTCACAATAAACATGTTAATGTTTTGACAAATCCATGTACTTGAATGCGTTTGATTGCGGCCCTAAGAATTTCACTATTCACTTGAATAGCTCCGTGAGCTCAGTTAATGTTTGGCTGTTGTGCTGTGGTTGTATTGGGTATGCAAAGATTATATGACTATATTAAGTCTCTTTGGTGGTAGCCTTGGCAAACTACCTTAGAAAATTAATATATATTCGAAGGTGGTTCTTAGAATATCTTTAGTAAGCTTTCTTTGTTAGAAAGGTGCTTCATCTGAACTTGCCTGTCATTTATCGATTCTCGTTTACTACCCTAATCGAAGAAAGACTTGTTGATCAAGGGCAGTATATATCCGTGCAATGAGGCAGCAATCTTTTTTCGAAATCTTTTCCAGAGAGAGATGTCTCCATCTTTCAAATTTCATCTTGATGAGCTCAGTTCCGTCTCTGACTGTTAATGATAGAGTTAATGACTAATTTGTATGGAGCCTTATCAGACTAAGGTCTTTCCACATTTTGCTATATTACAAATATATAAAATAGATTTCCTTGCAATGACTTATTCCATAATCAGCTTCATAGTAATAGACCTATATTAGATCTCACAGAACTCGCCAGAACTTGCCAGAACTTATAACTTATTGGTTTCACGGAACATTTTTCCGTTCATTACCAAGTTCCTCAATATATCATAACTTCAAACTTAATACCATTAATATCAAGAAAAGTGCAATTTTTACCCCTAAGATAGCGGAAGCAAAAGTTTCAATAAAAACTATGTCTCCATATTATGCTATATTATAAATAGATTAGCGCAGATCTCAACTTGTGTTCGACCTAGGTGGGGAGCACCCTCATGATAACTCTAATAGCGGTCATTCTAAGCGTCTTTTCCTGGTAATACTATTCACTAGCTTTTGAGGGCGACCTAAAGGCGCAAGCTAAGTTGGATAGCTTTAAGCCGACGAGGCCAAGCCGCAGGAGTCGATCGGTCCTTCACTAAGACTTACCGATCTAAATGGGTTCTACACTACATCCAGGACTAAAGAGGTGGACTATGAACTACCTGAGTAGTTGTCAATCCTTAGTACTACTTCGAGGTAAAAACTTGCACTTGAGAAGATTGACACAAAGGTTTTCACAAGATGGTATCCTCTCCCCGTAATCTTTCACCTCGTACACTGATGATTAGCCGATCCTTAACTACGTCACACCAATATGATGGCCTGGATGCATTGAAATGCAGACGAGAGAGCTGCAATCATGTGAGAACACTGCACTCCGGACCTCTCTAAAAAAAACTCTAAGGTTGATGAACTTTCTAAGCGTAACCTCAGATTACTTGCTCAAAGCCCCGCTGAGCTCGGTTTTGAGCGTTCACTCTGCGGGCACCCTAAGGCAGGAACTCCAGTCTTCATTGGCTTCTTGTGATTCCATATTGGACTGTTGGATCTCAGACCAGCTCAGCAAGGGTTGGCCAACCACCAACAGTTGTGCAGTCGTAAGATCTTTCTAGGCCAGTGTATATCGTAAGGTGTCGGCAACTGGCAACTTTTTGCTCTCAACAAGGTCCTCCTTTCAATAGTAGTAAGAGGTCTAACAAGAAACGATTCTAGCTGTATCAGCTGTATAGAAAAGGATAAGATAGATTAATGCCGACCTCGCCTTGTTGTTTATGCTAGGATAATTCAAAAACACCTCAGATCTCATATTTTAGACATCCAGGTGAAATAGAGGAAAGAGAAATAAAACACCTAAGGAGATTTGAGATAACTTCAAAGCGCTTCTGCCGTTAGCTGATATCCAATTACAGGAGTTTTTCGACTGGTTTTAAAACAAATTGCGCATAACAGCCCAAGTGTGATCTCCTCGCCAGTCAACTAACCTAACTTAACATTATCTCATTACTAGAAAGTGTCTTTTGAATTTCATTATCCATTTAATGTATGGCGAAGTTAAGAAGCATACCATATATGATACGCTTTGGAAGCTCGAAATCTAGCGACATTACTTTCCTCAATAACCCCGTTCGAGTTATTAAATTTTCTCACACTTTCAAGATATTTTTCGCTCATCTCAAAATATTTATTTACTCATATTTTTACCATTAAATCTGCAGCAACTACTGCATCAATAATCTCATGAAGACCAGTAAATGTTTACCGAAGGCGCGTAGTAGCTATACCGGCGGCACTAGACTTTAATGCGAGTTGGTCAACTGACAGCCAACTGGCAATAATTTATACGTTTCCGCTGCGTAAAATAAATATAGCAGCGAGTGAAAGCAGTAAATGGTGCTTTTCTATTAAATAGAAAGCACCGCAGCAGCCTATTTATTGTGAAAGCAATGAACCAACCGACATGGGAAATATGTGTACATCGTGGCGCCGTAAATGAGCTCAGCAATTTACACAAATTAATGGAGTAATACTGAGACTTCGCAAATACACTGCATACCTGTGTGTGCGTGCAAAACAACAACAAGCCAGCTGGATGGAAATCATATGCACTACGTACGTACATACATATTTCTGTGTGTGCTTGTACCAGAGACTTTGTGGAATGCATTGAAGAAGTAATGAACCAAGCAAGAAATTTCTGAGAATCGAGAGGATACTTGATCACTCTTACTGTGAGTGATAGACTTCTTCTTCTCATGGTGAAATATTTGTTTAGAAATAATTACAGATTGGTTTCGTGGTGAGGGATTAATTCATGCTTGGATTTCACTCAGTTTCACAACAATCGTCCAACATGGGCATAGCATGTTATGCAAACTGACAGTTTGACGACATATTTATAACCGGAAACTCCACAATACCTGATTCTAGTGTGCAGCAATACGTAGAAGCAGGCTCAAGGCTCTCAAGCGCCCAGCATACTCCTGGAATTGTTCAGAGGGCTGGACCTTTGTGACCGTATGTAATATAGGAGGTCGTAGTGCAAGGCCTCAGTTATTTTCTATCCATCTATTTTGGATTTCACAGCGTGTGCGATAGTAGTGATTTACGAATTCGAAGCTCTTACTATATTCGAACTGTCCTCAGTAAAGGTGCTCTTCAAAGAGAGAACACGAAATTTACTTTTGACTTTTATTTATAATAGCTGTTTATAAGAAAACCTGTATTGCCGCTTCGACCACTGAACCATCTAAACATCTGTGGTTGATTCAGTCGTATTTCGAACTATCCGTTTTCGGCTTCCATTCACATCGACAACCTGGTTTTCTCGATCTTGGTTATATCTAAAATACGACGAACTAAGCCAAAACCCTTCATTTGGAATGATCGCACCCAAATTGTTCTGAAACCCTCCACTTGGAAGAGAATCATTGTAACCGTTCATTAGCCAACCATCTTAACACATTTTATCAACTACTTAAATGAAACCTCCAAAAGATGATCTTCTATTCTAATTGTGGCACGCCGCAGACTTGAACTTAGCTTTTTCGTTCTAGTCTTACATGGATACTCTAAAAAAACCTCATGCCTTGAAAGGAATAAACTGAACCGAGTTATCACGAACACCCTTAACTTGGAATTTTGCAGTCAACTATTTCAGTAGTAAGTCATTCATATACAAGATTCTGCAAATAAGTTTTTTCTTTCTGATTTATTCTGAGAAACCTTCATCCCAATAATGAACTGACCCGAAATATTACGAAAATTCTCAACTTAAAACTTTACAGTCCATTTTCTGGTAGTTTTAATGGGTATTACCTACTACTTCACGAGTGAGTTTCCTAAAAAACGATCTTCCTTGGAAAACAGTGAAATATCACAGTCCCGAACTAAATTTTTTCGATCTCACCCGAATCATCATGAAAACTCTCGACATGAAACTTTACAGTTCATTTTCTTGTAGTCTTAACATATATTACGAACTACTTTACAAGTGAGTCTCCCAAAAGAAAATAGTGAAAAGCCGTAGTCTCGAACTAAGATTTTTTCGTCAGGTCTTATTTGCAAAATTCTTAACTCAAGTTACCATGAATATTCTCTCACGAATTATCATAAAATCCCTTAATTCTGAACTTTCCAAGCCATTTTCCGATAGTCGTAACATATATTATCCACTACTTGCGGAGCGAGCCACCCCAAAGACGATCCCCTAAAAAAAAAATAATATTATGGTCCTATATGGATAGTCTGGAAATCCTCACTCTAGATTGAAAGATTAGTTTCGACAGACTTTGAGTCGACCTTCGACGGTTCCTACCAGCCACACCAATACAAATATGTGCTACAGCCAACACTCAAGGCAGCATGCAGTTTGTGTGGAGAGTAAGACCGCGGATGAAAGAGTAAGAGCTGGAAAATCAAGGTGTTGCTGTTAAAGGCACAACCAACACACACAACGGCCAACATAATTGAATGCGCGCTAACCAGTTACTATATAGTTTACACTCCCTCATCTTCATCTTCAACGCTATGCTCATGTCTGTCATCTTCGAACGTCTGCTGTTTGCCGGAAGTTGGTAGATAAGCGTAATGCAACCTTAATGCCGCGGTTGGCCAAGCGATAATTACAGATAATTATATTTATAACGGCACAGTGTGACACTGGAAGCAGGACATCCTTGCAATATTGCACGTTCCTTCGCGTTACGCTCTCTACATTTTATTTCTTCCACCTTTATAATTTACTTTTTATGTCTATGGGGGAAGTCTTATTAGTTTTATTTTTCTTATTTTTGCATTTGCCAGTTGCGCTTCACGCCTGCAATAAATAGCAAATATGAGAAACTTTCGAATATTCCTTGCTTTTTTGTTGTTGTAGTTCAGCGTGCGAAAAATTACATGCGAAGCAACACCTCTGCCGCCCGTCACACCGCAGGTGACGCTTGCCACATAAAAGTGCGATAAATTAGCCGGAAGCGGAACAAGCTGCCGGACGTGGATGTCCGTTGCAAAATATTTAGCAAAAATTATGTATTTTAAATGAACCGCACTGACCCGCCATACAAACACCTCACACACATACGCACATGTACACGCAGTATTATACTGATTAATTGTTTTAATAGCAACTTTGCGTAAAGTCCATAAAAAAAAATTAATGTTGACCACAAATATCATCGTGGCCACCCCTGTTGCGTGTGTTGTTGTTATTGTTAATAGAATTCAGTGCGGCATTTGGGTCCTACATTTCGCCATCAATTTGTCATGCGCCCAATTAATGTCAACTTATGATTAGTGTAAACATGCAGACGGCAATGGAACACGCTCTCTACAAGTTGGCTGCGCCCTCAGTACGCCCTGAGGGACCACAAACATACAGACACATACATATATTTATGCGTTTACGTTGGTCAGTCGTGGCATGGGAGTTGTGCCCGTGGTGGTGTTGACCAATTTGACATATTCATTGCGACAACATCTAATCTGGCACGAGTATGAGCATGAACCGCGTTGACGATTGAAAAATGAGCAGTGGACACGCAGCAACATTGAAGCAATGCAGAAGTCAAACATCAAAGCGGTGAGCAACATAGCTGATTTACATTTATTATTTACAACAACGACAAATATTTTGAAAAATTTTGGACTGATGTCCAACTAGTTAAAAACTCACTAGTTCCAAAAACCGATTTTGTAGAAGGAATAACCAACCGATTAGCAAGAGATCAGGCTTAGAGTGTCTCAAAATTAACGAAAAATTGGAATTAAATTCAGGATGTCCCAAAATTAACGTCAGATTACATTTTGCCGCCATTTATGCAGTCTGTAGTACTAGACTCCAGGATGGAAAAGTTCTTCAAGCTATCTCTCTGCCTCCGGGTCGAAAAGCCACCAACCAGACCGATCATGTAGTGATAGATGGAGCACACATGTCCAGAGTATTAGACGGGCGTACGATTCGAAGTCCTAACATCAACTCGGACCACTAACTTGTTACAGCTAAGATACGCACCCGCTCCTGCGCGGCAAAAAACGCACGTAAACAAGCACAAGGAAGGTTCGACATAGAGAAGTGCAATCAGAACATACAGCCGACCGATTTTCGCTGAATGGCAGTAGAAACTTAACACCCCAACTACCATGGGATAAGGCTCCTCAACATATAAGGTTCTATCAGGCAAAGATTAAAGCCCACCCTCAACAAACTGGTTGAACCTTATAAGTGTCGAATTTGGAACATCAACAACACGACACTTGGGTTGATGCTTTCTTGAACCCGAAGTCGCGAGCTATTTTAGCCGGCAGTTTACACTGACTCTACCACAGACAAGGTCAAACGAAGTGCTATCCGACGGCTGCGCAAAATACCAGAAGACTGCGCACCATTTACTGTAACCGATGAGAAGGCTCGGAAGGCCATCAACAAGTCTAAATCATCCAAGTCCCTTGGAATATACATGTTGATGCTAAAGCAGCTAGGCTTGACGGGAATGAGCTATTTAATCAATGTCCTTATCCTGTCGCTGACCACTCTTCAAAAATCCGATGTGTGAAAAGGCAGAAGAGTGGTCCCACTACTGAAACCTTGGAAACCCTTCAATCAACGGCAGTCTCATAGCTCGATAACTCTTCTTTCAACTGCAGTGAAAATACTTGGGGCCTAGCTTCTACCGATATTCACTCATCACCTGAAATTACCAGATCCTCAACATGGCTTTGTACAGATCCTCAAATCGCTAACCGGCAGCTTTTGCGGAAAAGACAAAAAAATGTTTTTTGTTAAACATACAAGGCTATCGGCCAGCCGATCTTAAACTACTTCGCACCGATATGCTCGTCCTTATGTAGTTAAACGCAGACGAAAAAGTTTCAGGCATCGAAAAAGTTTCAGGCATTTCTCTCCATGTGGTTCTGCTGGTATGGAAACCATCCCTGCAGCCATCTGCTTGGAGCGGAGTCGCCTCCTAAGAGCATCGAGGAATTTTTTCTTTATCCTCTTCCTCTAACGATATCGAATCGTACGCCGATAAGATCTGGGACGCACCTAACTTTAGACACACACAGAGCTGAATTCACAGTGGAGTCATTTACAACTTCACCGACTCCTTCTCAGTAAAATAGGAACGGATGGTAAGTATTCCCTTGGTAAGCAATGAGTAGCCGAAATATTGCTTTTTCGATTTTTTTCGGTCAGTTAATTCGACAGTCTTCACTAGAAGAGAAAATTCCGAGAGCTGGTTCTCTACCCTGTGAACTTTTATTCCTTGCAAGACAGTCTATAATATTTCGTAGCAGTAAGCATCAGATATTTTCCTACCCTGAAGCGGGTACATTTATGCCACAAAGTTTGTAATTTCTAGAAGGGCATGGGGAGTCCCAATTAAGTATGAAGTACGAGTATGTAACTATTTATATTGAACCGCTATATCATCTCATCTCATATAAACGTCAACACAAAACTTTTTTTATACCATTATAGTATAATAAATGCACCTGTGAACGATTTTATTTATTATTCTAAAAATATCTGTATAACTTTTATAAATGTTTCTATTAAATAAAGAAATATTGCGACAGCGTTTTGCAAGTAAGAAGACAAACACACACACATATAAATAAATAAATGCGTGCAAATATATGTCTCACTCACCTGTTTACACATGCGTACATTCATTTATGCACATTAATACTTGAATGTGTGCATATAAACATACATATGTGCACATACTCATACATATCCGTGTATTTACATATCAACTGTGCAAATATTGACGAGCGTCGCGCAATGAAACCGCAAACAATTCACAGTTTGCGTTCATTAAAAAAGTGTATGCTGTCGATGCCGACAAACCTTTCTATAAACGCATATGCGGTGTATTCATATATTTCTATAATAAAAATGAATTTTTGCTTAAGTGTGTGCATTTCACAAACAACAATAAATAATAATGATCAATTAAAACACGCAGTGTGTTGATTGTTAATTGAAAAGTGAATTATGTAAATATACAGGGTGTGACAAATGCACTTTTGCTTTCATAACGAGAACAAAAAAGAGAGGATATGAGTTAGAAAGTATTTTAATGAACCAAATAAGTACTATTTTGGTCGACCACTTTTTAGCATTTTTCCGCTAGAGACATTATTCCATCAGTGTCAAAATTTTCTGGTCTCTCGACGAAAAATTGCG
>CM050323.1:9400158-9425158 GCA_027475135.1 Bactrocera correcta | reverse complement strand
CCTTGGCTCCGATACACTTGTGCCTACGTTTTTTTCAATACTCGAAAAAATTATTAAAGCCAATTTCCGGAATAGCCTTCAGTGTACGTAGTCCGATTCATGTTTAATTGACTCAAAGCGGTTTCCCCGAGCGATCGTTTGAGCTTGCTGAATAGCCAAAAGTTTAGTATGTGACGGTGCGTTATCGTGGTGCAAAATCAAGACTTTTCGGCCTTTTCTACTAATAGCTTCGCGCAAAAGACGCATGACACTCAATTAGTATACCTTCTGGACAGTTTGGTCGGTCGGTAGGAATTCGGAGTTCTCCACAGTATGATAATCGAAGAAAACTGTCAACATAACCTTCATTTTTGGTTCACCTTTGCTACGATATTTTTCCGATTGATCGTTGGTTTTCCTTTAAAAAGTTTCCTTGAAGAAGTAATCTTTACTGGAAATCTTTCAAATAGAATATTGTATTGAGGAACTTCTGAAAGATTTCCCAAAATAATGATACTATATACCTTTGAATTGTGGAGGGCTTACATGTCAACTGGTTTTAGAAAGTATTATTTTTGTCATCTGCTGTAAATAGGTGTAAATTATATACATTTTGAGGTTTCTGAACACTTCCTAATACATAGTTTCAGTATTACTTTGACTTTCCGCAAGCAAATACCCGAGTGTATTTTGTTGTTTGTATACATTTCTCCGATCTCTATCTTCAAATCTATCTTCATTCTTCACTTCTTCAACCAATACAAAATGAAACCTTATTTACAGTTTACACCATCATGGCATTTAAATCCGCAAAAGAAGCAAAAAGAATTTGCAAACAAATCAAGAAGATTGAGCTTCTCAAATTGCCAGCGTTTACTCTGCATTTGTTTGCGCATTGTTGCACTTGTTGTTGACCGCTTCGGGCAATTTTCATGTTGGTCGCCCAGTGAAGTGACAAAGGTCGTGGTATAAAGAATCACAGCATTTGCCACGTGTCCGACGCTTGCATTTGTGTTTTGATATGCTTTGGGGGCAGATTTTTTGTGTTAAATGCCTTTATAGGCGGTGATTGTCAGTCGGGGCTGCGAGCTTGCTATACTAGTGGAGTTTCAATTAAAGAAAAGAAAGAAGGATTATAAAAAAATTGCAATGATAATCTATCAGTTGATTTGGGCGCAATATTTTCAAATTTATATTGCAAGTTTTTACTGGGAATCATTAATTGTCAATAAATGTTACGGGTTTTTATGATGGAAGTTTTTAAGATTAGAAGTGAGATAAGAAGTCAATAAGATTTCTGTTGGATCTGGAAACACTGAAATTATGCAGTTTTGCCGACGTTTTTATTGGCTCTGTCCTTTTACTTTCTTCGTTTTCCAATCATCGGCCTAACCTCACGCTGCTTTAAAAAGCACATAGATCAATACAATGCGTTGATCAGCGCCTCAAATAATACATATTTTTTCCGCGTATTTTTGGTTTCGATTGGTCTAGGTGGAAGGGACACCTTTTCCACCTTGGTTGGGTTCGAGGCCGATCTGAAACCTCTGCTGAGCTGTGGGTCTGGCGTCCGGCCACAGGGCGACCCCACACTGGATTGAATTTTTTAACCCTATCCACCTTTAGGTTTAAGCCGCAGCCACAAAGAATTCCCACAAAAGGCCTAGTCCATTGAGCTGATTGGAGTAAGACTCCAAAGGCTAACTGCTTGCAGTGGGGCCAGATTTAAGTCTCCGGTCAGATCTTCTAGCTTTTGCTGCTACCAATTAAGCACACAGCCGCCCAAAGACAGGTGACATTTATCGCTTGAACTTCAAACGTCATTTCATTAGAATGAATCACATTCAAAGTCTATAATATCATTTCAAGCTGAGTTTTATAGCACTATTTCTGATATAGATTATGAAATTTCAAGGCAAGCCCAAAATACATACACATTGCATATGGAACAACAACGTCATCATCGAAATCCAACGCAGAATAACTCTTGCCAACAGGTGCTACTTCGGACTAAATGGGTAATTGCGAAGTAAAGTCCTCTATCGACGAACAAAGTCCGCAAAACAGCGAAAGGAAGAAAGACTGGCGCGTTGTTGTAAACTCGGCTATAACTCCGTAAGCGGTGTCTACGCCAATAAAGAAGAAGAAGAAAACGTAACCCAAAAAAATTTTGATTTTGGACAAAACGGCGGCTTCACCAAAAAAGAGTATTCTCATTGAAAATTGTATAATCCAGAGTGGTTAAAAAAATTGAAATTTTTATCAAAAGTTGATACATACATACATATATTTCTACACATTTTTACAATTTCCAATCTTAACCACTTCCAGAAATCAGTATTGAAATTTCATGTGTCCGAGAAATTCAGAAATTGTAGCTATCCAACTGGGATCGGCTTGTTCCAACTTCACAAATATATAAAAGTAATTTTAAAGTTCTCGGAATAAAAAAAAAAACATTGAAGAGGAAGTCTATACGTCTTGTGCCCGAGAAGTATCTTTTGATATCTTTTGTCGAAATATAACCAATAGTGTAAAAAAATAACGGTTAAAATACCGCATACTTTCTTGAATGATAATGGAGAAGTAGGAATTTACCATCCAAAATTGAAGTGGATGTCTGTCTGTGCCCATACATATACTCGTATGAGGTTTCTTATTTTCCTATAAAGTATGTATGTATGTATATACATATGTACAAGAAAAACTGCTTACAACTTTTCTAGCAACAATAAATACTCCAATGAAGTCACAGAGTCAGCGATTCCAAAGGGAGACTAACGACGCATTCACGTGCACGCAGTAAGGCTTCGGGACACACAAGGAGTGTGATAATAAAAAGCAATAAATATGCCCTTTTCACATAAAGGACTTCATAAAAATACGCAATCACACAACAACAACTGCCATAAAACTCCTTTGAGTTGAGAATAAAACGATATGCAAGAAACTCCCAGAAACCGCAACAAATGCGGAACACCAGTTGCAATGACGAAGTGATGGCTACAGTAACAAAGCGTGGAATATCAATAAAAAAATATAGTTTTTTTTTTACTTTAGGTGCGCCGAAGATTTCATACCCTTTACAAGTAATAAAGTTTCTAAAACAGAACTTCATTTTGATAGGCCAGATTGTGTGGCAGCTATATGACATACGAGTAGAGGTCCCAACTGAAAATTTTTTTCGAAGTTTATAGCGTTACCTTGGATTAATAGCCATACCGAATTTCATGAAGATATCTCTTCTAATAAAAAAGTTTTCCGTACAAAAAATTTGTGGGGTTGGATCAGTTTGTAAGGCAGTTAAATCTTATAGTGGTCCGATATCAGTGGGTCCGACAAAGAAACAGGTTCTTGGAGAGAAAAGAAGATGTGCAAAATTTCAGGACCGACATCACAAAACCTTAGTTACTAGTTCAAGTATATACAGACAAATAGATTCAGCTTCTCTTGCTGATCGTTTTTTATATACTTTATAGGGTCACCAACGACTTTTTCGCTTAATATACCCCGCTTAGTGTATAAAAATTCAGAAGAAAAATTGTGAATACAACAAAAAAAAAAAAAAAAAAAAAACGCACACAACCACTCTAACCGCATTTCATTCGCTTCAATTCGTTTTACATCCGTTAGATCATGTTTTCTTCCACTCTGTCCAAATATTCATTTATTCCGTAAAAATTCAGCCACAAATCGCCTCTCGCACCGCCGTTATTTTTGTTCGTCGCTTGTCTAATTCAACTCTTGCAAAATATTAGTAAATGCGAATATTGTTCATCATACCATGAAATTCGCTGATTTATGCATAAACGATAAAATTGTTGAGGGGGGAATCTGCGCGAAATGCCGGCGGCGAACATGCATGTAAAAATACAGTAGCTTTCAAGGTACATATAACGGAATGCCTTTTGCGCATCCGTTTTGCAAAGATGCAAATGGAAATGCGCTTCATCGGCAAAAAGATGGCAACATGAACACAGTGGTGCATTTTTATTATTTGAATGGAATCTGCGCTGTTTGGAACTTAAGTTTCGGTTCAAGCAAAGGTTTTTCGTTTAAACAAAGGTAGAACTTAAGGCTTCCGGAATTTAATTTAGACGAAGACTCTACTGTCATCATGTATTTGGTCTAAAACTGATGATCCACATCTCAAGTCTCTCGTCGATCTCTGACTGATGAGCTGATCCGGCACATATATGTTTCTGGGAAGTCTGAAAAACTCTAAGATGTTTTATCTAGTAAGTTCATTATCTTTGGTGATTAACTGATTCGTTGAGTTGATTTGTTCGTCAAAATCAGGAAGTTATTCTTACCATAGATAGGAGTAGGTAGTAGTCACTAGGTGCAAGGTCCGTGCTATGATATAGATTCATAAGAACTTTCCAGCTAAGCTCCCTGAATTTACATCGAGTCATTATCGATATTCTGAGGGAACACAATTCTTCAAATTGGTCGCTTTTGGGCGATTGATTTGTTCAGTCGGTCTTATTGTTGTTAGTGCCGTTCCGAATTAAAAGTTTAATCGTCGGAGAGCCGCTCATATGATATGAGGTTTGTCAATCCCATAGGAAAATATTTTTGACCGTGAATTCTCGCTTGGCTACCTTTTACTGCAGAGGCTTTTTTGTGCATTGTTTAGCTCCTGGCCAATCGAAACAGTTCTTACTTGATGGGCGGATTAAACGACTTCCGTAATTTTATCGACATTAAACTTTCCGGGACAGGTACAACTGATCTGCCGTTACAGTATCAGGAATAAAAATCCGATCGAACTCGAGATGCAGATTACTGAACCAATCTATTGAAAAAATGGCCACCTCTATTTATTGGATTTTATAAATGCTAAATCCATAAATGCTGAGATAAGAAACTGTCTACTCCTCCCTACTTAGTGTTAAGCAACGAAGTTTTCACAGCCGATTTTTTAATAAAATTTCATAAAAACCTATGCTGAACTCGAACCGACGGGACCACTTAGATCGTGAAGTCGCCAAATCGAACTCTGTCGGCCCCTTCTCTACACATATACTGGCGAGGATATTGTGGGTGAGAAGAACTCGTTGAAGGAGAGGGACAGTGAGCTTATTTACGGATGAGTCAAACACAATACTTCCTTCTTAACTGCCCCGGGTGTTGGAGGTCAAAACGTAAGCACTTGGAAGTGCATACCTTCAGACATTCCACCGAGCTGGCGGGTATGAAATTTAAATTTGTAATTTATGGTTCAAACACAAGAGTTCTCCTTTTCTATGACTTCACAAAGGACTACATATAGTTGTCCACGTGCAATCTTTGATCAGTCATTTAACATATCTAAGCTTACCTATTCTTAGAAGTGAAAAATGAGCTCCAAAAGGAGTTGTGGATGTACTATCATACTTCAAAACGAAATTCTAGTTCTCCTTCAAACAAAAACTGAACTTCTTAACTATTGCAGCAAATTTTCATCCCCACTCCAGAAAAAAATATGGATCGGTTTATAGTTAAGGCCACAGTTATTGAGAAATATTCAGGCATCCAATTTCTTTCTTTACAACCTGAAAAACGAAAGTCCTCTACGTGGCTTTTTAAAAATTCTTCCGAAATTCCTAAAACTTTTTGTTTCAAGTTTAAAGATTATCCAATACATACGAATCTCCTCAATAATTTTTCGCATTACATATCGCAAACTGTCCCACTATGCGTCATGGGTTCACTCTGTGAAAACCGCAGCCAACGTAAAAGTCTAGTAAACGAAATTGACTTGAAACGAATGATGACGGTGGCGAAGAATTGAAATTTGTTATACAAATATGAGGCGTAATGCGTTTACAACTGCTGGCTCTTGTGCCCGTCAGTCTGAGTGTGTGGATTTGCTGCGCTTTTGCTTAGACAGAGAGTTACGCATGAAACATAGCGCCCCACTGCAACGCGTCTGATGCACATGAATGCCTTCACCGCTAATGCTATCAATGTGAGTGAGTGTTTATATGCTTTCGTTATTTAGTGGAAACAAATATTGAACTTTGAGTTTATTTTGATGGTTGGGCAAAAGGAAATTGTTGAAGGATAACTCATTTTTTTTTTTATAATGCTTGTGAGGCTATGTTCATATATTATGAGCGCCTTCCTGTCGCTCTGTAACCTTAATCTGTGTAGTCTGGTAGAGAACAGTCGGGTCCACATAAGAGGAACGGACCCGTATTTCCATTTGACCAAGAATTGTCATCTCAGTAGCATTACTCCAGATTACTTTAGGGATGCTTTCTGGCAAAGGAGTTTGAGCTCTGTTAAAATTCTATATAGATCTCCTTCTTGACCGTTTCTAGAGGGCAAGGTATTATTT
Source organism: Bactrocera correcta (assembly GCA_027475135.1). Taxonomy (NCBI): domain Eukaryota; kingdom Metazoa; phylum Arthropoda; class Insecta; order Diptera; family Tephritidae; genus Bactrocera; species Bactrocera correcta. The sequence goes on along the minus strand of CM050323.1, from coordinate 9,418,854 downwards.
TTACCTCGGATTCATCTAGGCTCTTACCTACTAACCAAGAGTAGGTTCGATCACTTTGTAATATACTAAAGGGTGATTTTTTAAGAGCTTGATAACTTTTTTTAAAAAAAAAACGCATAAAATTTGCAAAATCTCATCGGTTCTTTATTTGAAACGTTAGATTGGTTCATGACATTTACTTTTTGAAGATAATTTCATTTAAATGTTGACCGCGGCTGCGTCTTAGGTGGTCCATTCGGAAAGTCCAATTTTGGGCAACTTTTTCGAGCATTTCGGCCGGAATAGCCCGAATTTCTTCGGAAATGTTGTCTTCCAAAGCTGGAATAGTTGCTGGCTTATTTCTGTAGACTTTAGACTTGACGTAGCCCCACAAAAAATAGTCTAAAGGCGTTAAATCGCATGATCTTGGTGGCCAACTTACGGGTCCATTTCTTGAGATGAATTGTTGTCCGAAGTTTTCCCTCAAAATGGCAATAGAATCACGAGCTGTGTGGCATGTAGCGCCATCTTGTTGAAACCACATGTCAACCAAGTTCAGTTCTTCCATTTTTGGCAACAAAAAGTTTGTTAGCATCGAACGATAGCGATCGCCATTCACCGTAACGTTGCGTCCAACAGCATCTTTGAAAAAATACGGTCCAATGATTCCACCAGCGTACAAACCACACCAAACAGTGCATTTTTCGGGATGCATGGGCAGTTCTTGAACGGCTTCTGGTTGCTCTTCACCCCAAATGCGGCAATTTTGCTTATTTACGTAGCCATTCAACCAGAAATGAGCCTCATCGCTGAACAAAATTTGTCGATAAAAAAGCGGATTTTCTGCCAACTTTTCTAGGGCCCATTCACTGAAAATTCGACGTTGTGGCAGATCGTTCGGCTTCAGTTCTTGCACGAGCTGTATTTTATACGGTTTTACACCAAGATCTTTGCGTAAAATCTTCCATGTGGTCGAATAACACAAACCCAATTGCTGCGAACGGCGACGAATCGACATTTCACGGTCTTCAGCCACACTCTCAGAAACAGACGCAATATTCTCTTCTGTACGCACTGTACGCATTCGTGTGGTTGGTTTAATGTCCAATAAAGTAAACTGAGTGCGAAACTTGGTCACAATCGCATTAATTGTTTGCTCACTTGGTCGATTATGTAGACCATAAATCGGACGTAAAGCGCGAAACACATTTCGAACCGAACACTGATTTTGGTAATAAAATTCAATGATTTGCAAGCGTTGCTCGTTAGTAAGTCTATTCATGATGAAATGTCAAAGCATACTGAGCATCTTTCTCTTTGACACCATGTCTGAAATCCCACGTAATCTGTCAAATACTAATGCATGAAAATCCTAACCTCAAAAAAATCACCCGTTATATACAATATCTCACAACACTGCTTATGTTTCAGAAAGGATTAGTTACAGAAAGTTTCGTCGAAAATTGAAATTTAGCTAATTTTTTTAGATTAGATAAACTTCGATACCAATAAAAATGAAAGGTCTAACTCGAATAAAATTCCGTATAGATCTCCTCTTGATCGTTTCTAGAGGGCTAGACTAATGGACAGAGAAAGAGAGAGAGAGAAAGATGGATATAGAAAGAGAAGAAAGAAAGAGAGAGAGGGAAAGAAAGAGAAAGAACGAGTGAGAGAAAGTGGGAGACAGAAATTGAGAGTAAGAAAGGGAGATAGAGAGAAAGAGGAAGAGAAATAAAGAGAGAAGGAGAGAGAGAGAGAAAGAGAGAGATAGATATTTTAAGATCTTTGGAATCCAATGAAGGCTCTATACGTCAAAACAACTGTTTTCACTTTCAGGCTTTAGTTCCTGCTCAGAATTCTTGTAAATTCCATGAGCCAAATAAACGATTTCAATTCGTTTTTCAATATTAATTCCTTTGAACAACTCTTCTTATGGATCGACCCTCTGCTAGCTTTATTGGCAGCCATGTCCAATAAGCATCTGAAGCAAACGAAGTTGCTGTGTTCGACAATATGCATGACCTCCACATCTGACTTTCCTAACCGAACACACTGAAACACATTCTGCATACTTAAACTCAAAAGAAGAATTTGGCTACTCAAAAGGATGTTGACTGAGATGTTTCGATTTAACCGATGACAGCGAGACATTACTCGCCTAACATAGCACAACAACAAAAGTGTTGCATACAATAGCAACAATAGCTGTACTGACATATCAGCCAGCTGTTCCCATTGGCACCCAAATATTGATATTTGCACAAACGGACTAATGGAAATGCACACGTACACAATGCAATTGTGAATGCATGAAAAGGAATTTATCGCATAAATGAAGAAATGAGAATGAAATGCGCAAATAGTCCAAATGACACGACGTGCTGCAGGCTGGACTGGCTGCCAGCACTGGTTGGTGCTTCTGACAGACTTGAAATGTTTTCGGCAGCCGATAAGTTCGTACAGGTTGAACGCAGCCAAACTAGTATGTTTGTGCAAAAGGTTTGAGAGCCGTCATAGAGGGAGAGAAATGCAACAATGGCAATCAAGGACAACCGGAATGCGACACAAACCTATAGTGCCCGCACAACGCACTGGCGGCCAAAGCGCCGCAGACACTGTGAAATGTAGTAAACCGAAGTGGGTGTAGCGATGTGCAGCAGAAAGGCGGGTATAACAAATTATGTTAGCAAATCGCATAAAGTCATCAGTGGACGTGAGACACAAGGAGCGAAAGCTGTAGAGAGAAAAAATGGTTAAAAAAGTAAAGAGCAAATGGTCTGGCCTAAGAAGAGATCAGCGATCGAAAGGTGTGTGGTATGACTCATAGCTCTAGGGATGGTGAAAGAATATAATCTGGATTCGCTCTGGTTAGACGGATCCAACTGCTGTGAAAGCTCTTTCGCTGTTGAAAGAATGTAATCTGGATCGGTCACTGGCTGAAGGAAGAGTAAAGCAGGACCCTCGCTGGTTAAGTGGGTCCAATTGCTCTGGAACTAGGGTGCAATATCTAACTATATCTTACGTTTTCAATTCAATACTTCCCGAAGAGGAATCATCTAAGAGATCTTAATTGCTGCATTCCCAGAATCTCACAGGAGAACGCGCTTTTAATATCGCAAATCGAAGTTGAGCTTACGATGTCCAAGATTTGCAGAGGATTCAAGATGAAAACTAGTTGAGAGAAGAATATTCATCAAAATTCCGGAATACGCCGACCAGACTTCTGACGCAACTAACTTCCGACAAGCAATGACCGTCACTCACAGTGGAGCCATCAACATTTTCACTGACTCCCTTTAATTGAGTGACGTACTTGGAGTCAAACCGCCACTATTTCCGACGAAGAGCTCGAGTTGCCGCGAACAACGAGAGTTATCCTTGCGCAGCTTCGTTCTGGATACTGTAGCAGGTTAAACTCCTACTTATCCAGAATAGACCCCAATATATCTTATATCTCTTTGCATGCCCTACTAACTCTTCTTCTTCTTCTTTACTGGCGTAGACACCGCTTACGCGATTATAGCCGAGTCAACAACAGCGCGCCAGTCGTTTCTTCTCTTCGCTACGTGGCGCCAATTGGATATTCCAAGCGAGGCCAGGTCCTTCTCTACTTGGTCCTTCCAACGGAGTGGAGGTCTTCCTCTTCCTCTGCTTGCCGCGGCGGGTACTGCATCGAATACTTTCAGAGCTGGAGTGTTTTCATCCATCCGGACAACATGACCTAGCCAGCGTAGCCGCTGTCTTTTAATTCGCTGAACTATGTCAATGTCGTCGTATATCTCGTACAGCTCATCGTTCCATCGAATGCGATATTCGCCGTGGCCAACGCGCAAAGGACCATAAATCTTTCGTAGAACCTTTCTCTCGAAAACTCGCAACGTCGACTCATCGGTTGTTGTCATCGTCCAAGCCTCTCCACCATATAGGAGGACGGGAATTATGAGAGACTTATAGAGTTTGGTTTTTGTTTGTCGAGAGAGGACTTTGCTTCTCATTGTTGGTGGTGTTTACGCTGGTTCCAAGATAGACGAAATTATCTACAACTTCAAAGTTATGACTGTCAACAGTGACGTGAGTGCCAAGTCGCGAGTGCGACGACTGTTTGTTTGATGACAGGAGATATTTCGTCTTGCCCTCGTTCACTGCCAGACCTGTTTCTTTTGCTTCCTTGTCCAGTCTGGAGAAAGCAGAACTAACGGCGCGGCTGTTGAGGCCGATGATATCAATATCATCGGCAGACGCCAGCAGTTGTACACTCTTATAGAAGATGGTACCTTCTCTGTTAAGTTCTGCAGCTCGAACTATTTTCTCCAGAAGCAGGTTGAAAAAGTCGCACGAGAGGGAATCGCCTTGTCTGAAACCTCGTTTGGTATCGAACGGCTCGGAGAGGTCCTTCCCGATTCTGACGGAGCTTTTTGTGTTGCTCAACGTCAGTTTACACAGCCGTATTAGTTTTGCGGGGATACCAAATTCAGACATCACGGCATAAAGGCAGCTCCTTTTCGTGCTGTCGAAAGCAGCTTTGAAATCGACGAAGAGGTGGTGTGTGTCGATTCTCCTTTCACGGGTCTTTTCCAAGATTTGGCGCATCGTGAATATCTGGTCGGTTGTTGGTTTACCAGGTCTAAAGCCACACTGATAAGGTCCAATCAGTTTGTTGACGGTGGGCTTTAATCTTTCACACAATACGCTCGACAGAACCTTATATGCGATGTTGAGGAGGCTAATCCCACGGTAGTTGGCGCAGATTGTGGGGTCTCCTTTTTTGTGGATTGGGCATAGCACATTTAAATTCCAATCGTTGGGCATACTTTCGTTCGACCATATTTTGCAAAGAAGCTGATGCATGCACCTTATCAGCTCTTCGCCGCCGTGTTTGAATAGCTCGGCCGGCAATCCATCGGCCTCTGCCGCTTTGTTGTTTTTCAGGCGGGCAATTGCTATTCGAACTTCTTCATGGTCGGGCAATGGAACGTCTGCTCCATTGTCATCGATTGGGGTATCGGGTTCGCTTTCTCCTGGTGTTGTGCGTTCACTGCCATTCAGCAGGCTGGAGAAGTGTTCCCTCCATAATTTAAGTATGCTCTGGGCATCGGTAACTAGATCACCTTTGGGGGTTCTACAAGAGTATGCTCCGGTCTTGAAACCTTCTGTAAGCCGCCGCATCTTTTCGTAGAATTTTCGAGCATTACCCCTGTCGGCCAGCTTATCAAGCTCTTCGTACTCACGCATTTCGGCCTCTTTCTTTTTCTGTCTACAAATGCGTCTCGCTTCCCTCTTCAACTCTCGGTATCTATCCCATCCCGCACGTGTTGTGGTCGATCGTAACGTACTAACTCTACTCATCTAAAAACCCTCTCCTTGTGATACGACCCCGTCGAAACAGCACGTTTTCTGAGCCTACCGTTGGATAGCATCAGCAACACTTAACTAATCTTTACCATCCTAACGGGATGAGGTACCTGTTACAACAAAAATAAGGTTTCCACCACAAAATATTTATCCAGTTATTTAAACCAATTGGATTCTCTCTTCTTTATAAAATTTGTCACTGTATGAGAAGATCATATGATCTGCCGGTTCTGAGACCCAAGACCAACCAAAACACCTACCCAATGTTTATCTTCACTGCGCTAGATGGATCCATAGGGATTTGAAAGAAGAAAGGATCTGAATTTTTAAGCCGCTGTAAATTTTCGAGCGATGGTATGCTGAGATTTAAAACAGTTCAAAAAAGTAGACACTGGAAACATGAGGGTACTTGATGAGTGCAAGGGAATCACGAATTACTGAAGCCAACTTTTACACTGCTGGGCTAAGCTAAGCCACAATTCCACCTTCGTGTTATGTCACACAAAGGGCAACTGTTCACCAAAAAAACTTTTCGCATTAGCAACGTCAACGTCAACGTCAGGTCAGGGTCAGACAATGGTTATAAACACCTCTTTATCCAGTGCGATAACAAAATAAAATATTTGCCAAAGAAAAATAGCAAATAATATAAATGTGCTGAATTAAATAGCCGTAAATGTTGGGCATTACTACACGCCGATGGTCAAAAGGAATGCTCGCAAGCAAGCGAAATAATGCAGTCCCGCTGCCAATTGTTCGCCGCTTAGCGTTGTGTCCTTCTTCACACAGCGCAGACGCTTCAATTCTGCTGCTGCCTTGCAAACCGTTATGGGCGAAATTTTCGCTGATGCCAATGCAGGTTTTGATGCTACACAATCATCGCCGAACACTTTGTTCTCTACACGTTTGTTGCTGCAGCGCGCTCTACATGTTTTTCTGGCGGCCACTGCTGGTAGCGCCATCAAGCATTCGAGACATTTGCTGACGCTGATTGCAGTTTTGCTCCGCCACTTCCTTTGTATGCGTGAACATTGCTGCTCGCAATATTTTATCCTTTTTTCTTTTTCAATTTCATTTCGTTTTTTGATTTGTTTTCTCGCTTTTTATTTGCATTGCTTTTGATTCCAAGGATTTTGCGTTGTTTGCATTGGAATTTTCGCATTTTCATTTTGGCAGTCGATCAGTCATTTCATTGACGAAATGTTTGGGAGTACTAAGAACATGTTTTTTTTTATAATTTTGATTTAAAAATAAATACGCATCAATTTCAAGATATTATTTGTGTTAGTGGATTGAAAGATATATAAGTTAAGGTTCTCACATTCTAATTTTTTTTTTCTTCAAATAAGTTACATAAATTTACTGCTTTATGCATACTAATGCAATATTTTGTACAAGACAGATATGTTTTTTCATCTTGATAGATGTAAGAAACTGAGTGGTTTGTTCAACAAAAATCGGATAGGACAGGTTTAAAATACACCATATTTCGCTGCTTCCCATGGAAGACTATTTTAAATCCTTTCGCTTCTATTGAAATGGATGATTCCAGCTTTAATGAGCGCGAAGGTAAAGAGGTAACAAAAAGTAGCCTCTTCTTATGTGACAATTCTAATCTGAGACAGGTCTATACATTCCCATGCCCACATATACCAAATCGAGAATACATTTGTCGGCTCCAACGATATCGGTTTTCTATAAGATAAAGCTACCACACACACTATACGAATGTATCTTGTATGGAATACTTTTTATTTGACGAGATACCAGATTGTTCAATAAGTTTTGTCGTTTGATAAGAAAAACACAATTTTATAATTAAAAATACACTTTGTTATTCAGTATAATCTCCCTGAACATTAATACACTTGCTCTAACAAGCCTCCAATCTGTGGATTCCATCCCTGAAGTGCGATTCCGGAAAGTCTGCAAAATACGCTTCAACAGCCATTATGACCACTTCGTTTGATGAAAAACGCTTGCCACTCAAAAATGTTTTGAGTTCTGAAAATAAATGGAAGTCGCTGGGCGCCAAATCCGGTGAATACGGTGGATGCTCCATCAATTCGAACTTTAATACATGGATTTTAGCCATTGTTAAAATGCTCTTGGGACACGTGCATTGTCATGATGAAAAAGGGTTTTTCTTCTGCTTACCGGTTCTTTTTTAACTAATTCTTTCCTTCAGCTGATCCAAAAGGTTGCAATAATATTCGGAATTTTTTATTTTACCAGTTTGCAAGTAATCCACAAACACACTTCTTAACGAAATCCAAAAAACTGATACCATAATCTTCTTGGCCGATTTCCGGACACGAACTCGTTTCGAAGCCGAACAAGCAGGTTTACACCACTCTTTGGCCTCTGTTTTTGATACAGGACCATAATGATAGACCCAAGTCCCATTCGCAGTGATGAATTGACGCACAAAATCCATTTTATCTCTTTTAAAACGGTCCAAATGTTGCTGAGAAAGTCGCATTCGAATGTGTTTTTGTTCCAGTGATAGCGAATGCGGCACCCATTGTGGACATAGCTTCCCAAAACCCTAAATTTCACTTAAAATATGGCTCACAATGCCTAATGAGATGTGTATAGCCTCTACTAAATCTCTCTCTCAGTCAATCGACGATCTTCTAAAACCATATTTCCTGTATTTTGGCTGTGATTTCTGGTATTGATGGGCTTTTTGGACGTCCTTCACGTGAATCGTCTTTAAGGCTTGTACGACCATATTTAAATTCAGCAACCCATCTTTCTACTGTTCTAATTGTAGCTGATAAATCATTATACACCTTTAACATTCGTTCGTGAATTTCTTTTAGTGCTACACCTTCCAAAAATAAGAATTTTATCACTGCACGAGTGATAAAAAATGGATAATTTTGTTATTGAGGATGGTATTAAACCTTCGGTGTAGCCAAAATTAACGTTTAAATTAAATTAAATTTCTTAAAATTATAAATTTCCATATCCAGGTAACTTTGCGGAAATATTTTCCATAGATCTAATGACCCAAACCGCACTGATAAGTCCTTATGGGTAGTATATTTAAATATTTTGAAAGAATTGCGAAGCAAATCTTGATTTAATTAAAGTTCTCACTCTCCTTTCTCTCTCTCTCTCTCGCTCTCTATCTCTCTCCCCGTCTCTCTCTCTCTTTCTTTCTAACTCTATCGTTTTAGCTGTTTCTGTTTTTGTTCTCTACTAAATTCTACTGTGGAATTTTGAAAAATTCGATTTTTTCATATATTTAAATTTAGGCCCTTAAAAACATATCCTCCAAAGGATTTTTAAAAATTAAAATTATTTTAAGAGCTACAGTTACTTTAGTGACTCAGTATCTAGCCCTGTAGGTAGGTAGACTCACTTTTTTAAACGCGTTTTTCTCGAAACTACTTTTTTCCACACGGTACCGGCATTATCTCAAGTTCTATACAACCGATTTACTTGAAATTTTGTGTGAACCTTCTTTATATAATCCTTTATCGTTCCTACCAATTTGCAATTTTTTATTCGTCTGACCTAACCAAGCTACTGGTTATCTGTCACTATTTTAATAAAGCGAACAAAATTGCTCACTATACCATATATAACTCTAAATAAAAGATTCGAACTAACGCAAGAAATACTTTTAATCCAGATATTTTCACTTTTCTTTGATGCCACTTCACACTCCTTTAAGAAGGCGGATATTGCAAAGAAAAAAGGACAATTGAAAAGCAACTAAAACGTGTGAGCATATGTAAGTGGCCGGACAGTAGCATAAACAATTGTGGCTCAAGTGTGCGGAGAGAAGAGCATGAGTGATAGATAACGGTAAAGTGTATTTACATTACTCGGTGATAACTTAAATGGAAGTAGCCATCAGCTGGTGCGTGAAAAAGTCAAATGCTAAAGTTGCTGGTAAAAACAAGCCCACATATGTACGTAACGTAACGTTAATGCTACGTGGTGCTCACGCACACAACTACAAACATATGTGTATAATATATAAGTGCACAGCTGTGCATTTCGGTCAAAACGTACTATTTTAATGGCTTAGCAAAAAACTAAAAAAATTACACTTAAATTATTCTTGGTGTGTTTGTGTAAAGGCATGAGTATTTTAATCCCAGAATGCGTAGATGGAAGAAAACAGACTGGGTGCGTGTTTTACTTTTCAGCACCACTTACTGCTGTTTTTAAAGTAATGAAAGTACTGCTTCATAGTAATAAAAAATACGATATTAACTTTCAATCTGCATATCGAAATAATATGTTCTTACTTTAATTAGAGTGTAGTAAATATAATCAAAAAATATACTGAGAGTACTATATGAATAAATATTAAACTTTGTTTTTAAAATTTATAAAATGACACTTTTTTTTATAAATTTAAAAATTCGAAATAAGTTTGAGTTGTGCAAAATTACAAATTAAATGGTTTACGGTTTCACATATTTTTTTGGGACCTTTTCTAAATATTTTCTGCAATTTGTAATTTTTTTTTAATATTTTTCTTAGATATTTTTTTTTATATATTTTTTTTTTAATATTTCCTTTAAGTATTTTTTAAAATATTTTTTTAATATTTTCTTTAAGTATTTTTTTAGATATTTTTTTTAAATATTTTTTTTTTTGGATTTTTAGATTTAGATATTGTTTTTAATTATTTTTTTCAAATATTTGTTTTAAATATTTTAATTTTTTTTTTATTTTTTTTTTTAATATTTTTTATTCGAAATATAGTCAAGACATTTCAATTATTGACGTCGTTTGTATATAGAATGATTGTTCCATATATAAGGCCATATTTGTTTAAAGTACATATTTATATTCTAAAATCTTTCATGTAAAACAAAATATTTATATGTACATTAGGGTGTTCATAATTTCCCAGCTTTATGCTTCCTATATCTTCTGAATTTTCAGTTTTTGCATTAAAAGCAAGCATTCAACGTAAGCAAGCTTTTTATTTTCCATTTAAACTCTACCATACATGGGACACCATGTCGTATGAGTAATACAGAATGCGTATGGTGTATCACTTGTATGGATTCTCAGTAGATTTGATATATAGGTGGGCTTCTTCACGCAAAATACGGCTTATTTTCATTAATTCTTTTATAAAAAATTAAATTTTTTTTTTCAAATTTTTTATTATTATTTTACAAAATGTTTTTAATTTCACCCTATATTTTCAAATCCAAAAAAAAGTGTTTTTAAGTACTTGAAACATGGATTAAATGTTTCATAAAAAAAAAATAATAAAAAAAGTAGTACACTCCGCAGCAATATGCTCTAAGAGTACACAAATCACTCTCACTATAAATATGACCACCACTGTACGAGTACAAGCAACTCAGTTACTGCATTTGTAACAGCTGTTGTGCTCTTAAAGTCCTTTGCATGAGTATGCTATTTTTCTACTAATCTCCAATTTATGTCTACACATAACCATATATAGTACCCTTGTTTAGTATTTAGGATCTTCGTTCCAGCCGATATATTAGAGTACATAAACTTCTGCTGAATTATAAATGTACATATCTATGTATCTATGTTTTCAAAGTTCTAAACGTAAGTTATACGTATGCATTTTTGTGTTCTCAATGTTGAAAGTTACTACTTTCTTTAGCTTTACTTCGCAAATTTTGAGATGTGCAAGTCTATTTGTGCCAAATTCAGAAAACTTTGAGAGTTATATTTGAAATATTTTGATTATTTATGCATGTATTGATGCAAATTTGTTTGAAAGAATTTGCCGAACTGATCATTAAAAGTTAATACAACTTTACATTTGACATTATGCTAAATACAGATTCTTTATAAATTTTAAATTTTATGTTTATGTTAGGTGGGATCCCTTTTTCATATTAAACAAAAATTAAATTTCAGGGATCTAGTCATAAAATCATAATTATATACATGTTTCTCACTGATTTTTATCAATTTTTATCAATATCAGATTTTTAGATAAGTGGCAACTCTCTTCCAAAGTTTAAAGTATAATTTTATTTTTATATTAAAATTTTTCTGCACAATAGCAGTAAGGTTTTTTCAAATTTGTAATATTTTACTTTTTTCCTTAGGTGGCAACTTTTCTCCAACAAAATTTTAAAATTTTAGCCTTCCTGCCCATTTTTCTGAAATTTTCACTAAATCATTACTTTTTGCAAAATTTTGGCAGTGTTAGAATTGTAGCTAGGTGGCAACTCTTTTTCAAACTATATTTAAATTAAACCAGAACCGAACCTTTTCCGCAAGGTTTTTCTTTTCGTTCTCTGCTTTTGTAATAACTTACACTTTTTATTTAGTTTTTTTTTTCAACAGGAGGCAATCTTTTTTCATAAAATAAATTTAATTTAAGTCTTTCTAGCCCCTTTTGGTGAAGTTTTCATAAAATCATTATTAAATACATATTTATCCATATTTAAGAGTTTTAGATAGGTGGCAACTTTCTCCCAAAATTTTAAATGTAAAATTCCTTAATATTAAATTAAAACTTTTCTGAACAGTAGTAGTAAGATTTTTCCAAATCTAATTGTAATATTTTCCTTTTTTTATAGGTGGTTTTCGTTAAAATTTTGAAATTTTAGCCCATTTTTTTGGAGTTTTTATAAAATCATTACATTTTGCAAAATTTACGCAGTGTAAGAATTATAGCTAGGTGGCAACTCATTTTCAAACTGTATTTAAATTAGACCAGTTCCGAACTATCTATCTATTTATTTATCTATCTATTTTCAATAGGTGGCAATTCTATTACAATTTATTCCTAATTAAAGCCCTGCATATGTATATGTATTCTAAAAAAATAACATACATACCTAGCAAATATTTTGCAATTTTTTTTTGTTTAAATTTAAATGCAACATGAAATTCAAAGAGTTTTTGGTTTGAATTTCGACTCACATCGTAAGCATATTTTCCAACAAGTTTTTAGCCATGCTTTATATATGTAAGTACTAACTATGGTCATTCTATTTTCAGCGTTGAATAGCTAAGATATGAAATTTTAATCGCAATTATCATATTTTTCTACGAATATATTATACTTTCCCTTTTCTCTAAAAAGGAACATACGTCATTGTGAATTGTGAATCAACCATTACAAATGTTGAAACGTTTGAAATAGTATTTTGAGCGCAACTCAATTAAAAACTTTTCCCTCTATTGAATATGTTGTGGGTGAAACACATAGTGCGATTACATTTACTCAGCAATTTTAGGGTGGAACTAAATTGTTAAGAGGTTATATGGGTTTGTGGGTTTCAAAATTTTGTATTGTTTTATTAAATTTTAGCCTTGAAAACTTGTGCGCTGTCTTAAAACGTGATTTTCTTGAAACTGTGTTTTTGAAGTCGGTTGGCAAGATATTTCAAGAACTACTCAATCGATCCTCATGAAACGCAACACAAATTCTTCTTCAATTCGTACAGACTCGAACGAATGAAACTATTTTTTTTTTTCGATTATAACTACTTGGAAAAAGAATGTCTGCCAAAATCCAATTTTCAGTTTTTTTCCTTCCCTTTCATCTTTGTTAATAGTGCATATTTGTGACAATAAAAAATTCTAATAAAACATTCCATTTTTTATATGAGAAAAAAATTGTTGAAAAAAGAGTGTTTTTGTAACCCATTTAAGGCTGAAGTAGTTAGTAGGTTGTTTTGAAGAAGAAAGAAAGAAAGTTAGTAGGTTACCAATGATCAATTTAAAGATAAAATGCCATGGCTGCAATTACTATTAATTCAAACTTTCATAACTTCTAAATTACTTAAGTAATATCTGCAATATTATTCATAAATAAATTTTGTAATTGAGATCCATATTTTCTCTTTCAGGTCTGTAAAAATTCTTATTGAATATTACAAATGGCTTACTGCAGAAAAATTTCTAATGTAGTTATAAAATGGTATTTCATTGAAATCATTTGGTAAGTTGAACATGCAATATTAAAATCGACGTTAAATTTTGGAACGAAATAAATTGCTCGTTCGTCACACTCTTGGCATAATTTTTTCATATCGCTGTCATATTTCTAACAGCTTTAAATGTGAGAACATCCGAGCATACTTTTCAGAATTTGCCAAGCTTTCTGTTTGGTTTGAGGCAGTGCGGAATATGTTTAATATAGGATTTATAATAAGAGTGATATGATTTCTTTTCAAAAAACGCACACAAATTGTAAGGAAATTTTAAAACGTTTTTATTCAATGTGAAGTGCAATCGTTACAATTAAGTTCTGATGATATTATATCATCATTTAAATGACTCGTTTTCCAGGACCGAATATGATGTACCCATGTATATAATCGTGTTAAGTCACAACTTCTTGTAGGCCATTCAATCTCACAATTTCTTGAAACAATCGAATCTCCAAACTTTTTTCGCAATAATTCGGTTGTTGCAAGCGCTGTGTGGCACGAACCTCGTCTTGTGGAACCAGAGAATATCAATATCAGTTTGTTCCAATTGTGGTCATAAAAAGTTGAATATCAGCCATTTATTCTGCTCTCCATGGACAGTCACGGTGACATCAATTTCATTTCGAAAAAAGTATGGATTGGTGATTCCACCAGACCCAATTCTTGTGAACGCCAGTGTTTCCTGGTACTTTATTGCGTTTACTGTTCCATCTATGTATTACGCAAAGTAACTGCAAACCATTTGGGTGCCTTGCCTTTAACTGTTCCTCGGACGCTCTCTACGCTATAGCGCTCACCAGTTTTTCTCCTTACGTACGGCAGAGAAAATTACTTTCTGCCCGTCGACTTCAGTTCAGCTTTTTTGCTTTATAGTCCATCGGAGGCATTGTTGTTATAAATATAGTTCTTAAAGAGTCTTATCTATCGAGTAGATATTTGGTATTAGTGTGTAATTTTGATTTTACATATGTATCTTCTTAATGTGAATTCAGATAAAAAATGCTGCTAACAGTGTAACCTTTCTGATAATAATAACAGCAATAACTGTGGATCACTTATCGGACCAATCTCCAAATATTTGCTCTTGTTTTTTCATTTTCAATCAACATCAAGTCTATGTTGAGCAGTCTTTTGCATAAGCAACTTTTGCAACAATTACATTTTATATGCCTTAACAGCTTACCACATAAGGCAGACAGGGCGTATGAGTGATATTTTCTTAAAAGAAATTTGCATATGTCATGGTTATGTCCCTACATATGTATGTATATTGAGAACCATCTTTACTGATGGTTTGATGGAATCATAAATGAACTGGTACACATTTTTTATTACGATAGATTTTTTTTAAATATGTCCAATTTTTTATGTATTTTTTTTTTTTTTTTAAATTAAGAAATATAATAACGTATCGTAAAATAAAGTTTGCTTTAAGGATAACAAAAAATTATTAAAATTTATCTTTATAATTTTTTTAATGTTCTTAATTTCGTACGAAATTTTCGGCACCAACCTAATATTGCTTTTCATATGCTCTCATATGCGCTGATAGCCCGAAATGCTACGAAACAAAATACTAAAGTGAAATTAGTTTTCAAACAAAATGCGCGTTAAGCTATTACCAGTGAAGTTTCTTCGTACACATATATACGTACAACTGCAAAGATATATTTGTTTGCAATTTGCTGACTTTAATTATAATTACTCGCTCACACATTCGATTGTGTGCTTACAAAGTTGTTAAGTTGAAATGAAAAAAATTCAAAAGAAAGCAAAATTGATATTCGCACATTGCTGCATTTAACGACAAGTGAAATGGTATAACAGTAAATTTGTGTTTAAGAATTGGTTTCAGTTGGAAGTTTAAGTATTAATCTGTGAACTTTATACAAAATACATTTTTTATTTTTTTATTTTAATTACATTGCACAATACTATCATTAAGCGAAAAAATTTAAAACTTATTTTGAACAAGGACATGTATAGCCGGGGCTGGAGACAATACCTTTGTTGTCAGTAAATTTGAAATTAGATAATTTTTGCTAATGTTACCGCTTATATATATTAAATTTGAGCTGCTATGAAGTATTAATGATTTATTTTCAAATAAACAGACAGAGCTGACCATGAATATATGTACATACATATAATAATCAGTTTTGGTTTGAAAAACATATGAAAAGAAGTAAGGAAAGCTATGTTCGGATACAACTGACTATACTATTGCAACTTACAACAATTAAAGCCAGAGAAGTACCTTCAAGTACATACGGTTTTTTAGTTACGCAATGTAGTATATGAAATAATCACAATGAAGAAAGACAAGCAGCTTTTCCGAATATAGAAAGGGTTCATATCTTCTGTCTAGTATATTCTGTTCATTTAGTCAAACTTATAATTGATATCTTAAACAGTAGGAATGAAATAAAATATCTCACTTAATCTAGATGATAATTCAAAAATAATCCATGTATTCGGGACCACCGCTTTCAAAAGCCTTAAGGCGAGGCCTATCAGGCTTACTCCATGTTATGATATAAAGTGCTATGGAGTTGAAATCTACTAAAGTCAATAAAAAGTTAATAGAGTTACAAGGCTTTAAAGTGAGGCTGTTTTTAGGAAGACATGCGAAGTTTGATCCCCTATGTAATCGGATGAAATAGAGCTGGGCAATCGCAGGGAAGTGTCGAACCGAAAATATTGAGAAAGTGAGATAAAGGTTCAAAATATTTTTGTAGATTCGATACTTTATTGCTTTCCAATGATTGAATATCGTTTATAAAAAAATAGTACTACCAGCGAAAAAAGTTCATAGCCAGTGGTTACTCATACGCAATGGTGCTCCACTATTTTAGCAATGTAAAATTCATATGCATCCGTAGACCTAAGGTGTTGTGTTGTCAAATTTTGGCCATATCCGTTAGTTGATGGTAGGTGAGAGCGTTGTCAAGAACCTCGCAGTATACGATGGTTTTCTCCTCCTCTACCAAACTTCTTCTCAATTTACGTCTAGAGGGTATTCTCAGCTGAAAGTCGCTATTGAAATCTAACCTTAAGAGGGTTGAGAATATCACTATCTTCTTGATTCTTATTACAGAAATTGTTACCACTTTTCGTATGAAAGCGTTTATGGGCAGTTAATGCTGGAGCATATTCAGCACATCAGTCGGACATGATTTCATGGCCGCGGTAACCCCTGTATAGGTTACTCTATGCACATTTTGCTTTTTATTCTCTGATGTTATGTTGTTTTATCTATTTAATGCTCGCCTCCAGATCAGTTAATAATATTTAAGCAACACGACTAGCTCTAACTAATTTTATACGGTTTCAGGCTCCTGTTTCTATTGATAATTCTTTTGCACATATAAAGCGCCAAAAAAGCACTTTAAATACGTTTCATTCATTATTCAGCTCAGATTTTAATCGATTTTGAACAGTGGAGTGACTGTGATGTAAGCAGACCTGGTACCATTAACACTATATGTCGTTTGCTTAATCTACGTCTTTAACTGCTCCTCCATTGAGTTGAAATTAGTATTTCCTTCAGTTCCACCACATGAGGCACTGTTCGCCGCGCGTAAAAAACATCTCCCTGAGTCTTACATACCTAGATAGTTTCACTGAGTTGTTTGATGCTATACGAGTTCGCGATGTAATGTCCATTCTATTAGCACATTTGAACCCCGCTAATATTTTATGTTTATACTGCCCTCTTAATTATTGGTCATCAGTAATTTACTGAACTTAAGACATATTCAGTGGGCTGAAGTTCCTGAAGGACCTGCTCTTAGCAGCATTTTCTACATTCTAATGCAGGCATATTCTCTTTTGCTTTTTTGGCGCTGCAAAAATGTTTTTTTTTTACTATCTTGGTCCCCCTTTTCACATATCTTCATCTTTACTGCCTGCTACAGCTTTGGTTTTCAGCCAAAATACCACTTTCGAACTATTCAAGTAGGTGGCTGCCACTGCATTTCCTCATTCCGGCACACTTAGCGTTACCTACGTTTTGCCTGCATTTACTTTTCATTCTGAACTCGTATCGCAGCCACTTCACGGAAGCTGAAGTATTACTCAGCTGCTTTCACGGCTTCTCCTATGCTTTTTATGCCATCCATATTTACCGTTTATTTCGCGTATTTTCGTGTAGAGTCCAAAAGTGTCTACAAGCAACTGCAGCGCAACGTGTGTGCATCGTCTTCATATGCGTCTCATTCATATGAAAAGATAACTTTTTAGCTACTAAATGCAGCAACAATGCCGTCACACCTTTCGCATTGCCTGCCAATGCGCTTCCGATACGCTTCCGCCATTGACTGTCTAGTGGTAAAGGTAATGCACTTTCCATTACTTACTTACTGCCTGCATCCGCGCGCGTACTACTCAACACTAAGCCAAGCGCGCACACACACTTCAAGTGCAACTGCAAATGCAACGGATTCGATTGCCAACCCGCCACACCGCCGCCGCCGACTCATGGAATGTCCGTGTGTAAGTATGTTTGTGTGAAGATATTTCGGAAAATGTGCTAAATGCAAAGCGTGGAGTGCAAGTGCGGAATGTGCGGCTGCACTGTATGTATTTGTGTGTCGGCGTGTATGTGTGCGATTGAATGAGTAACTTTTCAAGAGTGCTAACCCAAGATAAATACGTACTCAGGTGCTATAAATGATGGCATCCATCCATCTATGTACACGAAATACGGAAATCTGCTTTATGCATTGGCGCGTAAGGCACGTAAATGTATCAGCATGCAAGTGTTCTAAGCTATGCGCATCGCATTTGCACACAGCTGCATACATATAATATGTGACTGCACACATATATAATATTAGAGTGGTTTTCTATGCACCCTGTACCGAAAATATTGAGAAAGTGAGTTAGAGACTCAAAATATTTTTGTAGGTTCGATACTTTATTGCTTTCCGATGATAAAATATTGTATATATTAGAAAAGAAAAGTACCATCAGCGAAAAAAATTCATTGTCTGTGGTTACTCATACGCACTGGTGTTCAACTACTTTAGCAACCCGAAAAGGAAATACGGTTAGGATGCTACTGCTTACATTGGTTTTGTTATAACATCGTTTTAACTTAATTTTGTAGAAAAATTTTCTTTGGTAAAGATGCTTTTCATAGTACCGTTATTGTATTCTTTTTATTGATTTCACTCAATTTTTTTGTATCTTTAGCAGCTATTGAAAAAGTAAAGATCGAGCTGTGCGTTAATTTAAGTGCATATTGCTGTAGTAATTCGGTCCTATTTCCTTATATTTAAATTCCGTCCATTACGAGATTGGAGGAAGGTACCATCGGGATCCCGAAACGTTTCTTTAATTTTAATTTTTAATTTTAACTTTTAATTTATGCCATTGGTGTAGTTTCAAAACACAGTTAATTTCGGGATTTGAAAAAGTTACTTTCGGGATCCCGAAATTTTTTTATTTA
>CM050323.1:9382000-9399158 GCA_027475135.1 Bactrocera correcta | reverse complement strand
TTCCAGTAAGACATGGAAGAAGATTATAATCGAAGTAACACAAAACAAATTTCTTCAAAAGTATAGAGGATTGCATGAAGCAAATCTATTTATTTTTCTATTGGGAGCACTGCTGTTGAGTCACTGTTGTGTTGGATATTTTGTTAAGCCTTCTTAGTTCGCGTTTAAAGGAATTTATTGCATTCGACTCTCAATAGAAATAAGAGTATTAGGGCCAATTTCTGCCATTCGATTTGAAGATGCAGATACAATCGAATCAATGAATCTAGAAGAATCGCATTTTAGATATCTTTCTGTCCTGAAGTAGGTAGGTAGTGAGGGTCGTTTGGGCTCAATTAGCGATAGTTGAGCCATTTTGATATTCTATTCGTAAGACTTCTCTTTTACTTTCCCATTTCATTATTCTGTCTAACCCATTTTGTGCTTTTTCGTTATGCTTTTTGTAGATACATGTTCAAGGTTTGTTAACCGAAAGATTCCAAGAGCTCTACGTCAGGCTTGTGATGAAGCTGGGCACTCACAGAAGCAGCATAGTTTCCTTACTCTCGATGAGTTCATTCTTGTTTTAGGTCATGCCCATTCTTAACCCATGTTCTTTAAATTTCTGTACTTTTCCTAGACTTGTTTAATTTGAGTTCTTAGTTCTTGTCTTGTCATATGTTAACCATATCTTCTACACTAGCTTGCATTTGGTTATAGATTTCCATCTGTTCTGAGCTATTTGTGTACCGAGCTCCCACTTCAATGTTCCTAGCAGGAGATATGCAAACATCTCTGCCTCGAATCTGTATATTGAAGCTCTTGACTTGCCGATCTCGTGTGCTTTTTCGATGTCGGAAATGTTCATATGTCCGGGAACTTAAGTTATGGACAAATGGAGCTGACCTGGCAGTGAACTTTACGCTGGTTGACTATGCTGAAACTAATGATTAGCGACGACCAGGCTAGCAACGCCGCCTTGCTATCTGTGTAAATGGAAACTTTCCGTATCCTCCCGTAGTTATTCAAATACCTATACCTAGTACTTGGTTCAAAGTAATTCGAATAATAATTATAAGTAGAGTTGTCGTCAGCATATATCTAGGATAAGTCGGAGTAAATGAGTGTTTGAGATCTCTCGAAGAACTTCTGCAACCAAGAGATGTTGCTTAAGTTTTCGATATAAGCCATCAGCATTTTTCTGTCGTAGTTTTATTGGAATGACCATTCTACGAGACATTCGTTTGAAAATAAGGTTAAGTGACGTTACGTTAAAATCGCTCTCCAGATCTTGGGGACACTTTTACATTTAGTGTTATAGTAGTGAATAAGGTTAAGAAGGCTCTGTGAAATTTGGGTTGTGCTGGGATTTATAAATCGTGGAGCTCGCTTTTATAGTATAAACTGAAATTTGAGGTTATGTGGGGTTAGGTTTAAGTTATTCTTTTACATTTTTAAAAAAAGTTCGATTTTTGCAGTCCAATGTGAATTTTCTACATTTTCAAAGCAGTAATTCAAGAGCCAAGTTGCCAACAAGTGTGTTAACTTCAAATCAAGTCGGAGCTTAACCCTGCATTAATTAAGCGAATACTAATGTATTGCCGTTCCGACTCAAGACGAAAAGGCTGTTGATTACTAACCGGCGGAAACTTGACATTGCGAAGTAAGCATTTCTAGCCACCCACAACAACCGCCATATTACCGTTCATGCAATTAGCCACTTATTTGTTGCGCCGCTGCTGCCGTTGCTGCTTTCAAGCCAATTTCCGAGGAATTTTTTTTTTTTTTTTGTTTTTGCAATTTTCGTTTGCCACTTGAGCCATGTCATGCCACCTGCTTGAATTGCACAAGTGAAGTATGCAGTCTCAATTGTTATTTTTGCAGTGGCAAATTAATGCATATGTTTTTGTTGGTTGTTGTTGTTGTGTTGCTCATTGCGCTGTTGCTGATTTTTGCTAGTTGTTGCTGGCTCTTAACTATCTCAAATTGTTAATGTTGTTGTTGTTGTTTCGTTTTGGATTTTAATCTAGTTATTTTTTTTGGTTGTTGACTATGCTGCTGTTTTTGTTATTGTTATTGTTCCTGCTACTGGTTTGTTTATAGGTGTTTATGTTGTTGTTTTTGCTTGCAATTAAAGTAGTTGTATTGCTAGTACTACTGCAAGCTTTTCGTTGTTGTTGCTAATATAATTAATACTATTGTGTTTCTTAAGTTTAATAATGTTGCTGCCACCGTTGTGTTGTATTTGGTTTATTAGCGCTACCAATATTTTAGATGTTGTTGTTGCAATGGTTGTGAGTTTTGCTTTTGTTGTTGTTGTAACCGATGCCGTTGTTTTGTTGCTGCTAGTTTTGTTGTTGCGTTATTATTACTGTTGTTGTTGTTTTGTTGCAGGTAGTGTTGTTGTAGAGAATGTTACTGTTGTTGTTGTTGCGTTAATATTACTGTTGTTGTTGTTGGTAGTTTTGTTGTAGATACTGTTGTTGTTATTATTATTATTGTTGTTATTTTGTTGCTGCTAGTGTTGTTGTGGAGAATATTTTTGTTGTTGATTTTGTTGCTGTTCTTAATAATTATGTTTTTGTTGTTGTTGTGCTCGCATTACCAGTAAACGCAATCTTTTTATGTTTTTGTTGTTGTTGCTTCTGGTTTTCTTTCCTTGTTGTTGTTTTCACATGCATTATTGTTGTTGTTGCTGCTGCTGCAACCCGACTCCTTTCGTGTGTTGTTACATGTGATTGAGCACTCTGCGCAATATTGTTGTTGTTCTCATTGTGTCGACATGTTTATGTTGTTGTGCGAAATTGTGATTTTCTCCCGCTACCGTTGTGGCCTAACGGCAATACGAGCGGGAAAAATCAAAAAAAAAAAGAAAATATTTCGTGAAAGCGCACTTAATTATGCACACATACATGCTTATGCATGGATATATTGCTGATGTATTTATATGCAATCAAGTTGTTGTTGTTTTTGTTGTTATGAATATTTCATTTAATTGCCACATATTTTACGCGCGCTTCTACTTACACCTGTGTTTGCGTGCATGTGTGGGATATATGTTTCTATATAGATATGTATGTGTGGGCGTGTGTGTGGCAGCCTCCATACTTGCCACAGCATTTCGTCTAGGAATAATATATTGTGCTCGTACATTATGCAGCGGCCACTTCAGCACCTGTCCGCACACACATGCACCAACATGTATGTATTTATGCATATGTGAGTGTTTACAAATACATATGCCAGCAAATGTACTTTGTTGAACAAGCTCATCGAAACACACTCACACATATATACATGCATCTATGTATAGCATATGCGCATATGCAGCAATAATTTAATATTGCTCTGTCGATGCATTGCCACAACGGAAATTGGTGTGGTTAACACGCGCGATTGATTATCGCCAAGATTCAATTAAACGCACTCGCTTCACGTTCGTACACCGGCGCAGCGCGTGGGTGGAGCGGCAGCGTAGGGGTGTGCCATGCAATTGATGGTACTATAATTTACCGTTATACACAAGTAGGCTGCACTTGAGTGGCTGTAAGCGCCTGTGCTGCCAAGCGAGTAAATTGTTCAGAATTCATTTATTCAGGGGCTCAAATTAGCTGCGGTGAAATTTAAATGAGCATTGTGTCGACAGTGGCGTATAACCACGTACTCCCGGACTTACACATATACGCATACATAAGCTTTTAATATTATTGAGAGAGTTGAACACTTAATTTTTAACAAGTTCGAGAGCAGCCACTGCGTGGATTGTTCTAGCAGTTGACTGTTCCAAGTCCGGGGAATGAATTTGAGAGCTATGAGTACGAGCTCAGTTAATTACATAATTATTTATGAAATGCTTCAGTGCAAGGTTTTCACTTGGAATATACAAAGGTGGGTCAAGAAAGTTGATTTTCTCCTTCAAGTGCCTTGCCGTAAGATAAGATGGGATAAATGGAGGAGAATTGCAACGCTACCTCAGGTCTATTATGCTATTTCCTAAATCACAACGATCCACTTAAAAAAATCTCATCATATTGATAAATTTCAATATGCTACTAAATGCTAGTGAGGCCTATTTGGAAAGCTGGATCCAAGAGCCTTTATCCTGCATCTGCAGACTATGCAGTTAATTAGCAGGTGTTATGGAGTTTCAGGCTCCCTGTCAGAACCGGCTATTTTAACAATAAGCTAGACCCATTTTATATAAGTGCTTCAGCTTGCTAAGGCCCGTGTAAGCGACAATTACCCAGAGTTTGTCTCTAGAAAGGTTGATTAGATATTTAAACCTGCTGAGTCTATAAGACGCCATTTCAAACTTGGCATGGCGCATGTCTTAAAGTTGATACCATTATCTCACCCTACCAACTTCTTCTTCCTTGCCGAACAGCTCCTTTATGGTATTAGCCCCCACCGCGATGATGGATTACCTTGTTAGTGGTTGCTGCGAAGCGGGTGAGCTCATTAGCCAGTTCATTCTAGGCTTTACCTCTGTGACCGAACATCCAGATGAGGTGCACTTAGTTAAGTTTTCGATATTCTGTTTAATCGTTCTCAGTATTCCCGCACCAGTAGCGATTAGCTTACGTAGACAGAAATAGATTTAAGTACCGCTTGACTGGCACCGATTATGGCAAGGACCTCCGCTAGAAAAATGCTCGGAAAACTTCCCATAAGCATGGAGGGTTTGGTGCATCGTTCTGTGACTCCTGCACCAATTCTCTTGGACATTTTTATGTCCCGATGTACCACTTGATTGTAATATCTCGGAGGAGTAGCTCGAGAGAGTAATCATTCCATTCACCTTTACTGCCTAGGGTAGCTTTGAGCTTCTTGTTGAAGTTTACCCTCTAGTAATGACGTTCCTTAAGAGAAGAGGCAATGGTATTACACCACTTAATTCCTTCTTCCACTGGGATGAAATTACTTGACCTCTACCAAACTCTGCTGTTGTCATTTGTTGCGGTGTTTGTTTGGCTACCTGACCGATTACTGGTGAAGTGGTGTGAGCTCAAACATGACTTCAAGTTCTGTCGTGAGGCATTTCGGCTTAGTACTCGACATGCAGATGCATGTAAGTTGTTGCAGCTTTGATAGTTGGAGCCTTACCGTAGTCTACATTGCTTTTGAGATCCAAGTCACCGCCCTAAACGTAATTATCGGTTGCACGATCATGGTGTACAATCACCTGACAATCCGTGGCTTGGAGCCTAAGGATTTACCAGCTAGTAGATGAAATATTGTTATTATAAAACAGCATTTTGATTTTAGTCGAGAAATATATCGACTTTAGGCTCTCGGTAGTGGCAGTGTTCAACTCTCACCTCTAAATCAGGACGTTTCTTTAATTACGAATTAATATGAAAACAATAGTAGACATTTCGGAGAAATTGTTCTTTCTGCAACCAAAGCAGAATGTTTCTCATATCATATGCGATCTTGCTTCATATTCGCAAGACTGAGTACGCACACTGAAGACTTGCCATTCAGTTGGCCAAAGATAGTGAAAAACGCTCAAGACCCATGGAAGTATAATAAAATATGAAAACAAGTTAAACTTAAATATTAAATTGTGTAGTGTTTCTAATGGAATCTTCGCAACGGAAACTAAATAAAAATGTTACAAAAGTATGTTGTGTAGTCTACTTTATCAGGAACACAAATATTCAAGCATCACAAAGGATTTAGCGAAGGTTGTGCAACTATCGAACAAAGGATTTAGCGAAGGTTGTGCAGCTATCGAAACTTGCCTCATTCGAGTTGTTCACCCACCTCGTTACAGTCACTTAACATCGAAAAAGTTAAAGTCGCAGAGTTTGAAAATTGTTTTGTTGATATTAGAAAGTTAGCTGAGAATCTTAAGATCTCTTATAGATCGATTCAGTACATTTTGGTTAGTATTTCCGATATGAGGCGTGATAATTTTAGACACGTACCGAAATATTGAATATTTTGCAGAAAATAACTAAAGGTTGTAAAAGAGATACTGGACAATACAGCTGAGGATTCTTCCTCAAACACATCATTACTGTTGATGTGGCGTGGTTAAAAAATGTGGTTTTCATTATGTGATGTGATAATCGTTTTCTCTTTTGCGTGGCTCACGAATTCGTTTAACAAGATAAACGGTTATTAAGAAATATTACTTGCTTATTTTGAGGCGTCTACCTGTAACAGTTTGCTCTAAACTGTAGTAAATTGTTGTAAACGACCAGATGTTGTTAGATTAGGCTTCTTGTGACTTTTCTGTTTCCGAAAATGAAAAAAAACGTTTCGAAATACGCACTATTGATTTACTAAGGTCATTAAAGGTTATTTGCTGAAGGAACATTTTCTTCAAGAATGCAACTTTAAATACCAAAAATTATATACTGAGCTTTAGACTATAAGTTCGTTGTCTTTATCGCTTAAAATAACCTTTAAAGATTTTGATCTCAGTTAGAATATTTATACCCTGAGCTCGGTGTACTAAGTATGCCACGAAGCTTGTAACATCCAGAAGGCTACGTCGGACATTAGAAAATACATACACATATGGTAAAAATGATCATCATTGCGAGCTGAGTCAATTTATATGTGAAGTAGTCGCTCAGTTTTTGGTATACAATTCTGGAAGTTTGAACACGTTGTTTCCTCCCCAAGAAGCTGCTCATTTGTTGGAATCGAACAACTCTAGCATATAGCTTCCATACAAACTGTATATCGGAATCAAGTCTTTGTATGAAAAAGTTTTTAGTTGAAAAAGTTATTTTAGTTGAAAAGTTATCTTCAAGAAATTTGGTCTGAGATGTTTTGACAATGGCATCGATGAAATTTCCGAAGGAATTGTTCGGATCGGATAACTACATTATATAGTTGCAATAAAAACTGACCAATAAAAATCAAGTTATTGAAAGGTTTTTTTGTAATTGTGAAGAGTAAAATAGATTCGAAGGAAACAAGAGCAAACGTTTTTGGCTTTTTGGTTAAGCCAGGTTTTAGTTCGCCGTATCAAAACTTGCACCAACGGTAAGGCAAGTCTTTTAGAATCATGGTGTCATACTTTTTCTAGTTAAAAAGGATCAAAGAAATGAAATCATTATTGGATTATTTGCATGATGGTCCGCTACAAAAGGGAGTCTGACAGTTTCTGGTTCCTCCTGGTTTCGGTGTGAAGTAACAGTTAACGAGTAACCAAGTGGCGTCTTAAAGCTTACCGGTGGCACATTTGCCACACTCGGCTGTCTTATGGACGATCGTGTCAAAGGCTATCGGTCGTGGAGTTGTTTGAATAAAATGTCGTGTAAGATCATCAGTCATCACATCAGTATAAGATCATAAAGGCTGAGCCATTTCGAGGTTCCCTACTTTTTTTTAAAGAAAAAACACCGAAACTGAAAATTTAATGGGGAGTTCATTATCATTCGAAATAACATTCATTGGCATTAATTTTTTGAAGAATATATCTTTCAAAGTTTGCCCGCGGCTACGTCTCAGATGATCCATCTGTTGAGACCGATTTTCGATTACTCGTTATATAAATATATATAATTATATAAAACATCTCTACTTGTATCACCCGTTAAAAATTAAAAACAAGCCAAACTCCAATGTTCCATATATTGAGTTCATTTTCCTTGCAATTAAATTTTTTACGGCACCGCCTTGGTTAAATGCATTCCGAGACACTTACGATACAACAGCAGAGTCCTTGAGAATCCTTTAAAATTTATTTAAGTGTGAATTCCAATCTGCAATTGTGTTTAAAAGCATTTCCATTCCATGCAGCTGCACCCACACAATTGCACGCAGTTTCTCACACACATACGCAATGCTGCAGAAGCAACCTGCCATCAGCGCCGCCGGCTTCCTCGTTACCTGCCAGGAGGATATGCCTTGACAGTTGGCATTTGAATTTAAATTTAAGTAGAATTTTTTCCTTCTTTTCATATTTGCCAGTCAAGCACAGTTAGCAGGCGTGTGTTACAACGTGTGCATTGCGTATATCCTTTATTGATTGTGTGATAAAAGCACATACACACACACCGACACACGCGCTTGTGTGCAATGCCAGCAAGGCTTTAAGGCGCACGTGTATGTGCGTTTACTGTTATTCGTAGATATGCGATTACTTTTAAGTTATGCAGCCTGTCGCATCACTCCGATTGCACTCAAGTGTAACAAACGGCAGTGCAACGCGCACAAGCGAGCATATATATATGTGTGTGTGCGTGTGTGGGTTATGCATGTGTGCGAGTTTCACTTGTATTTGCTGTCGCTTCTTCTTTGTCATTTCTATTTTGCTACGTTTTATTACCGCTACTTATTCTTTTGCTTCGTCGCTTACGCGTCGCTGCTCCAAGACAATGTGAGACACACGTGAGCACTCGCACACAAACACATACGTGTATGCCATTTTATGGCGCACCTTGAAAGCTACGAATTCCTTTGCTCGTAGCTGGATACTTGCGAAATATTCTCTTTTATAAATTCATATGCACAGTAGCGTGCAAAATATTTGTAGCAGGTTATCAAATAATTTTTTTATTCTAAAGTGTATACTGTCGGGAATTACCTCTCAACTCCAGTTTTAGGCTTTGCCACGGCAGCGAGGATCTACAGCTCCTGAGAAGAGTTTCGTACAGGGTGGAGATTATACATTCCATTAGTAGGGCAGCGATATTAGCCTTGAACTCGCTAACTTTACTCTGAAGACTACACTTCATGATTAAACTGCTTTGGGGGCTCAGCCATAGCGGTATTGCAAGAAACCGTAAAGCCGAGGGTCTGTGAGGATCTCTGGTTCCCCACTGGAATGTTGGCCCTTTGGCCCATTGAACAAACCATGGAACCCGCAAGTTCTTTCTGACTCAAGAGGCCTAGGGAACCCTTCGCTCTCAGAAACATCCTCACTGATAATGTCCGATGGAGATTCATGCGGTAAGACAGAAAGTTTGCTCGGATGCCAGTTACAACACCTGTTTGGAAGAAGAGGAGATTTATACATCTCAACACTTCGTCCCCAATATCCAACCTTTGTCAGAGGAAGGCAAAAACATCTTGAATCTTTTATCTTTAGACATCTAAGTGAAAAAGGGGCAATATAAATAAAATACCTAGTCTCGCCATGTCAAGGATCAGCCTAATCCAACCTAACCTAACTTTTTCTCCTCACTAAGAAAGTAGGCTTGTAACAGATCTTCGAAGTTGGCAAAGCGCGTCGAGGCAAACATATATTTTTATAATTGTTTAACTAATTCCTGCCTGCACATTGGAATCAGTGTAACATCCCACGTGTTTAAGATATCGCATCCGCGGGCCAATCTAGAAACAAGTGTTGAGATATTTCTAACTCGTTTTGTGCCATACAGCTTTTGTAAGACTCCCAGCCTCACAGCGTGGACGCAGATGAGACAATATCCCACAAGGAGAGACTAGTCTTGTTGAGGAAAAAGAGCGCACTGGGTCTCTTACCATCGACCTTGCACCGAAAAAATCCCTCGATGTGCCTATAGTGGCCCAGCGCTGGCCAAGCTCCTGCGAAGCCCAGATATCCAGTAGTATAAAATGCGAGAAGAGTGTTGCATCAACCCATTCCCATTATATTCATAGCGGACCAGGGTGCTTTCCTTGCAAGCTCGTCAGATTTGCAGTTCACTGTGATTCCGCTATAACCTGGGACTCATACTAGTCTTCTCCAAAAGTGACTCTATGCTACTGATAACGAGGTTATGCATACCGTTCCCAACACAATTGTTTCCACGATACTCGGGTCTTCATAACTGGAATTTTTATCCGATCGAGAACTGTCAACTCGGCAGAATTTGGTCGCTACAACAAACAACAAAAACATGTTACGCATTCCATAACCAGACTTGTGGGCACGGTTAGTAAGCTCAAGGTTAGTATCGCCGCCCTGCTTTCGGAGTGGATAGATACTTCTCTGAAAGAGGCTGCAGTAAATCTATGGTTACCTTAATAGCAGTAAGCTCTCCTTTATGATACTAAAAGAGACAGCAAGTCCGAAACTGAAGTTGATAGAGATTTGCTAATAATATACCTCTCCACACACCGGAACCTTGGCCCATCCGTAAAGAAGGTCAACCCTTCTACCCTCAGGTATATGGGCAGAACGAAGTACGTCTGAATTTGGTTTGAAGTCAAGGGGTTTCTGAATGTTCAAGCAGATGTACTTTTCGAAACTCATATTCTCTGAGTTTGATTGCGGAAGCTGACTTTCATATTCCAAACTTTTGAGAGTGGTGAATAGAACAAATAAGTGTCACAAAACAAACTTACTGAAATGGTCAACTTCTTATTTGTAGAGTTCAATAGCGGCCACAGGCTTCACTACGTACTTAAATGTTGTTGTTATAGTCTGATTGATTTTACAATAATATATTAGATATATCTGTATATTATCAAGGTAAATATAAACTAAAAAATAAAAACCTATTACCGCTAGGTGGCGCTGTATTCAAATGCCATTTAGTTTACCCAAAATGTCCCATACATCACTACTTTCTGAACAAAACACATAATTATGAAAGCAATTAAAAAACACTTAACTAAGCTGCTTATATTTTGTACAATACTGCGCACATAACATATGTATAATTTATGCTTGAATGGAAGGCAGTATGCCAAGTGGTTGTGCGCAAATCTGCGGATAAGAAGAAAAATCTAACGCATGCATATGTTTGTAGCAAATTTATATATTTATTTTATGCATAGTTATGTCATGACAGATATCTTTGCTGGATAGATACTTTTCGTTTGCCATATAAAGGTACGAAATATATATTCATAGGTATGTGGGAGTTTATTTTTGCACAAGGACGGATTTATGCAGCTACGCGGAAGTGTTTCAGGGTTTCTGATGTTGATGACACCGTTCAAAAGACAAAAATGAAAGAAAATCGATGAAAATAAGTTCGAACATTCTAGTAATACCGGGACGAAGTTGTGCAGTTGGTATAGAGATCGTCTATCTGCAGATTTTTTTCAGCGTGCTTATAAGATCTCACTGTCGTTGAAAATGATGTGTATATGGTTAGAAAAAATTAACTTGCTATTACTGGAGCCAAAACATAGGCTCATCGAAAGTGAAATGAGACTTTCTGTGGCCTAAATCAGAAAACTTTGATATACTCGTATCTATGCTTACAACGCAGTACTCGATATTGCAACCCGGCCTAGTATCGCATAGCGTGACCTAGTATCGCATTGCGTGATCTAACTGATAAATTATCGTAATCTAACTGGTAAGTAACCGTGATATAACTGGTAAGTAACAGTGATCTAACTGGTAAGTGTTCGTGGACTAACTGGTAAGTAACCGTTATCTAACTGATAAGTGACTGTTAATCGTCTAATTGCCTCTGAAGAACTGCAAAACAAAAAGTTATCTATTCAATGATAATCAGTAGATAAGTTTAGAAGTATTTTACGATATCCACATTTTGATCTTGAACTGAGAAAAGGGTAAGATGACACACAAGAGTTAGAGTTCTCTTCGACAAAAAGGTGCACTGAATGCCGCAGCGGCAATCATTTTCACGTTTAGATGCTTCAGTTAAGAGTGTCCGATACGAGGAAAAAGTCCTTTTAGACTTCAACAAAGTCAAAGATAGAATTGTTTCCTCTAAACCTCCACAAAGCTTGCGATATAGACGTGGCGTTCAAGTAAGAAACTCAAAGTATCATCCTGAGCAGATAATTTTGATTCCATCCGGAACTAGCATCGAACTGGGTTTTGCCTATGTGCAATAAGACCCATTAATCCATCAGTTTCGTAATCACTACTTTCTCTAGTTTGATTTGATGGCTGGGGAACCACTAGCTGGTATTACTAGTGAAATTTTTGTAGTCAAAAGCTACCAAACTGTCCTTCCACGAACATTTGCTGCTTCCACCAGTGTAGAAGAAAGCTTACTGCATAGTCACAATTTATATATTGTATTTGTATATGGTAAAGTACGTATATATGTGACTTTCTTTGACTGTGCTAAGAAATATGCTTTCTCATTTGAAGCATAACGAGCGTAAGGCAGTATCTAAGGGATTGCCGAGTGAGGTGCTTAATTTTGGGCCTGAAGTTCTGAAGTCGTTGAAAGTTAAGTTTACTGGGAAAAGAACAATTTGGGAAGAAAATTGCACTCTGGAGGGTTGAAGCTCCGAAGTGGACCATATCAGATAGTTTGGCGCATGAAGTGTTGCTGTTAAAGACGAATGTGGTAACTAGTGATCCCATAAGTTGTTATAGAAACTTTACATTTTTTTGTGTATTCTACTTTTTTTTTCTTCTTCTTTCTCCTCCTCGACTTGATCTTTTCAGCGCTTCAAAAAATTTCAATCCTGAAGAGTATTTGCTTTCTTCTTCAAATTCTGACTAAATACTGTGTGTTTTTCAATATCATAGAGCTCGAGAGTTTTAAAATTGAGATATTTCAAGGGGTGCCATCTTCTAAGTTCTAAATACTCGGGTTCTCTTATAGAAAAAGACTTCGTACTAAACACGACCTTTACAATCTGATCAACTCCACACAAACAGGAGAAGCAAATGTTCGAAAATCACTCTCAGTGATACTCTCTTATTATGACCAACTTCTCATAGTCATAAACTCGGCCCCATTAACCCACAAAACGCTCCTGTCTTTCACGTAGTAAATACATATATACAAATGTATTAGCGCACCACATATGTATGTACTATACATATGTAAAATGTAGAAGCAGAGCAAGAACTGACTTCCTTGCTGTCTATCGCATTGTTTCTATTCATTGTTGTTGTTGTGCTTGTGCGCTAAGTGCATAATCAATCACAGTGATTTGCCTGCTTATCTGCTTTGTTTTATTATATATATTTTTTCCTCATCCTTACGCACACTCACACATCTGCACACACACATGCAAATGCGGAAATGTACGGGCATTTTCTATTTCTGATTGCTTTGTGGTAATATTTTTAGAAAATAAGTGGCTTTAATGCCGAAAAGCACACATCATCTTCTTGTATTGTGTAATTTGTTATTGTTATTATTTTTAACACGCTTTTGTGTGTACCTTGCTTTTATGTTTCTGAAATAACTAAAGTATGAACTTAATAATACTATGATTATTGGTCAAGAAGATTCAACAAAGTCAGTGTTTATTTACCTTTCTGTAATATTGAATAAAAATTTTGAACTGAGTCATAAAATTAAGTGGATTGAAGATGGAAGAGTTTTTCAAAGTTTTCGTGTGGAATATTAATATATTTAAAATTTTAAATACCAGCAACTCTTAGGTCTACATTTGATCTTTAACCATAGCCCATTCGTAAATTCGTTTCCTCATGGCCTTGGGATTTCTGAGATAAACTAAGAAAAGAAGGAGGATTATTTCTCCACTAATATAGTCGTTGGAAGAGTAAACTAACTTAAAGTTCTTTTCAAGACAAGAAGATGGTGAACTCGACTGCCCAATCGATGATGAAGCAGCAGACATTCCATTGTTGGGCCATGAAGAAGTTCGAATAGCAATTACCCGCCTGAAGAACAACAAAGCAGCGGGGGCCGATGGATAGCCGGCTGAGCTATTCAAAACACAGCGGAGAAGAGCTGATAATTAGAAAGCGTCAGCTTCTTTGTAGAATATGGTCGGACGAAAGAATGCCCTACGATTGGAATTTAAGTGTGCTCTGTCCGATCCACAAAAAGGGAGACCCACAATCTGCCCCATAGGATGCTTCCACATCGCATTTAAGGTTTTAGCGATCGTATTGTGTGAAAGATTAAAGCCCACCGTCAACAAACTGATTGGACTTTGTCAGTGTAGCTTCAGGCCTAAAAAAATAACAACTGATTGGTGGGAATATTCTGCCTCAAATCTTGGAAAAGACTTGTGAAAAGATGATCGACTTTCACCATCTCTTCGAAGATTTTAAGGCTGCTTTTGACAGCATGAAAGGAGCTGCCATTATGCCGTGATGTCCGAATACGGTATCACCGCAAAACTAATATGCCTGTGTAAACTGACGCTGAGCAATAGAACCCCGTCAGGATTGGGAAGGCTTTTTCCGAGCCGTACGATACAAAACGAGGTTTCAGCAAATTCAACTTCTTCAATTTACTGCTGAAGTAAAAAATTCGAGGTACAGAGCTGAAGAGAGAAGGTACCATCTTCTGTGGGAATACCATCTGCTAGCGTATGCCGATGATATTGATATCATTGGCTTCAACAACCGCGCCATTGGTTCTGTTTACTCCAGGATCGACAAGGCAGCGAAGCAAATGGGTCTGGTAGTGAGCGACAGCAAGACGAAATATTTTCTGTCATCAAACAAACAGTCATCACATTCGCGACTTGGTTCTCCCGTCATTGTTGACATTTATAATTCGGAATGGTAGAAAATTTCGTCTATCTAGAAACCAGAATTAACACCAACAACAACATCAGACTCGAAATCCAACGTTTCTCTCTCTACGAACAAAGACCAAATGCTACAAGTCACTCATCATCCTGTAATGTGGCGCAGACGAATGGACAATGACAACATCTGAGGTTCTGCGGAATATATGTATATCTTCTTTTGCGCATTAACAACAGGGAATACCGCAGTCGATGGGACGATGAGCTGTATGAGTTATACGACGACAGTGACATAGTTCAGCGAATTAAGAGACAGCCGCTACGACAGCTAGGTCATGTCGTCTATATGGCCGAAAATGCTCCAGCTCTGAAAGTATGCGACGCAGTACCCACCGGTTGAAGCAGAGGAAGACCTCCACTTCGTTGAATAGACCAGGTGGAGATGGACCTTGCTTTGCTTGGAATTTCCAATTAGCCCAGAGTTGCGAAAAAAAGAAACGACTGACGCTCTGTTGTAAACTCGGATATAACCAAGTCAGCGGCCTCTTCGCCAATAAAGAAAATATGCCTTTTTATTCATAAAATTGGTACTATAAGAAATACCTCTACAAGGACCATGGAAGTTAAACCACCAACAGTAAAATATTTCAGTGAAGTATGAGATCCAGCTAACAATTTTACAGAGTTAAACAACTTAGTCCAGATGCCAGCTTGGATGACTGACTTAATCTCTATATAATAGCTGGTATCGAGCTTAGTAGCAAAAGGTTGTCGATTGGGTTGAAATTGTGGAGAGAACGAAAGGCGGCCATGGAGTACTGCAGTAACCGAAATAAATAAATATAATAAAGGAGGTCATACGAGTATAGCGCTATAAAAAATCGGTTGAGTTATGTGAATTAAGGGCCACTGAATAAAAGGCCACCACATGGTGGTTCCAATTAGCAAATAAACTGAACAAATATATGGAATAAACTAAAATTCACATTCAATCTAGCGAATTCTTAAATGGCTAGACTCCATTATGTATCATTGAGGACTTATGTAAACCTACTGATAGCTTCGATGTAGCATCAACGCAACTCTCAAACAAAAAAATTAAAAAGTGCTGCCACAAAATCCAAATTATTTTCTAATTTCATTAAAGTGTCTCAAAATATATAGAAATTTAAATTTATGCTTGGATACGGATTTCCAACTCATCCAGGGATGTATGTAAAAGCAAACATCTGGCTTAAACACCTAAGCAACTCAGGTCATCTCACCTAGAATGAAATTTGCTGCACTAAAAGTATTTAAATCACGGAATTTATGGTCACGATTCGAGACCATTAATTCGCTGTCAACCAAAGCCGCGATACGCTCTGCTTTGTCTTTCCCAAGTCAATCGATAGAACCTGCGGCTCCGCGCTTATTGCTTGACTGCCGATTGGAAAATTAACTGCCGCGCACACACAGCATTTCAATTACGAATTTCGGGAATCAGCAATAAACGCAAACTTGAACTTCAGCGCCTCCGCAAGGAGTCACATACATACACACGCGGCCCTTTTAGGTGCAAATGCAATCAATTCTTGAAGCTTCTCTCCTTGGTTCCTCCACTTTAGCACCTCATTTTGGCAAACACACACACACACACACCAATAAAAGAGCGTTATTAATACTAGTCACACTTACCTAACTGCTGCTCCATGCGTTGCTGTTGCTGCTGTTGTTGCTGACGCGACTTTTTCAATGTGCCAAAACGTTGTGGCGGCTGTGGCGGTGATTGCAGCTGTTGCTGTTGTTGTTGCTGCAACTGATGCTGATACTGTTGGTGCTGTAGTTGCTGCTCGTGCAACTGTTGCAGCTCCTCCACATACTCCTGCCGCTGACCGCTTTCGCCCATAGCGGCGGCTTGGCTGACGACACTCAACCCGCTGTTGGTGGGCGCGCAAGGACTTTGACTGCTGCCGGAGCTTGAAAAATCGTGCGGAATGCCATTGCCACAAGTGCCGCCAGCCGTCGACGTTGCCACCGTTGCGGCGGCGGCGGCGGATGCCTGCGTTATATGCGGTGGCGGTGGCACCGGATATCCGACATAGTCGACGACGCATTGCGTCAGCGGATCCAGACAAGTGCCATACGCTATCGAAGCGGGTGGCTGTTCGATGTAGATTTGTGCGCCAGCTGCCGCCGCCGCCGCCGCTGCCACCGCGGCGGAGGAGTGCTGTTGTGCGGCAGCCATTTTCACACGCCACAATGTATCCTGCGCGCTGGCTAGACTGCTGCAGATGCTGTTCGACTTGGTGGAGTAATTATTTTCGGCTGACGGATAGTGCAGGCCTGTGGACCCTGCCAGCGTTGTGAATTGGTGGTAGAAGCGTAGCAGCAA
The DNA here is from genome assembly GCA_027475135.1 of Bactrocera correcta. Lineage (NCBI taxonomy): Eukaryota > Metazoa > Arthropoda > Insecta > Diptera > Tephritidae > Bactrocera > Bactrocera correcta. Next base: position 9,382,480 of record CM050323.1, on the reverse strand, counting down.
TGTGGAAGAAAAACAACAATGAAATTAATTGTATTTTTAGCGGTGTGTGTAGCAGTTGATAAAGAGAGTGTGGTAAGAAAATTGGCATTTTGTGCTTTTGGTGCAAATTGAAAATGAGTGAGTGAGTGAGGTGGGAAGAGACGTGTTGCATTAAGAATGGTGCATGTTAGTTTTAATTATAATTTATTATATTTACATAATTTAAATTGTTTTTATTTACAAAAACATATAAGATATTAGTTTAAAATTTGCTTAGAAAATTTTATTTTCTTCTTTTCTTTTTTTTACAGGTAATTACATACAGCTTAGGAATAAAACGTTGTTAAACTGAAATATCCAGAGTCTTAATCAAATTGTCAAAATTATTATATTAAAGGAACCAGACCTCTATCCATAATACCCGAATAATGTATCGCTTAGAGACGAAGTCTTCTGTAATTTTAATTTAATCAGAGACCATGCAAATTTAGTAAGTTCACT